>NW_026847549.1:179588405-179685960 GCF_025583915.1 Anolis sagrei ordinatus | reverse complement strand
TCGACTTCTGTCAGAATTGCCGAGGATGGTTCGGTATCGACAATCTGCCCTGTTGGTGGGAGCTCTTCGAACTCCAATGCATAACCTTCGTCGACAATCTTTAAAACCCATGCATCTGAGGTGATATTTTCCCATGCAGGGAGAAAGTTCGTCAGGCGATCCCCGAACGGTGTCGAGCCGGATGGAAGGATGAGGGCGGGTACCATTGGGAGGGACATGGGAACAACATCTGTAACGAAAGAGCAAACGGTATCGTCCATTAAGGCGTCAAATGCGGCGCCTGGCCTGATTGCCTCCAGAAGCTTGGCGGGACCGCGAACGCTGCTGCTGGTGCTGCCTCCTTTGCTGTTGAGGTTGTTGAGGATGGGTTTGTTGGGAGGTATGCAGGGGACGGGCTGGTTGGCGGTACTGTATGGTGCGGTACGGGACCGTGTGCCGGCGTTTGTACTGGAACCATCTGGTCCTCTGCGCCTGGTTCTGATTTTCGAAACCGCACTTAGAAGCCAAGGTCTTGAAGTCGTGATTTGACTTCAGCTTATCATCCGTTCCGGCGTTGAAGAGCCCCAGGGCATCGAACGGAAGGTCTTCGATCACCTGCCTCGATGATGTAGAGAGGCCAGAGGATCTGAGCCAGGCATGCCTCCTGATTGCCACGGCGTGAGCAATCATCTTGCCCGCAGTGTCTCCCGTGTGTTTGGCCATCTGCATCTGATGATGCGCCAGAGAGTTCGCCTCCTGAGCCAAGGTGGAAAGGGCAGTGCGATCCTCGTCAGACATTCTTTGGAAAAGGGGAGCTGCTTTTTCCCAAAGAATTTGCTGGTATGCACCCATACAAGCGCCATAATTGGCCATGCGGGCCAGCAGGAGGGCACCGGAATAAAGCTTCCTGCCTACTGCGTCAAACCTCTTCCCTTCACGGTCGGACGGCGCCGACGATTGTCTCCTGAACCCCTGAGCCGCCTTCACGACCACCGAGTTAGGGTCGGGATGGTGTTTCAGCCACTCCAAGCCCTCATCGTCCGTTCTGTACCATGATTCAATTTTCTTAGAGGTTGGAGGGATGGAGGAAGGGGTCTTCCAAGAGCCCTGGATCACTTCAAGGAGGTAGGGAAGGAAGGGTAGGAGAGGAGCGGGTGGGGACTCCGCTTGCACCCTTTTAAACACCGGGTCTAGCACTGCCTTGGTAGTCTGCTTGACCTCCAGGCCTAAAGCATCAGCCATACGAGCCATTTGATCCGCAAAGGCTCAGACATTGTCAGTGGGAGATGGAGGATCAGCCTCATAGGCGTCGTGAGTGGGTGATCTCTCGATCCCGAGAGATAACACCGATCCCGAGTGTACCGATCCCGGTAACTCGCCATCTTCCTCTTCGTCATCGGCAGCCACGGATTGGGGAGGAGGGGATGAGGAGACATCCCGACTCGGGCGCTGCGGTGGAGCCACTGGGGGGCTTTTGAGGCCGAAGCCTGAATGGCACGGGCCAGTCTCATAGTCTGCCTGCCCCTTTCCGGAGTCTCCAGCACTGGAGAAGTCTCCTGTCTTGCCATCACAGTTGTCAAGGTCGTGACCGACGGGAAAAGCTCCTGTCTGGCTGTCACATGTCGAGCTGGTGCCTCGATCACCGTGTCCACCGAGATCACCGGGGACTCGGGTTGCTCTGAAGGCTGTTCTTGCGGCTCCTGAGCAGGCTGTGGGGCCAGCTGGGGTTCAGCAGGCTGCAACGGCGATGACCTCGCCGACGAGGTGGCCGAGGAGGCGGTGGTTTGCTTTCGGGAAGAAGAAGAAGACGAGGATGGAGGCGGCATCGTCTTCTTCTTCTTTGCCGGCGGCTGAGCTGTCTTCGACACAGACTTGCCCGGGGTGGGCGGGACGGAGGATGAGGTGGAAGCACGCCGAGACTCTTCCTGAGACCGGCGAAAAGCAATGCGAACCGCCGTGGAAGATGGCGGAGTCGCCGATGTCGACCTCGTGGACCTGATCGATCTCACCGACGCCACTGAGCTGGTCGAAGAGTGCCGGATGCGTACGGTCTCGGTCGTGACCGTGCATGGAGCTTTTTGTTTTGCAGGCTTTGTAGCCTTGGAAGCTGTCGACACCGAGGCCTTAGATGTTGTCGACATTGCTGTTCTCGGCCTTTTCTGTGCAGCTTTCTTCGCCCTTGTCTGGCGAGACTCAACCTCCGCCGAGGGATCGACAGATTTTGATGTCGATGCTTTCTTCGACGTCGAAGCTGATGTCGAAGGCCTGGATACCGCAGCTGACGTCGACGCCGATGTCGATGTTGAAGGTACCGGAGCCAACGTCTGCTGGTACAGGAGGTATCGAAGCCGATGGACCCGGTTCTTACGGGACTGTGCCGTCAACGATTGACAATGACGACACGAAGAGGTAATGTGTGCCTCTCCGAGACACAAAAGGCAAAGAACGTGCTTGTCCGAATCAGGAATCTTCCTTGGACAGTTCGCGCATCTTTTGAAGCGAGATGTTGACATAATCCAGTCAACAACCCGAGGAAAGAACTCTAAGAAGAATCACTAGAATCACTAGAATCACTATCCAACTAGAAGTACCGAAGCGAGCCGTGCAGCGGAAAAAAAGGAATTGGATCGGTGTGCGCGGGGCGCCCTTTTATCCCCTGCCGGGGCTGGGCGGGGTTACCGCCAAAACTTGAAAAGTTTTAAAATGTAGAAGTTTCCGTTGGAGCCCGCACAGGCGCAGTCTCTCCACAAGTGTGCATTCGCAGAGACCACGAAGAAAAAATAATGTTTTATATTTATGTGTGCTTGAACTATGTTATCCCTGCCTTGAGAAGAGGCAGGTGAGAAACTATTATTATTACTACTTGAAACAAAATAAGATTAGTACAAAACAAATAAGATCACTATGCTGGTTTTTGTATTGAATCACATGTTGGACACTTCCGATGTGTTTAGGACTGTGTGATGTATCGACAAATAATGTGTGCAGATTCTAGTAGGGTGGCCTTTTGCAGCTGACAGATGGTGATTTTATCAGCGCCGATTGTTTTCAAGTGCTGGTCATGGTCTTTACGCACTGCAACCAGTGTGCCGATCACCACTGGGACAACCTTTACTGGCTTGTGCCAGAGTCTTTGCAGTTTGATCTTTAAATCCTCATGTTGTGTAAGCTTTTCCAGTTGCTTCTCATCAATCCTGCTGTCGCCTCGTATTGCAACGTTGACAATCCATATTTTGGTTTTTTCCACAATCATGAGATCAGGACATTTGTGCTCCAAAACTCTGTCAATCTGAATTCAGAAGTCCCAGAGTAGTTTGACATGTTCATGTTCTGTAAATTTTCCAGGCTTGTGATCCCACCGGTTTTTTGTCACAGTCAGATAGTTTTTATGGCACAAGTTCCAGTGGATCATCTGAGCAACAGTATGATGGCTCTGCTTGTAGTCCGTCTGCACAATCTTCTTGTAGCAACAGAGTATGTGTTTCATCATTTTATCTGCTTCCTTGCAGAGTCTAATTGTTGTTGTTGTTGTTGTTGTTGTTGTTGTTATTATTATTATTATTATTTTAAGCTTCAGAAATTGAGTTTAAGTTATTTGTCAATACTATTCTTGGCATAAATTCTTCTTTCTTTCCTTTCCTTTCCTTTCCTTTCCTTTTTTGCTTATTCATACCCATTTAATTTTTTTTCTTTAATTTTAGACAGACAGTAAGAATGAATCCCGAAATTAATTTGGTCCAATATTTGTGTGTCAAAAGGAGTGTCTCGGTGACATGTGGTATTATGGACACAATTTAGTAATCCTATACTGCCATATCCATTTCTCTTTTTCAGGGAAGAACTCTGGATAAGGTTGAATTGGCATAAAACTGTGCTTTTTTTATACAGAAGACCACTTTTGTGGTGCTTGGAACATAGGACCCCCACAAAAGTTAGAAAGCCATGAATAGAACAAATTTGTTTTTTAACTTAACAAAATATATCTCTGGGAATCTCTAGGTCCTCTAGGATAAGTATGGTCAATTGCTGCTATAAAACTGTCCAACGAATTGGCCTGAAATGCCTAGAGATTCCTGGAGAAATTGTCTCAATTTTCACTAGATGTTGCACTAGATTCCTAATGAAACCAACCAAGTCCAAACATAATAAAGTCTACAAAGGTTAAGCTTGCAATGTGGAAGGCTGACTGTATATATCAGTGGTTCCCAACCTTTTTTTGAGCAGGGACCACCTGACCAGGGACAACTCTCCAACATCAGTACCAAAATGGTTACGAATCAGTTTTTGGTCAGCTTTAGATTTGGTTTGGTTATTTGGAGTGCTAATTCAGAAAACTGCATTGGATAGACCACAGCAGCTCTAGTTTCTGATACAGAACATAGGCCATCCAGTAGTCACTATCTGCTCGCCCACAGAAAACCATATATATTAAGCCTCGGCACTATAAGATGGTTTCGCGAGACCAGTTGCTCTCGTTGCAACTGTGTAGTAACAGTGAGGCCACAGACAATATTCTAGTACTTGCAAACCACATGTCAATGGACCACAGGTTGGGAACTACTGGTATATATAAATCAATGTTTTGAAGTACAAAAAGTAACCAAAATATTACTGTTCTTACTTCTATAAAACCCGTTAACTACGCTGTATAAACTGTAGTGTAAGTGCAGTCAAAGAACAAGACCTTTGTCATCATCAAATGCATTGAGCAACTGTCTGAGGGGAACAAAAGCATTTAGGAGGTGTTTCAAATGTAGACTTCAAAAAGTATTGGAGCAGGAGTCAAACTGAGGGAAGCTAGGTTTGGTCTTACAAAGAATTCAGTAAGAAAATAAATGGCTTCATTTTTCCCTTCTTCCAATTTCCAAGTTAGGCATATGTTCTGTAATCTTCTGAAAAATGTCCACATTCAAAAACTAACTGTGAAAGATTGTTAGCTGGAACTAAAGCTTATGGATTTATTACCAAAATGTATAGTCTTTTATTAAGCCATAAAAAAGATTCCAGTAGTAATTTTAACCCTCTTTCTGGTACATCTTCTAACAAATGAGAGTTGCCATGTATTGTTCCATAGAAGAATGTTCACAAGAATGATGAATGATGAATAACCAGGGAATTCTACAATACTCAAATGGCAAGAAACAGGAAAAATATGGAGAACATTGATTTTGAGTAGGTGTCAGCTAACTTTACTTGCAATGAGTTTAAATGAAAGTATTATTATAACTATTATTCTATAGTTTTTCCCATGGTTGGAATCTAAAATAAAATTATTATTCTATTACTTTATAGTTTTCCCCATGGTTAGAACCCAATATATTAAAAGTGCTGGCTTTAGCCTTTAAAGCCCTAAATGGTTCTGGTCCAGTTTACCTGTCCGAACACATCTCTTCCTATTAACCATCTAGGTGTTTAAGATCGTCTGGACAGGCCCTGGTCTCAGTCCTGCCTTCTTCACAGATCCGATTGGCGGGAACAAGAGACAGGTCCTTCTCAGCGGTGACCCCCCGGCTATGGAACGCCCTCCCTAGGGACATTAGATTGCCCCCCTCCCTCCTGACATTTCGAAAGAGAGTTAAGACCTGGCTGTTCAAGCAGGCATTTGCAGATGCAGTATAACTGATTAATTGAGACTCATGGAACAACAGGATGATGTGATGGAAAATTATTTTAATGAGACGCTGAGATGCTGAGAACTGTATTTTATTTAATTGTTAATAATTTATTGTTTTTATATGGTTTATACTATGATGTAATTGTTTTGACTGTATTTTATCTTGTGGGGCTTTGATTGTCAAAATGTAAACCACCTCGAGTTGCCTCCAGGCTGAGAGGGGAGGTATACAAGGATAGTAAATAAATAAATAAATAAATAAATAAATAAATAAATATAGTGGCAAAGGATTTATTTAGACAACCTTAGGTAGGATAACTCTCTAGGTCATCCAACACAACCCTATCATATGCCAGTATCAGAAATCATTCAATTTAATTGTGTTAGGGTGTATCTATGGCTTCAGGTAACTGAAGTCCAACCAGGAACCTAACCCCATGGATACAGGCATCTTGCTATACTTGTTCAGCCTTTGGTTTGTACAACTGGCTTAAAGAATATTTTAATTTAATTTAATTTAACTTTGCTTGGAGCCCTGAAAGGCAGGAAAGTAGTTAATTAATAGCTGACCACTCTTAGTATTTGGAGACTTCCCAATTCCCCATTTCCATCTGATAAACACAATAGGGCAGCCTTTGCCAACTTGGTGGGCAATAACTCACGTCATTCCTGTCTCAACATGGTCACTAACTAAAGCAGCTCTGTTATGTCTCTTACCTTCTATAGGTCAACATAAGAAAAATTATTAGCCTCTTTAATGTGCATGCAGAATGTGTTTTCCTCCATATGAGTTGATTAAATGCTGTACAAAAAGTAGTAGAAGCAATGTAAAACTACTCTTTCACCTAAGGCCCAAGACCACGGAAAAGGACACAGGTATTTGTTTTAAAGCAATTTGGTGCAAGACTTTAGCCCATTAATGAAAGTCACTTGGAAAAGATCAGTACATAGGTTTGAAACTTTTCTTTTGAAAAAGTGCCAGAGGCAACATGATTTCAATATAACCTTTGAAACAGAATCATCAGCATAAGAATAATATGCATCATTTGTGAACCGGCAGATCTAAAATGTCTTCAGTATTAGTTGCCATCCATTAAGCACCTTTTAAATGGTAATAACCACATAAATAAAATTCCTTTCTGGGTATTAGATGATGCAGCCTTTTTAGCGAGCCACCAGTGAGCCCATCTCCCATTACAGACCTGAAGAGAGAAAGTAAGGAGAGTGTGTGTCCTTATGAACTTTGCTCTTCCCCTCATTAAAAGCCACTGAAACACTGCCAAGATGCTGTTCTGATACTGTTATAGTGCCAATTATACTAAAGATACAGATGAACTGCGTAGCAAACTGTTTTGCTAGGAGCGAGCAGAAGCAGACTCTGGAACAGCGCAACAGCAGCCATGCATGACACAGTATCTGAAGGCACCAAGGCTGTCTAGTTCCCTTTAACAAGGTTTTAGTAAGTAGGTCAGCTGTCACCTGTGACAGGGTTCAAACTACTCATTGGAGGAACATATTATCTGTGGTATCCCAGTATCGTTTTTCAGCAGCTGAGTCTGGAATCATTTGCGCCTTCAGAACCCCTGGTATATTTTTCAACTAAGGGCTTCATTTCTTTTTCAGGATCTGGGTGTAGCTGAGGACAGACAGTAGAAATTCCGGGTCTTACAACGTGGCTTAAAACACACACCCTTCGCAAACTGGTTGCCATTTTGGATTTTCAAATGCTGTCTTTCGGGTTTGCCAAATAACATCTACAGAATGATGCAGCATGTGTGTGTTTTAATTAAACAGAACTAAGCTCTGTTAAGCCTAATGGATTGGCTGGCAAAACAAAATCCTGAATACTGATCATAGTTGGATCAAGCCCGATGTGCGTTCTTTCTTGATTTTTAACTCTGCAATGTCTTTGTTCCTGTGTCTCCAAACCATCAATTGTAAGTACTTGAAATACCTTTTAATTTCAACACTGTTATCTTCAACTATTCTAATTACACTGCGAAAAAGAACATCCCTCCCATAGCAGAACTACACTTTTCTTGGAATACTCCTCAAAGGAAGGCAAAAAGCAGGTCATAAAACAAAAATAACATTTTTTTAAAAACTGCACAACAGCTAATTCTTCTTCATTAACTGAGCAAAAAAGAGCAGTTACATTTCAAACCAGTCTTTGATGCTGAAAAATGGGGTGTAATCTGGATCAGAAATTGCAAGGAGTGAAGAGATGCTGTATTTTTTAAAAGGAAATTACCAATGTCAGATTAACTGCCAGTTTTCAGCCCCGTTCCCAATGTGATAAGAATAATGGATAAACACTAGAAAAATCTGGATTCTAGTACCAGGTGTACCATTGAATGCAAAAGGCAAAACTGAGATAGTTCCTGCATCTCAGACCAAACCTAACTTATAGGGTGGCTGTGAAAACAACATATAGGCAGAAAAGACCATGGAAAGAGAAGTAATCTTTTTTGGTAAATGTACAGTAGAGTCTCACTTATCCAACACAAACGGGCCAGCAGAATGTTGTATAAGCGAAAATGTTGGATAATATGGAGGGATTAAGGAAAACCCTATTAAACATCAAATTACATTATGATTTTACAAATTAAGCACCAAAACATCATATTTTACAACAAATTGAAAAAAAGCAGTTCAATACATGGTAGCATTATGTAGTAATTATTGTATTTATGAATTTAGCACCAAAACATCACAATGTATTGAAACAGCTGTGGATCCAGGTGGGAGGCAGGCTGCGTTGGATAATATAGAACGCTGAATGAGTGAAGGTTGGATAAGAGAGACTCTACTGTATTAAAATAAATCCATGCACATAGGGCCCCAGTATCACCATTTATAAAGACCAGGTTACACACTTCAAAGGCAAAAAGTGATGAGCCTCATTTGAATGACTAATGACCAACTGCAAGTCCAGACATTCGGTAAACAAGTCTTTATTGATAGTCAACACACTATACACTCCCACTGAAGAATTTAACTTTTCAGTATCCCTACCTTCAGCTCCCGCCATAACCCTAATATAATAAAGAACATTGTATTAGTATGTAGCGGGGGGGGGGGGGGGGCTCTAGACTGGTCATTGTTTTGAATGGGGACACTATGTGCATTCAATATAGAGGCAAGTTGGGACTGAGGGTTCTGGCTATAAAATGCCCTTTTGTGAACCCTCAACCCCAAGGTGTAATGACAGCTGGAGACAAGTTTGTTGTTGATGAGATGATGTCACCTTCAGGAATCCCCCAGGCCCTGCCAGCAAAGCAAGTTCGCTTGAGTAGTGGCACAGTCTAAAAATAGGTGTCTTAGAAACAAGTTAAGGAACTTGGGCTGTGGAGAAAGGGGGAGTAACCAAACCGAACTTATTTTAGCTGTACTGCTTTGCTCTGCAAAACGTGCACATGCATGTTAGAGAGAGAACATGAACAAGAAAACAAGAGGTACCAGGAAGTTTCATTTGAAGACACATATGTTTGCTTTTTGATACTTGAATTCAAGGAATTAAAACTGCATCTCTTGTTTTGTTTTCCATCTACCAGCAAGCAAGGACTTCAAAGAAACCTATTGTCAATTGGCCACGACAGTTTGATGGCCACATCTGCCGTTCTCTGCATCTGAAGAGCCTCATTCATCCAATTTGCATTATGCAGTGCAATGGACTGAGCGAAGGAACTAAATGAACCTCAACAGAATATGAAGTGGAGACTGGACAAGCCCTCTTCTACAAATCTAAAATAGTTCGGAAGCCAAACAAGATTTTATTCTGCTTAGCATACTAATTTGTGCATTCTTAACCTCTCACTATGGAAAGCACTGAACTGCATTGGCTTTGACCACAGGCCAGTTTTTAAATCCTCAGAAAACATTTCATACAAAACAAAAATTGTATGTAGCAGTACATCTTTGAAGAGAAACAACATGAACTTCTAAAACATGTACACAGCCTGTTTAATGCTTTGTGTTTCAAATGGCATCATGCAAATATTTTTTTGGCTTCACAGAATTTTATGCAAATTCTTTGGCTGAATATTCCTTTACAATGATGCACTGTGTGAAGGTAATCTTCAAGTAAATATGCATTTCACTCATGTTTACGTCACAGTTCGGAACCTGTTTGTGTCATAATAACCACATTCAAACAGCACAGGTCCAATTTCCCCCCGAAAACTAACATAAAAGAAAAAGTACTGACAGTACATGAAAGATTGGGGGTGAGATTGCTTTTTTCCTGATATATGCTGCCTTTTCCTGCAGTATCAAGGTAAACTGTAAAATCTGTTCACGTAATAGTTGGGGCAATGTGTAAACAAAAGCTGGCTGCAGAATTCTGGGCACTGTAGCCCAATGTGGCAATTTTCTTAAGCCCTTTGGGATGTTCTTCCTTTCCTGGAGACCGTGCTGCCCTGGTTTTCCTTGACAGATAGCTTATTTCTGCCAAAGTTTTCAAGGCTCTCTTTCTCCATCCATTGAGGTGATGTTACTGCTACCACTTTCAAGATTTTGTTTCCTTTGAAATCAATAATTTCTGAATTTCAGCTCCCGCTGACACTCTACAGTTATCCTAGATCACAAAATAGGAGACTACTTGGAAATTATTTTTTAAATCCTAGTTTGTTGCTTTGTAAATTGTAAATAATTTTGTTTGAAAGGCAATCAGAAAATCATATTATCCAGCAGCTTTCTAAATCTAAATTTTACACCACCAAATCCATTGCTAAACATGTTGCTAAGATGAAAAGCAACATCTACCAGTCAATGCTCTTAGAAATCTTTTGATTTGGGGAACAGTGAAGGCTGGCAACACTCTTCTTCCATGTTATAGTACTATTTTAGGAAAAATATTTGCCATGATAATACACCCTCATAAGTAGCAGAGTCCCAGGTTGTAACTCTTAGCTATTTTACCTAGTAACAGGTATAGTGACTGTTAGCCCTATTTGGAGACATGGAAACTGCAACCCTCATTTCCCTCACTATTAACTATGTTGGTCAAGACTGATGAAAACTGTACATCAACAACATGTAGAACAGTCACAAACCTTCTTCACTCTCACAAAGCAAAACGTTGACTTCATTGATAATGTTACTACTTTAAACAGCATTGTAAATGTCATGGCTATCAACTCCAACAGTTTTAATGGGGAATTAGCAACTCATTCCAGATTATAGAATAGTATTTGATCTTGGTTTTAACTGTATTTGTTTTGGTGTTAATAATTTTGTATTTTTGTTTTGAATACTCTGTATATTTCTACTGTGTCATTGCATGTATGGAAACTACCCTGAGTCCCCCAGGGGAGTTAGAGCGGTATATAAATAATAATAATAATAATAATAATAATTATTATTATTATTATTATTATTATTATTATTATTATTATTATTTTCACTGAAGATAAAGTTATCTATGACTAGTAGTTACAGCACCTACATTCTGATCCCAGTATCAGAGCATCATGTCTCTGAGTACTTTACTTACTTAGGCGATCCCTCGTTGGACGAGTAAGATGGTCTTCCTTGATTACTATTTTTGTGGGTTTGTAGGTGGCTGTGGAGCCCTATTCTTGAGCCCTATTCTTATGTCTCTGAGTATCAGTGTCAGGAAAGGAGATTGTCATACCCTATGAAGGCCCTCACTGTTTACCTCTTTTTAGTTAGAGGTTAATATTTTGTGTACAGTTTCTGGGGAGATCAGACTAGATAGCCTCTTTGAATTTGAAGCCTCTGTTACCCTGCCCCTTTAAGAATCCCTTCAGGGGCAGAACCTCAGGCAAGGCACTTCTGGTTCTTTGAAGAGTCAGCCTTTTCATCACTGGAAGATGAAGAGAGAGGAGGATGTGGGGGTCTACAAAATAGCACATCCAGTCAGAGATGTAAGAGCTGTATTCAAGTCTAGTCAAAGATAAATAGTGCTCTGACCAGGCATGTAGCCGGGGGGGGGGGGGGGTCGGGGGGCTTTCAACCTCGCGGAACGCACGTGAAAACCACTATAAGTACCATGGCTCAGTGCAGGCATGTAGCCGGGGGGCTTGAGGGGCTTCAGCCCCCCCCCCCGAAATTCTCATGGTGGTTCGCGAAAAGGCCTTACTGGTACATTATTTAAACTGTTATGTTTATTCATATCATTATCTGATCACCATGCTCAGTATATCCCTCATGCATGGGGGATTGGGGTAATGATACAAGAGGTTTGCTAAGGTAGACCCTCTTTCACTCAGACTCACCCCCCCCCCAAAACTCAGCCCCCCCCCGGAAACCCCCCCTGAAAAAAATTAGCCCCCCCCCCCCGAAACGAAATCCTGGCTACGGGCCTGGCTCTGACCATCTCAGAGACAGTTGAATACCATACAAGAAAGAGACAATAAGAAGAAATAATGATTGAAGAGCCTCAGTTTGGCCAGAACTGTGTCTATGTCTCCGAGACATTACCTCTTATCATAAAAAACTTTGTAGTGAGACTCAAGAGGAGAGAAAGCCTAAAATTCTTGTCACTAATAAATTCCTGTTTGATTCAACTATATAGTCTCCAATTTGTTCCCTGTGCAGCCAGTTCACCTTCCAAGTAGTTAAGGTAGTGTGGAGACAGAACAGGGATGTAACCATAATGTTATATATAGACAAACTCCAGTATAGAAAACAAAAGCTCTCAAAGTCAAGAAGCTTTATTTAAGAAAAAAAAAGAGTTGATGTTGTTAGGCCTGAGGAGTAAATAACTGTATAATAGATTAGAAGGTAAAGCAATTCAAATATTTCACAGGATTTCATCCCATTTATCAATGGGGTTTTTCTTTCATTTTTACTTTTACCAAAATATCCCAGAAGTATCCCTTGCAACTTCTGGTGGTTGTGCATTGCCTCTGCAGCTAGTCATAAATCTACCAGACTAAGATAAAGAATTCCAAGTTAATGGAAGAAAATGGCATTCTACATCATGCCAGCAAATACAAGCATGGTTAAAGCATGGCGAGACTCACCACCCAGTGTGCATAATACATAGCCATCCAATTCAAGCACCTTACATTTTAAAAATGGAGAAAAAGCATTTCAGGGCTTATGTTCCTGACACTTCACATCCTGCTGCAGTCTTCATGTAGGTATTTGGTTGGTCTCTGTAGGAAACAGAGTGATCAGGCTTTTGCTGTGATCCTGCAGGATTCTTCTTAGACTAAAACCAAGGGATGACTCACCAAAAAATTCAAAGAGTGTTAAGGTGATGAAGAACCTAACCTTCTGCAGATATAAACCAGATTACTTCAGCTTTTATTGCTTTGCACCATTCTGCATCTGGCACAGCTTTTTATGCACTTCAGTTTTTATGGGATCCTTCTGCAACTCTTCACAGCCTGCTCTGGATGAAACGGTCTTGGATAATTGTGTATCATCTGTTAAATGTCACTGACGGCTGATGCTCATTTCTTCTTGCCAAAATCTTATTGTTGGTCACTTGTTAGCCAGGCCAGTACAGATCCTTGAGGAAAACCGTCCATTTAACTTCTCTTGTCCAAGGGCAGACTATTAATTGATTTGTGTATGTGATGAATCCATGAAAAGGTTTTTTGTTCTATTTTAATATGACTTTTTAGAAGGAGTGGTTTTGAAGAACTGCATTTGCAAAACTAATTATATTCAAATAATTGCTTTTATTTACAGGCTTGCTGGTAGTTTCAAATGGAATAACACAAGGTCTTGACCCTCTCTTTTACAAAAGCTATGCTGCGCTCTTGTTTTATCAATATGCACTGTAATTACACAATTCTTTCATTACAGTATTTGCTTTCATAAACTGTGAAGTACTAGAGTTAAAGTTAACTATTGATGTATAATCCCATGCATTAGAAGTAAACCCCAATGTACTCAACAGGATTTACTCTCTTGTAAGTACAGGACTGCAATCTATGTTTTGAAAATTACTTTAAATATTTAGAAAAACTGCTTGGAATTGAATTAATATTCAATTTAATTATTTAATTTATTTTCTTTATTTGTAACCTATGAGTTACAGATTTGCATCATGTCCTAACATCATCCTGCTGTTTTCATTGCAAAAATTACCATAATTTATAAATATTTTAAAAATTTCAAGTGCCTGAAAACTAAGATTTCAAATAAAATGGAGATATCAGTTTCAAAACAGCAACCTGGTTGTTGCTGTTCTCAGTTTTGGAATTGCAAATATGTATGCTATGTGTTTTTGTCTTGGGAGTTTATTATGCAACTCCAGCCAAGCGGGTGGTATGGAGACAAACAGGTAAATCAAGCAGAGTTAAACAGCCCAAGACTCATCCAATCTGCACTGAATGTCAAACATTCAGATCGGAATCAAAAAGTTTATTTTTTTTAAAGGTCCAAGTGAAATCTTATTGGTCTTTTGTGTCAACAATATCCTCATTCCCTCAAAACAGCCAAGAACAAGATGGTAGCTCTCTTTTAAAGCAAGCTGAAAAACCAAAGATAAACATTAGATAGAATGATGTCACCACATTAATTAGAAGATGCAGTGGGACAACACAGAGGTGCAGAGTGTGAAAGATGCAGTTCTACTCAACTGTTCTATATCAACTAAGCTAGAATGCTATCATCAAGTGGAGAAATACTTTCTCCTCATTGCAACTGTTGAAGGAAGATACATTAATCCAGGGAGAAGATGCAGTGAGATCTCAAATACAACAAATTATTAACGCATCCCTTAGGGAGGGGAATTTTCCATCTTGCTTCAAAGCAACAGTAGTTAGACTACTGCTGGATCCCCTGGATCTTATGTAATAACTACAGAGCAGTGTCTAACTTTCCTTTTTTGAGCAAAGTGATTGAGAAGGCAGTTGCCCTTCAACTTTAAGCAGTCTTGGGTGACACACACTTCGTTGACCCATTTCAAACCAGCTTCAGAGCTGGATGCGGAGTTAAGACTGCTATGGTCATCTAGTGGATGATCTCTGCCTCAAAACCAAGAGGGCAATTGTGTCTGTGTTAGTACTTCTAGATCTCTCAGCAGCCTTTGATATCATCAACCATGGTATCCTTCTGGAATGCCTTGAGGGGCTGAATATTGGAGGCACTGTAATGCAATGGTTCCGGTCATACCTCTCAGGCAGGTTCCAGATAGTGGTGCTTGGGGATAACTATTCCTCAAAAAAGGAGCTGCCATGTGGTGTCCCACAAGGTGCTATTTTATCCCCAATGCGTTTTAATATTTACATGAAACTACTGGGAGAGATCATCTGTATGCATGGGGCAGGGTGTTATCAGTATACTGATGACACCTAAACATATTTCTCCATGACTTCAAAAGCAGCTACAGCTCAGGTTAGTGTGTCTACTCTGAATAAATGCCTGGAGGAGGTAATGGGTTGGATGAGGGAAAGCACTGAATTCAGACAAAAGAGAGGTGCTTGTAATCAAGACTCCTAACCTGGGGGTGAAAGGTCGTCAACCAGTCCTTGGTGGGGGTTGCACTCCCCCTGAAAGACTGTGTTCACAGCTTGGGAGTGATACTGGATTCATCTCTCCAAATGTCTGCCCAGGTAGGTGTGACGGTCAGGAGTACTATCTGATTCGGCTGATACACCAGCTGCATCCCTTCCTAGATTTGGAGGGCCTGAAGATGGTAGTGCACACACTAGTAACCTCAGGGTTGGACTTCTGCAATGCATTCTACATTGGAATACGTTTGTATCAAGTTTGGAAACTCCAGCTGGTTCAAAATACAACAGCCAGATTGGTTATGCGAGTAGCTAGGAGTGAGCATATTATACCTATCCTAAAGTCACTCTAATGGCTGCCAATTAGTTTCTGGGCAAAGTACAAGGTGTTGGTTTTGACCTTTATAGCCCTGCATGATTTGGGTCCAGATTACCTAAAGAATTGTCTTCTCCGTACAATCCACCCCGCACACTTTGGTCCTCTGGGGTACAGTTACTCCAACTAGCCAAAACTGGCAACCATCACCCAGAGGACCTTTTCATCGACCACTCCACAATTGTGGAATGACCTGCTGGTAGAGCTCCAACAGCTGGATCACCTGTCAGAATTTAAGATATAAGTGAAGACCTATCTCTTCTGGTAGGTCTACCCAGACCGTTTTAATGATTAATTTTAAACTTCTACTGTATGTCTGATTTTTGTTTAGTGCATTTTAATATGTATTTTATGGAAATATGCTTTATATATGTATTTTACAGAGTGTTTTAAAATGATTGTGTGGTTTTTTATGTTTTAGTAATGCTGTAACTCATCTTGAGCCATGAGGAGAGGCAGGCAAGAAATAATAATAATAATAATAATAATATATCATCATCATCATCATCATCATCAATGCCAGAATGCCAGAGGTAATTTGATATCAAAGAGGCAGGATTCTTCACCTGTTCCATTCCCCCTTTTATGATTATTGCTTATTTTACACTTATATTTGATCTTTTTATTTTCCATTGCTGAAATTGCAAAATTGCTCTAAAACAATGCAGCAGAAATATCGGAAGGCATGGTTGAAAGCATATGTAAAACTATGATCATGTAAGTTTCCCACTGTCGATGGTGAATGAAGAGAAATGTGATACTGAAGGTGCTCATTCTGGAATGTATCTGCTACCTATGATAGTGAGACTGCAATGGAATAGTGGTGTATGATGAAGTCCATAAACTTAGAAAGCTAGAAACGGTTTTAAGTACTGACCTTCTAAGGTTCACAGCCAACATAACACCCAGAACATACTGGTCAACCTCTGTGTAAAATGGCAGGTTGCAATTCTTCAAACCAATTGACTTTGTTCAGAACAGTGTGCAATGCATTACATTTTATTATGACTATATAATACCTCTCTTTTTAGAAAAATCTGGTTATCATTTGTTTCCAACCACCACTGGCTTCTAGCAAAATTGTTTATATCCTTGCCAGAATCTGTACTAGAGATCATTTAACTTCCCAAAATCAACAATTGCAGATTAGAGCAAATATATTTTGATGTATAGCTATTAACTTGATGCATATTTTCCACTGCTACATTTTTTGACAAATCTGATATATCTAAGACGCATCCTGCAATCTGTAAATCTAGCAAAGAACCACAAGAATGTTATATGCTAAGTCACAGTGCACACACAGGAAATCCAGAAATGTCTTCTTTCATGACTTAGTATTAGCAGCTTTGTGTGTGCTAAAAATATCATTGGCCAAGCTTTCCAGGTGGCATTGACCTATTTATTTATTTTGTTTATTCATATGCTACCTTTCTCTCAATGTGGGACCCCAGGTAACACATAAAGGTAAAGCAAGTTCAGCTAAAATGTAACAATTGAGAAACAGTTGAAAAACATCATACTAAAACCATTTTTTATTATTAATATGATTTAAAACATGACAAAGTAAAAAATAGAAAACACCCCCTTCCAAAATAAGAAAAATAAAATAAAAGCTCTCTGCAAGCAGTTACTAATTAAAAAGCCTGTTTGAACCCAGAGATCTTTGAAGGCCTGTCAATGAAAGGAGGACAGAAAGGGGCCAACTTAGTCTCCATAGAAGTGAATTCCACTGGATGGAAACAACCGCTGACCTGTGATAGTGGTAGAACTGAAAGAAAGCTCTCCCTGAAGATATTACTACTCTGAGAGTTTCATATAGGGAAATACACCTTTTTCAGATAGGCTCGTCCCTCTATATCATTTTTTTCACCTTCCTTCATTTCACATCATGCCTGTACATGCATTTTCTGACTTGTCAGTTTCACTTCCTTTCCATTGCCTAACAGTAAATATAATCAAGCCGCCAACACCCCAAAATGTATCGTGAGACCTACATTTCTGTCATCCTGCACCCAACACCTATGCCTGATTGTGACTATATAGTGTGAGACCTTTTCCAGTGCTAAAATATTTCTGTTGATGCAAAATGATACCCTTGCTCTGTTTGGTGCCAAGGTACAGAAGAAAATTGTTGTTTGGCTTTAAAATTTTGGTAAGTGTACCTGAAACATTTGAGCATTGTACAACCCAGTTAATGTCTGAGAGAGAGAAACCAGCACACAAGAAAAGACTTTCAAAATAAAAGTATGGTATTATACAGAGACCAAGTGAAAATACAAAACAGGAAGAATGATTTAAGTTTGTATTGCCTTCTAAATTGTAAGGTAAATGGGGCATGACTTGCTAATGGGCCGCGGTAGCACAGTGGGTTAGACAACTAGCTGCAGAGAAACTTGCTGACAGAAGGTCGGCAGTTTGAGGTCATGGGTCGGGGTGGGATCCCAGCTGTCAGCCCTAGCTCCTGCCAACCTAGTAGTTCAAAGATATGCAATGTGAGTAGATCAATAGGTATCGCCTCGGCGGGAAGGCAAAAAGTACCCATGCAGCCATGCCAGCAAAACACAACCAGGAGACTCTATGGACAACAGGCTCTTTGGCATGGAGAATGGAGCATGAGCATCTCCTCATGGCCAGAGTTGAGCATCACCACCAGAGGCCAGAGATGGAAAGGGGAACCTTTGCCTTTGTTTGTGTATTGCATATCCTCAGAGGGGACCAGGGGACAGTTCCATCTTGTCTTCTGCATATGTCATCAGTTGTGGACCCCTCCACAGCACTAACTGATGCTCTGGGCCAGAGTGAAGAGAGAGCGGGCCAGAAGGCAGTCCCACCTTGTCTCCTGTGCTATGCCAATAATATAATGTATAATATATTGCATACACATATAATATTTATAATATTATAATGTAATACAATATAATACTACTAATACTACTAATAATAATAATATGATATTATAATTTTATATTTTATATTACATGTAATATTATTAATAATCCTACAATATAACGGTATTGTACAATATAGTAATATATAATCTGATATTGAACTATGCTAATAATATAATATATTGTGTGTGGGTGTGTGTGTATGTATGTATGTAGATAGATAGATAGACAGACAGACAGATAGTAAGCCGCTCTGAGTCCCCTTCGGGGTGAGAAGGGTGGCATATAAATAAATAAATAAATAAATAAATAAATAAATAGTGTATGTCATTGTTTACTTTCTGAAAGGCATTGAACGTTTGCCTATATGTATATACCATAATCCGCTCTGAGTCTCCTTGGGGAGAGAGAGCAGAATATAAATAAAGTGTATTATTATTATTATTAATGCTATATTTATACCTGGATCAGTTTTATCACAAAGAATGATTTGAGCCAAATATTCCACCTAAATCAACCACCTTGGTAACAGGTGACTTTCAGTAATGCTACCTTATCTTTCAAATTCCCTTCTCTTATTAGCCTGAATCCTCTTAACCTTTGTGTTGACTCGATTAGTTAAATAGGTCTGCTTGAGTTGGGTATAACCAACAGGATACCAATGGCTGTGTAAGTGTGTTTTAGGACCTTGTAAGTCTGAGAAATGTACTTTAAAAATTAATTTTGACTTTTCCAGCCTTAAAAGCATCTTCTTGATGAAAATATCCACCTCTTTTAGTACTATTTTGTCTATAGTGGATTCTTTCAACCTCCAGCTGTTAGTTATATTATTATCTATGGTTTATTTGTGCGAGCTTCTTTGAAGAGAAACCAAAAAGCATTTTAAATAAAGAAATAAATTAAATATGCACTAGAAATGGTGGATGTTCGATATTTTCAACTCGGTGTATAATGGGATTACACCTGCATACCATATATATACCTCATCATGCTATCATCTCTGTCATACACAATCCACACACGCACATTCATTTCACACACCAAGCTTTCAGTATACAGTAGTGAAGTCGATAGATTAACAGTAAAGCTGCTTTTTCACAGTTTTGCTCTGGCAAATTAAGTCAATGAAAAAACAGTTTTAGCACAGGAAACACATGCTGTTGCCTTCCTTCCCCAACTCTTAATCTACAGAACAGTCTCATTAGCCTAGTAACAGGCCTGAGCCACTTTTAACCTGCTTAAACCTTGCCTTCTGCAAAGTGCTCCTGTAAAATGTACAAAAATAAGAGTCTTGTTTTGTTTGAGTCAGACAAAACACCCTAATAGGCCAGTTCATTAAAACTATCGAAGCTGTCATACATGGTGACACATTTGTTTCAGACCAATCCTCTCAACCCCTCAATTATATTAGAAAATAAGTGCAGAGGACAAGAAATTAAATGAGATAATGCTGACCATTTTTGTAGCAATGCTCTGCTGCCACATAAGTGCAGAGAAATCCTGTCACACGAGTGCTTGCTGTATTTTCTGCTCCCCTTTTGAATGACAGAATGATTTAGGATACAAGGTTATCTGCTTGAAAGCTATGTGTGCTTGGTTCCCAATGCAACTAACAACTTTGCATCAGTAATTTCTAGTCCTGGTCAGATGCAAAGCTAATTGTGTTAAAAAATAAAATAAAGATAACCCTTTGGAGTCTAACAGTACATGTAGCTTGAGAATAGGAAACAGAGAAATTATCTGACACTAACTTTTTAAAGTATAAATTTACAGTGGACAAAATATGGACATTAAATAAATACATCAATTGAATGGTTTGCTGTGAGTTTTCCGGGCTGTATGGCCAAGTTCCAAAAGCATTTTCTCCTGTTGTTTCACCCACCTCTATGGCAGGCATCCTGACGTTGTGAGGATCTCTGAGGACCTCACAACGTCTGAGGATGCCTGCCATAGATGTGGGTGAAACATCAGGAAAGAATGCTTCTGGAACATGGCCATATAGTCCAGAAAATTCACAGCAACCAGTAATTCTGATCATAAAAGCCTTCGACAACACATTAAATCAGTTGAATGTGTTCACTAATATACATTATTTCATTCTAATTTTAGCACTTACTATGTACCCAAAGACATTAAATATTCAGGCAATTTTACATCTTCTCCAAATGCTCCATCCAACAATTCTATAAAATGTACACAAACATGAAAATCCCCATGTTGGAGGCAGTCAGAATACTGATTAGCTCCAGATCACTTCAGTAGGCCTGGGTAACAACGGAAAAATTTGTTTCTAAAATTGATTTGTATTTGGGGGTTTTTTTTGTTTCGATATTTAAAATAATTACAAAATTTTCCTTTTAAAAAGTTCGATATTTACAAAATTTCGTAAATGGTAAAAAATTAACGAATCGATTTCCGAAACAATAACGAATCGATTCGTTAATGGCGGACGCGACCGCGAAATACGCTAAAAAACCTCCAAAACCTTCTGAAGCTTCCCTCTCCCTCTGTTGTTGACTGTTGGTGTGATATTATAATTTTTTTTCACTAATTAAACCATAAAACTGGCCCAGACATGCGCAAATAATAACGAAACGACCTCAAAACAATAACGAAACGAATACAATATCGAAATACGAAGCATTTACAAAACGTTTTTGAAAATTCGTTTTTTTTAAATAATTGCTCCAGAATGGTTCGTTATCGTTTTGTAATTGAAAAAATTAACGAATTATTAACGAATTACGAATTAACGAAACGAAACCGCCCAGCCCTACACTTCAGCTAATAGCAATGATCTAGGAACTTGTGAGTGTATTCATGGAATTATCATCTACCAATGTGCCTCCAACTAGCTTAATCCTTCCAACATCAGCTACTGCATTAAATACAAAAGTTCAAGCTACTGGATGCATCACTATGGCTAAGGAAACTTAGCTCCCAATATGGAACTATCTAGGCCACTGGTTTTCAACCTGTGGGTCCCCAGATGTTTTGACCTACAACTCCCAGAAATCCAAGCCAGTTTACCAGCAAGAGGGTTTTTGGGAGTTGAAGGCCAAAACATCTGGGAACCCACAAGTTGAGAACTACTGATCTAGGCAGCAATCAAAAACAATCCCCTCCACATAATATGCCTATACACAAATCAAATTCACACAAGAAATAACTCAAGATTTTGCTAGTGAGCCAAACTATTTTTGGAAAGATATGGCAGGGTACGGAGGAGTCAATATGGCTGGTCAGTCACCAAAGAGAAATTTGAAATTCATTTGATAGGAAACACTTGTGTTTGCAGTGAATAGAGATTTCACACACACAATGGGAAAGAAGGGGAAAAGTCTTGATCTTTCCCCCAAAATGACGTCTATTCTAACACTGGATAAAGGCAGAAATTATTAACACACCCCAAACCAATATAATTTACTCCATGTATTCATGTATAATTGAAAGGTCAACCCCAAAAATCTGGGTTGACTTATCCATGGGTTAAAGTGAATATTGTATCTTAACTCTTATCAGAAAATGAACTGTCCCCTTCTCTGAATAGAGCGGAGAAAGGCAAGAGCTTTGCTTATTCTAGGAGAACCTAAAAGAAGAAACAACTCCGCCTCAACTCTCTGCCATGGTGCCATTTCTGGCCTTTTTTAGTGTCTGGTGGGGAAATGTTGGTGGCAACCAAGGGCGGCTGGCAACCTGAGATAACATTGTGGTTTCCCCTTCACTGTGAATACCACTTAACTTATCCAGAAGTCATATCAAAATCCATAATTTTGGCCCAAAATCTGCCTTCAACTTATACATGAGGTCAATTCATACATGACTATATACGGTACATTAAGTTTGGACAAGGACATAAAGAGATGAGATAAAGCGGAAAAAATTGAGTAGAGGATTAAGGTGACCTGAACAATTGGGAGTCATGCAGGAACTTGTTCTAATATGGGTACTTTTTGTCATTGCTAGTGAGCTGGTTCAGTTTTGTAATTAGCTCTCAGTGTCACAGAATGTTCTCAAGTACTCATTCTCCATGCAAAATCTGTCAAAAAGAAAGAGAGAGTAAACTGAAAGCCTGAGGGTATTTCATTGGAATACACACCCTGTTTAGAAATGTTGTCAGGGAGTACAAATTATCTCTCTTTCAAGAGCTGGCAAATTTATGCCTCAGGTTCCACCTTTCATTCCTATTGTTCAACAGGTTTTAGCTTCAGCCAGCCAGCAAGGATACTGTTCCAAGTCACAAAAGCAGGTAGGTCGGGTTTTGGGGCTGGCAGAAGGGAGAGACAGAAATCTCTTAATTTCACTAACAGTTTACAGCAAGATCACCGTAACCCATATATGATTATCTATTTATTCTCATACTTGTGTCTCACACTTTGCAAGAATTCCTAGCAGATAGCTACAATGTAAACACAACCACAAAACAATGAAATATTTTGAGATCCAACTCACCCTGTCAGTGGTTTCATTCCAGCACCAAGTCAAACCAAGACTTTTTTTTTTCATTTTCTTTGGAACCCAACATTCATTTAGTGTGTGAAAATGAGTATACCAAAATCAGCTTGTGAAAACTCAGCAACGATGAGTAGAAAAGAAATGTAAATTTCTATTAGCTTTGGTTATTTTTTATACTATTTTCATGTTTGTGCATGTGTATCTATGAGAATGAGAAGGGAGTTACCATATATACTTGAGTATAAGCCAAGTTTTTCAGCCCTTTTTTAGACTGAAAAAGCCCCCCTTAGCATATACTTGAGACCAAGTTATTTATTATTTTACTCTATTTTATTATTATTATTACATTTATTATTTTACTGTATTTATTATTATTATTATTACATTTATTATTTTACTCTACTGTTATTATTGAATTTCCATTATTTTATTCTATTTTTTATTACATTTATTATTTTACTCTGTTATTATTGGATGGACACTCAACAGATTTACATTGAAGAAGGTTAGAATAATGGTTTAATCAGAGTTGGACAGTCTTATCTTAAATTATAGTTTACGTAAATATTCAAAAGCATTTAATCTACTTTAATCTAGAAAGGAGAGTCCATCTGAACATGAGGAAGACCTTCCTGACTGTGAGAGCCGTTCAGCAGTGGGACTCTCTGCCTTGGAGTGTGGTGGAGGCTCCTTCTTTGGAAGCTTTTAAACAGAGGCTGGATGGCCATCTGTCAGGGATGATTTGAATGCAACATTCCTGCTTCTTGGCAGGGGGTTGGACTGGATGGCCCATGAGGTCTCTTCCAACTCTTTGATTCTATGATTCTATGATTCTACTTTTACCTCAATTAATGTAGTTTTATTGGTAACTATTTTTATTTTGAAATTCACCAGTAGCTGCTGCATTTCCCACCCTCGGCTTATACTCAAGTCAATACATTTTCCCAGTTTTTTGTGGTAAGATTAGGTGCCCCAGCTTATATTAAGGTCAGCTTATACTTTAATGTATACAGTATGTTTGATGTTTAACATAAAACATGAAGAGCCTTATTTTATACGGCGAACGGGGTACAAATCAGTTATGGATATCTTGGTAATCAAAGAAAAGTTGTTTCCTTGTTCTGTTTCCTTTCTACAAATACCATAAGGGTGGAAATAAGACTTTTTAAAAAATACAAAATAATTAACATTTAAAAATAATAATTTAAAAAATAAAGATGAATGGATGGACCTACTGATATAGAAAAGAGCGATGAAGAGCAAAAACAACCATTATAATAGGTGCTAATCTTCTATGACACCAGAAACGTAAAAAGAAAAAAAGAAATGATAACCTGCAATGGCCTGTATCTTAAATGAACAAAGGAATGTTTTTTTGTCCTTGGGCAAGTTTCAGATAGTTCCCTACAGTATTCAGTGCTCTTTTAAGCTGTCCCAGTTTTTATTCACAGATGAACCTGGTGTGTGACACTTGCTACTATAATTTAACTGTTGTTACATCTGGAGCTGTAATTTGTGATACAGGACATGATTTTCACAGATTATATATTCCAAAAAATCTTAACACACCTCTAATATATTCCTTCACTTTTAGACACAGAAATCTCTGGGGAGTTGTTACTAGATAGTGCCCAATGACCAAATGGTAGCAAGCTTTTGAAAGAGTGCAACAAAGACACTTTCCCTCACATGTTCCTTTTACCAAAAGTTGGTATGTTTAAAACTAGAAGTCCAATTCCAAGTGCGTTATACTCATATGAGAATCACCTCTTCTTTCATTGAGTAAGCAATACTGTTTCACTAGTTTTATTATTCTGCTTTTAATGTCCACATATCCTGCTCAATCTCCATGGAAGGCATTTTCTTATGTACTCATCTCAGATGTTTGTCCATTCTGATCTACCACTGATTCAAGACCACAGGTATCACCAGTAATTCCTTCATTTTCCAACCATCTTTACTAAATTGTTCTCTATTTATCAATGACACTTAAAATGTTGAGAAAGGACATTGCCAATATAGCACAGAAACAGATACTTCGCCCATAACAATGCAAGGAAGACTCCAATAAGGTTGAGATTCCTGCAAAATTCAGCTCTAGGACCACGGGAAGAACAGTGATATGCCAAAGGTTCAGAGCCAAAGTGAACCCTATGAAGACAGTAGCTGGAAGAACTTCTCAGAATGAAATGGAAGAAACTGTAGGACATTACATCTGAAGCTGTCACTCTGATATTAGAGAAAGGCAGAAATTGTTCAATATTAAGATTTAAAAATAAAAAGGCTTAGAAAAAAAGAGATACCTTTGTTATTACTGCTGTTAAAAATTTAGGGCATGGATACAATATGTACACTTGGAGCAAAAAAAATATCATTGGTTACTCAAGCTGGTTTTTAGTAACATTATCTTATCTTAACACAACATACATTTGTTATAAATCTCTCCATCAAAAAATAAAATACCGGTACATGAATGTCTCTTTCATGCTATGCTAATTCATCTAGAACAGTTAAAGTAAGTGGGCCTATTTCCGTTCCCCAGAAAGCCATATGAACCCTATGAGACAAAAGAGAGAAGCAAAAGTGGAAGTGGTTGGAAGGCTATGTACTTCTAGGCTATTTGGCAAGTGTATGCCTGTGGGACCTTATGACCTTTTCTTGTACTTCCTGTGTTGCTGGAAAATTTCCAAAACAGAGGGGGAAACTCAAGTTAGGTTCCAGGAAGTTTTTGGTTGAGGTTGGCACTGAAGAACTGCAAAAACAAAACTTTGGGGCTGAATGCAGTCTATGAGCCATACTCCACCCACCATGTAGAATAATGATTATATAAACCATCAAAGTCACTAGTGTAAAACATGACCCTTATTTCACATTTAATCATACATGCTAAAGCAAGAAAAGCCCGCCCAATTTAATCACTGCTGTGATCCAAAACAAAACAGGGGTTTAAAATATTTAGTAATAGTGGTGGTATGCTGTTGTTATTAACTGCTACCAGTCAGATTCATGGCAACCATATCAATAAGAGACCTTCAAGCTATCCTATACAGGTCTTGCCGATTCAAGACTATTGCTTCTCTGATTGCGTATTATAAAGGGTGCACATACTGAATACATTAAGACAACATATATTCCTGTCTTCAAGCCAGAACTCTGCAAAATTAGCATGGATTCACAAATCGATCCCATTCAGAACATGATCCAGCATGTCTTTCATGTGGGACCCCAAAGTGTAGCAGCATCTGGAAGACATAAGGACCTGGACATCATATCCAGCTGGTGATGATGACAGTCATACTATTCTTCCCACTAAATCTCAAAATTGCTTTTCCTGCTTCAGTTCTCTGCTGCCAGTGATTAAGCTCTAACATAAGTTAAATTCCCTGCCCCAAATTTCTCTGCTGTAAAGTATTGCTGCAGCAAGATGAAACTGGAGCAGGATTCATCATCAAACAAAGAGCCTATAGGGACCATTTTGGTTGAGACTGGCGGTTGCAAGTGGTGATTGAAGAATATGAGGATATTATTCATATACAGGCAGTCCACGAGTTACACACATCTGACAAATAACTCATAGTTAAGAACGGAGATGAGACAACAGGAAGTGAGAGAAGTCTACCCCTCGGAAGGGAAATTCACTTCTGAAAGAGTTATCATGGGAAAAAGTTGGTTCAACTGAAGCTTTATCACCAATCCTTGTTTCCACAACAAGCCAATGTTTTCAAAATCCAATAATCACAGGGAGAGAAAGTGAGGTGAAATCTTCTGGACAGCAAAACAGACAGCAAAACAAACACTGCGTGGATGTTAGCCCTTCCCTATGCTATCCAAAGATAGATAGATAGATAGATAGATAGATAGATAGATAGATAGATAGATAGATAGATAGATATGTAGATATCTGGAGTTACACTTTAAAATGTACTTGTTCCAAGTTACATACAAATTCAATTTAAGAACAAATCTACAGAACCTATCTTGTTTGTTACTTTGAGACTGCCTGTACAGTACAACCCCATACCCACAGGACTGGTACCATGGTTTCACCTACCCACATCAAATACATACCCTCTATGAATTGTACAGCTCTGTAGGTGCTGTCGGACTAAAACTCACAACATCCCTTCAGCACTGGCTAAGCTCACTGGGGCTCAAGGGAATTGCTGTCCAACAACATCTGGAGGGACTAAAGGTATAATTTACCCATCCCTGAGATAATAAGAAGTAGAGAAGACCTTAGGTTAAAATATATTTCAGCTCAATGGATTGAAGAGAGCTGTGGTTAATTTCACAAAATACAGAACATATTTGTTGCACCCATAAAGCTGCAATGAAAGGAACTGAAGAAACTAGGAGATTCTAGAAGGCAACAGAAATAGATCAGTACTGTTTCTGGGAAGGAGAAGAAACAGCCACTAAGTCAGAGAGAATAATTTTATAGCTGACCTATCACACCCTTTGCAAGCAGGAACACCAGTCATATTGGGGAAAAGCAGGCCAGATTGACGATATCACACTTGAACTGCCACCAAGTCTGCTTTTGTGAGAGTGCAACAGCCTGTGCAGAGGCAGCGGCAGCACCGTAGCCAAGCATTCCCAGTCCACTTTGTGCTTTCCGCAATTGCAAATTGTCAAATGTTGTATCTCTCAAAAGCATCAGTATCAGTAGCCTTTGGAAGTGAATGGTCTATAGGAAGCAAGAAAGTAATCTAAGTAGTAGTCAGAATTGCAAGTACACTAGTCAAGTGGGACTCTGAGTTAGTTTTATGCTAAAGGACTGAAGCCGCTTACAATATGTTCAACACAAAGAAACCATGTTAAAATATATAACAATTTCCGTACAGATTGCTATGAATTTTCCGGGCTGTATGGGCATGTTCCAGAAGCATTCTCTCCTGACGTTTCACCCACATCTATGGCAGGCATCCTTAAGAGATTGTGAGGTCTGTTGGAAACTAGGCAAGTGGGGTTTATATATCTGTGAAATGTCCAGAATGGGAGAAAGAACTCTTGTCTGCTTGAGGCAGGTGTGTATGTTGCAATTGACCACCTTGATTAGCATTTAATAGCCTTGCAGTTTCTAAGCCTGGCTGCTTCCTGCTGCTTGGAACTTCACACTGCTAATTCTGAACACAAATTAATGAACTTTTTCCAAGTTGAACTGCAGATGGAGGACACAATTGTTTGTCTTCATTGTTAAGGCATTTGGCCTGCGTTGCCTTTGCTTTTGAGCCTTTGATATCCTTTTGCATTCCAGGTGACAATTCATACTCCTGAAAGCTCTTCAATAAACTATTGCTATAAATATGTGTAAATGCATAGGTAAAGTAAAGGTTGTCCCCTGACATTAAGTCCAGTCATGTCTGACTCTGGGGTGTGGTGCTCATCTCCATTTCTAAGCCGAAGAGCCGGCGCTGTCCGTAGACACCTCCAAGGTCATGTGGCCGGCATGACTGCATGGAGCACCGTTACCTTCCCGCCGGATCTACTCACATTTGCATGTTTTCAAACCGCTAGGTTGGCAGAAGCTAGGGCTGAAAGCAGAAGCTCACGCCACTCCCCGGAATTGAACCTGTGACCTTTCGGTCAACAAGCTCAGCGCTTTAACCCACTGTGCCACCGGGGGCTCCCATATCTATAACTATATCACTATAAATAGAAGACTACCATATCAGGAAGAACTGAAGTCTTATCTTTTCCCATAAATCCTATTTGATATAGGGAACTAAAGATCATATTAAGAGGGTGTGGGGAAATACTTTTTCTCCTAGGAGGCAACGGGTGAAGAAAATGCTTCACACAATGCACTGCAATCTCTACTAGTGTGGGATTATGCTCACTGAAAAATGGATGGTAACATATCTACACATTCCGGGCATCTGCCTATGTTCTTATTAATGAGAAATCCTGCCCTCTGGACTTCATAAGAGATGTCCATAAAGGGAAACGTATGGGAGAAAGTAACATTTACTCTTGACCAACTGCTAGATAGACTGGAATATCCCAGACTTGTATCCATATATGAAGTTTCTGGAGAGCAACCCTCCATTAAGAAGTCATGTTCACACAAGTAATGCATCCCAGAGGACTTAGTCATATCATTTGGTTCTGTTTCTGAAGTCATTCTTTGTACTTGTAAGCAACTATGAACTTCACCCAGGTCCATATATTAGAGTTGCTTTACATATTACATTTTTTATTGTGTGCCCATAAAACTTTCATTGTGTTTACATAATCACAAAATACAAAAAGGAGAAAGGCCACTGAGAGTATCCATTCAACCAAGAGTTTTTTCCCTAGTTTTAGTCTTAGCTTTGGTTTCTGTGAACAAATCACACTGATTTTTTAAGAGGCCATTCTTTTGAGCTAATAGATTCTGAGCACACATCTGCAGGTTGGGATACAACCCACAAAAAATAGTTATTTCCAGAGGGTTTATTTGAGTCTCTGCATTAAGGAAGGAGAGATCATTGAGCAACAAAATATTAGATTATCCAAATTACTTGCTCAAAATGAAGTGCCACCTTACCAGCTTGAGTACCACATTTCAGAAAGATACTCAGAACTGTTATAACAATAGAGCTGATGTGGCAATGTGTATATCTAATAATAATTCATAGGGTACAGGTGCTCTGTTTTTTCTATCTATAGCCTTAGGGCATGATTATTAATTGTCAGTCTGAAATAAAATTACAAAACAGAAACCACAATAACTTACAACTTTGTTGTGCAGAGTGAAGTCAGTTTGACTTATGGCAACCCTATGATTGAAAGATCTCCCAGAAAGCCAGTTATTAATAGTCCTACTGAGGTTTTACAGACTCAGGGCCATGGATTCTTTGATTGACTTAATCTACCTGAAATGTGATCTATTTCCTTCCCTACAGCCTTCAACTTTACTGAGAGATATTGCCTTCCCCAATGAGTCATGATGTTTGATAGCCACAGATTAATCATTTTGGCTCCTACTGAAAGTTTAGGTTTGATTTGTTCTTGGAACCATTTATTTGTCTTTTTGATGCCCCATGCAGAACTCTCATCCACTATTCACAGTTTAAATTGTGGATGTTCATTCTTGACTACCCACATCTAATATCCACTACACAGAAACTGGAAATAATAATGTACCATTGATACATTATTTGGTATTTAATGATATATCTTTTCACTTATCTAGTTCCTTCAGAGTTGTCTTTCAAAGTTTTAGCCCTCTTATGATTTTTAAACTTAAATTCCATTTTGATTGATGATTGAGATGAAATATAGGAAATCTTTAAATTACTTATATGAATTCATTATCCACATTGACACTATGTAAATCATTTATGGTCATTATTTTGTTATTTACACAGTAACTGTTACTCTGCTTTTGCACTTTCTTCTTTAACTTTAATCACTCTTTGTTATTTAATGCTAATAACAAGGAGTCATCTGCATGGTTTACATTTCAGATATTCCTTCCCCCAATGTTATGCCTTCTTCCTCTGAATCTAATCCCATTTTCCACATATCTACAAATTATATATATAGGATGATAAAATGTATTTTTCCCAATTAATCAGAAACTGTTGTGTTTCTATATATTCTGTCCTGAAAATGACCCTCTGTCCATGCTATAGCTGGCACATCAGGAAAAAAAAGTATGTGTCACTCCCATTTCTTTTAGGGCATGATCTTAATGGCTTTGTTATAGTCTTTAAAGCATGTACTGATTTCCTTTGGAAGTTCTTTGATGCATTCCATTAGCCAACATATGTTTGCAATATGCCCTCTAGTGTCTTTTCCTTTTTCTGAACCATAGTTGGATGTCTGGAATCTCTCTCTGCAAATATGGTAAACCTTAGTGGCTACAAATAGAGATGTTCTACATTCTTTCCTGATAACATCCCTGCAATCAATACATAATCTTACTGGTTCATGGTCAATTGGGTCTAGTATCAAAGAATCAGAAGAGATCACAAGGACCATCCAGTTTAACCTCTGCCACGCACTCCTGACAGATAGCCATCAGTCTCTGTTTAAAATTCTAGGGAAGTGGGCATACTGGGTGCTGCCAGAAGTGACTGTGGAATTGTATTACCTCATTTATGAAATTTATAGAAAATTAAAACATCATAATTTTCACTCTACAGACCTCCTATGCCCCCCCCTCTCCCCTTACCAGTATCTTTTTAAGAAGTACCGTATATTCCGGCATATAAGACGACTGGGCATATAAGACGACCCCCAACTTTTCCAGTTAAAATATAGAGTTTGGGATATACTCGCCGTATAAGACCACCCCTCTTCCAATGCACACCAAATAATTTTTTAAAAAATCAGATTTGAATTCAATATGGTAATTTTAATTCAAATGCTTCTGACATGCAGGTTCCTATGAGAGGGACATTGTACCTTTCATTGGACATTATAGTTGCTCTTCCTCCCTTGAATTTCATTTATACTCTGGGTCCTTTACATCATGCTAGTAAGCATGAAAGCAGGCTTTAAATGGTTCAGATTACATGTATGTTGGCATAGAAGCTTGCATGCAAATAGAAGTCAGGCTTTGTACGATGAGAATTTTTATCTATAAGCAGTCTTTATAAATCAGGACCTCCTATCAGAAGAGAGGGGCAGATTGGACCCTCATCCTTCAGAAATGTAGCATTTGGCATGGAACATGTTTACTGGGTCACATCCTGACATGTCTTCATCCTCAAATCACCGTGACAGCTTGAATTGTTTTAGAGTTTCTCAAGAACACAGCCAGGTGATGTTTAATTGTTAGAAGGGGAAAAGAGATCAGAAAAAAGGAAGGGGGGACTCTGGGTAGATAAGAGCTTTCAAGTTTGACTTCTGTCAAAAATAAATTCAAAGATACAGGATGGGGGACGCGTGGCTCGAGAGCGGTATGTGTGAAAAAGATCTTGGGGTCCTCGTGGACAACAAGTTAAACATGAGCCAACAATGTCATGCGGTGGCAAAAAAAACAAAAAAAAAACCAATAGGATTTTGGCCTGCATCAATAGGAGCATAGTGTCTAGATCCAGGGAAGTCATGCTCCCCATGCTCTATTCTGCCTTGGTTAGACCAAACCTGGAATTACATTGTGTCCAATTCTGGGCACCACAACTGAAGGGAGATGTTGACAAGCTGGAATGTGTCCAGAGGAAGAGGGTGACTAAAATGATCAAGGTTCTGGAGAACAAGCCCTATGAGGAGTGGCTTAAAGAGCTGGGTATGTTTAGTCTGAAGAAGAGAAGGCTGAGAGGAGACATGATGAGAGCCATGTATAAATATGTGAGAAGAAGTCATAGGGAGGAGAGAGCAGATCAAGGGTCTGGAGAACAAGCCCTATGAGGAGTGGCTTAAAGAGCTGGGTATGTTTAGTCTGAAGAAGAGAGGGCTGAGAGGAGACATGATGAGAGCCATGTATAAATATGTGAGAAGAAGTCATAGGGAGGAGAGAGCAGATCAAGGGTCTGGAGAACAAGCCCTATGAGGAGTGGCTTAAAGAGCTGGGTATGTTTAGTCTGAAGAAGAGAGGGCTGAGAGGAGAGATGATGAGAGCCATGTATAAATATGTGAGAAGAAGTCATAGGGAGGAGAAAGCAGATCAAGGGTCTGGAGAACAAGCCCTATGAGGAGTGGCTTAAAGAGCTGGGTATGTTTAGTCTGAAGAAGAGAAGGCTGAGAGGAGAGATGATGAGAGCCATGTATAAATATGTGAGAGGAAGTCATAGGGAGGAGAGAGCAGATCAAGGGTCTGGAGAACAAGCCCTATGAGGAGTGGCTTAAAGAGCTGGGTATGTTTAGTCTGAAGAAGAGAAGGCTGAGAGGAGACATGATGAGAGCCATGTATAAATATGTGAGAAGAAGTCATAGGGAGGAGAGAGCAGATCAAGGGTCTGGAGAACAAGCCCTATGAGGAGTGGCTTAAAGAGCTGGGTATGTTTAGTCTGAAGAAGAGAAGGCTGAGAGGAGAGATGATGAGAGCCATGTATAAATATGTGAGAAGAAGTCATAGGGAGAGAGAGCAGATCAAGGGTCTGGAGAACAAGCCCTATGAGGAGTGGCTTAAAGAGCTGGGTATGTTTAGTCTGAAGAAGAGAAGGCTGAGAGGAGACATGATGAGAGCCATGTATAAATATGTGAGAAGAAGTCATAGGGAGGGGGGAGGGAGGGGGCTAGGAGTAGGAGCGGCAGGCAGAGTGGTAGCCTAATGGGCTGCCTTCACCCTCGCCGGCATGGAGTTGGCTCCGCCTCCGCACTCCATCTCAGAACAGCTGCTGCAGGAGTGAGCCAAAGCCAGAGGGGCGGGGGCGGGGCCTCTGGCTGCTCCGCCCCGCCCCCCGCAGAAGGCCCTGCCCCCGGTTCCGCCCCCCCCCTCCGGCTTCAGCTCCTGCTGCTTTACCAGGCCGGCGGGGGTGTTTGTATGTTCTGCTGTCCCCTCCGCCACTGGTCTGCTGCTAGCTCCGCTTCTGGCCTCAAAGCAAGAGCAACTGCCGAGGGAAGCAAAACCGGAGCGGGGAGGCAATGGGAGAAGAGGATCCCTCGGCAGTTGCCCTGGCTTTGAGGCCAGAGGCGGAGCTAGCAGCAGACCAGTGGCGAAGGGGACAGCACAGAATGCAAACATCCCCACCGGCCTGGTAAAGCAGCAGGAGCTGAAGCCGGAGCGGGGGGGGAGGGGCCGGGTCCTCCGTGGGGGCGGGGCCTCAGCAGCCAGAGGCGAGCTCTCCCGGCCCCGGCCCCGCCTCTCTGGCTTTGGCTCCTGCGGCAGCTGGGATGGAGGGCGGACGCGGAGCCAACTCCATGCCGGCGAGGGTGAAGACAGCCCAGTAGGCTACCACGCTGCCAGCTTGGCAGCGAAGCCTGACGCTCCTCCTCCTCGCCCCCTCCCTCCCCCCTCCTTCCCCCCTCCACAGGCTCCACCACGCGGGGATGCCTAGGGCGAGGGAGACGAGGGAAAAATGATCCCAAAAAATTTATACCGGGGTACAAGACGACTCCCCACTTTTGAGATGATTTTCCTGGCTTAGAAAGTCGTCTTGTACCCCGGAATATACGGTATGCAAGAGACATAACAATGGCTCCTGATTGCTCAGAGCCTTCTGTGTGGAAACATTCATTGGTCTCTTTTACACTCCACAATTATAACACTTTGATACCACTTTAGCCACTATGTCTGCATTCTTTTGGGATTCTAATTTGTAAATTAGTAAAGCACTACATAACTGTGAAAATCTAAATGCTAAATACACGTATTATTGGATATAAAATGATTGCATACTCAAGCACAAGGTGCTGCTATGAGGTTCTAGATGTGGAGAAAGAAAGGACAAATCAAGGGCCAGTAATATAAGTGCACCTCGTGGTACAAAGTGCAGGAATCACTGTGATTTGCTACAACTCTTTGCTGCAAATTAGATAAACGGATTTGGGTATTTGCTCATCTTTTTAAAGCAAACAAATTTCTGGTTTCACTGCTATTCTCACCATTATTTTCATATGAAGATTAATAGCTGAAAAGGAGTTCTATGTTTAGAGGAAGCTCTAAACCTGGAGGCCAACATAGGAGGGATGGGCCAGAGCTTGCATGCTTCCTTCCTCACAAGTTTAATGAATGTAATTTGCTATAGGCCAGCATATGACTCTATGATTCTAGGTGAACATACAATTTTGTAGTTTCTGCCTGTTGATTAGACAGAACAAACTTCTCATCTTATCGCTCATCAGTCAAAAGCACTTGTTCATAATGCCTTCTGGAGTTTCCCCTCAAAGCGAGTTTACGTTTTCCTTGGAGATACATGATTAGATTTAAGAACAAATATCAGCCACCTCTACTTCAGAAATGCATTCACCCTGAAAATCTTTCTAAAGAAATTACAGAGAGAGAGAGAAAGAGAGAGAGAGAACGCAATAAGGAAAGCGACTGCAAGAGTGCACATCTGTAAGTCTGATTCAGGTATACATGGTGAAAATTAATGAATCACATCTAGCTATTACATAAATGCTTTCTCTACAGTTACACAGTGTTTGCAAAAATGAAAATATTGTAACACTGTAAATCTATTGACTGTATTATGGCATCAACATAAAGACAAACACTGTTATTATGGCATGCAGTTTTGTGGTCTACAGTTGCACGTGATAAAGTAGACTTTAGCCCAGAAGAGTGTTTGTCTTTAAGAGGCTGCAATATGCATTGCTGGCTTCACAGCAATAGAGAAACAGTAAGATAAATTTCTGAAAGGCAGCCACATTGAATTATCTATGTCTCTACATTTTTTTTGTTTTTCAAAACAAACACAGCAGGAATACTCAAAAGAATTGGAGAAGGAATGTGCACAGTTGCTAAAAGTTGCTGTGAACGTTAATAGACTATGGTTGAAATCCTTTATGGCACAGGGTGGTCTAACAGTTACACAGAAAAACATATGCCACATCTCCAATTAATGTCGTCTAGACCAGGCATGGGCAAACTTCGGCCCTCCAGGTACTTTGGACTTCAATTCCCACAATTCCTAACAGCAGGAACGCTGTTAGGAATTGTGGGAGTTGAAGTCCATAATACCTGGAGGGCCGAAGTTTGCCCATGTCTGATCTAGACCTACCATTTAGCTGCTATAGTCTCCTTTCCCTTAGAAAACCACCCAGTGGGTGCTGGGAGAGTATGGCTATTTTTCCATAACCAAATGCATACCAAGGACTGCCTCCACTGGCTTGCACTATTTCCTTCATTTGGTTCCTGCTCCAGCAAACTAGCTTCTCTGATAACTAAATAGTAATAGTGAAAGGGCTACAGCAGCTAAACCATGAGCCCAAGGGAGCTTTGGTCATTGTGGCAGAGAATGAGAATAACTAACTACAATGACCAAAAACAGACATGCACAGGCATAAGAGGATGCCAGCCTATTATAGATTGGCAGTTTCTATCATCATAGTGCAATACATGGTTACACAATTATAAACAAAGTATATTTTGTATTGTCAAAGACTTTCATGGCCGGAATCACTGGGTTGTTTGTTGTAGGTTTTTTGGGGCTATATGGCCATAGTTCTAGAGGCATTCTCTCCTGATGTTTCGCCTTCATCTATGGCAAGCATCCTCAGAGGTAGTGACCTCACTACCTCTGAGGATGCTTGCCACAGATGAAGGCAAAACATCAGGAGAGAATGCCTCTAGAACATGGCCATATAGCCCCCAAAATCCTACAACAACCCAAAGTATATTTTGTACAGCAGTTATTTCAGACAAAGTTTATTTTTGAGAGCAGTTAAAACCAGTGAAGTCGTACCATAGCTACAATCTCAGTTTGGTGCATTTATCACTGTTCTGTTTTTCTCTAGGTGATGAAAATGTGGTCCCTACATGTGTTTACGCGTGAGACAGCTACACCTGAGATTCATAGCCTTAGGGAAATAACAACAACACAACCAGAGTTAACTGGGAATTCTTATTCTCCAATGCAGTCATTTTCTTCAGAGAGAGTTTAAGTTTTTTGCCTCTTCATGTTTCAAAATAAAACAAAATACCTGTCATGAATGAACCTTCAACAAAGAAATTTGACCAAGAAAAGGCATGAACACAAATACACAAGACAATTAATTTTGAAAAGCCATTTATGCTGCCACTACACCAATTAGAGTTCAAAACACTTCATGGTCATTTAGGAGTCAGAGCATTTATAATATAGGACACCATTTTTATTTTTGCATAATGTGAAATTCCACATCACACTTAATGTTCTTAAAACAAGCACCCAGGGAATTACTAGAAATTACTGGCTTCTCTAGAAGAGTAAGATTAGCTGTAGAGTATTTCTGAGAAGTCAGGTGTCAGAATACACTTCCACAAACTAGAATGTGAACTCAGCTGCTTAGTGATCCTCATAGGCCAATCTATTTTCAAAATTTAACCAGAATATTTCAATGAGAGGGTCAATATAAAAGGCAAGTGACACAATGCATGTGTGCATATGTGTGCATGTCTTCATGTTGTTTATTGTTTTATGGAGATCTCATGGATTTTGTAATTTTGGCCTAGGCAAGGAATATTCAAAGGTGGCTTTGCCAGTCCTTTCCTCTGAAATAAAGCTGAAATCTCCTAGTATTCATTAGCACTCTTCCATCCAAGTACCAGCCAAAGTTGACCTAGGTCAGTTTCAAAGTTTAGATGGGATCTGGTACCGTTAGAGCAGTGGTTTCCTACCTGTGGTCCATGGACCCACCAGTGGTCGGTAAGAGTGAAATATGGCCTGTGGCCTCATCATTACTACATTATTGCCTTGAAACCACATGCAACGAGAGTGGCTGGTCTCGTGAAATCCTCTTATCGTGATGAGGCATCAGGGATGTCGGGAGGGGAGAGGGTGACTATCCACAAAACATTAGTACTACCACATCAGCTCTAGATTATTAAATATGTAGGTGAGCAGATGGTGATTACTGGATGGCATATGTTCTGTACCAGAAACTAGAGCTGATGTGGTCTATTCAATGCAGTTTTCTGAATCAGCACCCCAAATAACCAAACTGAATCTAAAGTTGACTGGAAACTGATTCATAACCCTTTTGGTACTAATGTTGGACAGTGGTCCCTGTTCAAGTGATCCATGGTCAAGTGGTCCCTGGTCAAAAAAAGGTTGAGAACCACTGCTTTAGAGCATTTAGGACACAATTACAAATATTCTCTTATAATGGGCTATTAAATAAAATTCAAGCCACAGACCAGCTATGGCCCTTCTTCCTTGGTCATCTTTGCATCCACCAAAGGAAAATCCAGATTTGGAATTCATTTTGCCTCTGACCTTTTGCCACTACACTAAGGAAACAAACAAAAATTGAACAAGCCTTTCAGAAGTGCAAGTAGGAAGCTGATAATCTGCCTCATGGCATCTGAATTGTCTTATCTACCAAACACTTGGTGATATTCTTCCACATCTCTCTTTTGTGAAATAGGGAATACCTTGCCATTAACCTCCTGTGACAATTTACACAAACTACTCCATAGTTTTTTCTAATGTTCTGGAACAGGATTTGGAGGTTCATACAGAGCAGCAAATGGGGGGGGGGGGATCATTGATTCCATCAGAAACAAGAAGAGCCAACAATAAAAACAATAAATGCTGAATTTAGAGGCACATTGCAAGCCAGCCAGTTATTATAATCTGAAAGTCCTCCCCATGTGCTACCATTTTCTGGGTTTGAATTTTACAAAATAGATTAAAATGTTATCTCTAGGAATCTGCAGGTATTCCAGCAAAACTCTATAGTCAAGTTCTGCAAGAAGTTGATCATAAGTCACATTGGAGAACCGAGAGATCCCTCAAGAGAACATCTCTTGAGGGATCTCTTGGTCTTCCAGTGTAATTCTACAAACAAAATGTGGTAGTTGTGTTGGAGAACTTAGATATTCCTAGGAAGATGTCCTCTTAGCTTTGAAAAAGAATATTTTTACTCACAGTTTTCACTTTTACAGTTATCTTGTATCCCTGACTTCTGTGAATATGAAGGGCTAACTACTATCTAGACCTACTAGAGAATTATAGAATAGTGCAAGTACAATTCAGAATGGCCATTGGTTATGATTTTGGATAAGGTAATATTAATAAGTGTTTTAAGGTTGGATATGTTTTGAATGATTGTTTTAATATATGTTTATTTTATTATATATGTATGTTTACATGGCATTGAATAATTGCCTATATATGTAAGCCACCTTGAGTCCCCTATGGGGTTGAGAAAGGTGGGGTATAAATAGGGTAAATAAATAAAATACATAAATATCTACATGGTGTTACCAGTGGAATTGAAAGGGAGATCAGGAAAGAAACCAATAATAAAGGATAACCAAGGCTGCAGAGAACTGTGGGATGAAAATAAACCAGCAACATGTGGAAGATGTAGGAAAAAGTTGAAGAGCATTGATATCAAGTTTAGTTTTCTGAGGCTGAGAGTGTGATTCACCAAAAGTCATCCAGTAGGTTTCAATGGCAGAATGGGATATCAAATGCTGGTTTTCGGAGTCATAGTCCAAAGCTCACCATGCTGGCTCTCTAGAAGAGCATTATGGAGTGGCAAAAGAGATGGGGTAGTAAGAAACAATGTGACATGTTTTTACATCAGTCTTGGAACAGGCTTGGTCCCAGGAGGGTATACAAAAAGTATAAAACAGAAAACAATTTGTCCCAAAACGAAAAGGCTGAGCAGCACCTAGCACCTGACTTATCAAAAACTATTTGTTTTATTGACAAGCCAAATATTATCAAATAAGTGTCAAGTATTTTAGAAGCATTACAATTACATGATAATCGTCAACAGATTTGCTACTTATGTTAATCACAAATTGTAAATTAGGTAGCTGTAACTGTGAGGAAACAATATTGGCTTTACAAAAATATGTTCAATTATTTTATTGCTTTTTTATTCTGTCCTCTCCTTGAGGAAATGAGCATGGCAAGCATACTCTCCCTTCTTCCAGCCAACATTGTGTGATATGCTAAGACAACAGCATGCAAGTAGCTCAAAGGTTTTTTTGACAGTTGTGTTTTATTGAAAATAGCTTAAAACAGAATATCAAGACCGACAGCAAGTATATATATAAAGTAAATGGTCGAAATGTTGCTGTTACAAATGTATTCTTAAGAGTCTACCAACATCCAACTGGTCTTTAAAGGCTCCGTCATAAGATCAAGTGTACAGTTATGATGTTATTAGTCTTTGAAAAATTTCTGATGTAAAGGGATTGCCTTGTTGTTCAAATAATCAATTGAAACATTTTTTCAACAAACCTGTTCTCATTGATTTCTTCTTTGATGTTCATGGTCAGTTTTGCTAAGTCCAAATTTCCTTGGAACTATGCATGGCCTAAGGGTTTGTTATTGATCTGTCAGGATTTAACTCTGGTTCTTCCGCCAACTAGTCCGACTTACTACAAAAGAGCCAATACATCACATATAAGACTAATAAACTAATCTTCTGATTCCCCAAAACATACTAGATAAAGAATGAAAAGACTTAAATACCGTATGTGGCAATTCCTCTTATTAGAATCTGTAGTTTCAAGATGGAGACACATATGGTATCAAATGTCTGATATTTATAGCTATGAAAAAGACCTTATTAACATTTGCTTATTACTTCTAAACCTGTCCACAGATTCCACACCATGGTTCTATCATAGAAATCAAAACCAAAAATCAAATAGACAACTGAAGAACTTTGGGTAAGGTTGAAATGTATACACTAGGGCTGGGCGGTTTCGTTCGTTAATTTCGTAATTCGTTATTAATTTGTTATTTTTTTTATAACGAAGCGATATTGAACCATTCAGGAGCAACTAAAAAACGAAACGAATTTTTCCAATTCATTTCGAAATTGTTTCGAAATTGTTTCGTAATTGTTTCGAAATTGTTTCGTTATTATTTCGTTATTATTTCTGTATGTCTGGTGCAAGTTTTATAGTCGTTGTTTGTTTTATCAGTGATAAAAAAAATTATCACACCAACAGTGAACAACAGAGGGAGAGGGAAGCTTCAGAAGTTCCCCCTGTCCCATTTGGAGGGTTTTTTAGCGTATTGCGCAATCGCGTCCGCCATTAACGAATCGATTCGTTATTGTTTCGAAATTGTTTCGCAATTTCCGAAATTTCATAAATATCGAACTTTTTAAAAGAAAAATTTCGGAATTCTTTTAAATAACGAAACGCCAAAAACCCCTAAAAACGAATCGAGTTTAGAAACAAATTTTTCCGTGGTTGGACAGCCCTAGTATACACATATCAGACCTTCATCTTGCCCAGGTTATATAAACAGATGCTAAATTCTCCATATAGATTTCTCCCTATAGATCCGTGGTTCTCAACCTGTGAGTCCCCTGATGTTTTGGCCTACAACTTACAGAAATCACAGTCAGTTTACCAGCTGTTAGGATGTCTGGGAGTTGAAGGCCAAAACATCTGGGGACCCACAGGTTGAGAACCACTCCTATAGATAGAAATGAAGAATATCAGACAGAAAGGTCCTTCCACAATACATCATTTTTTTTCTCTTTTATCCACGAAATGCTAGTGAAACTACTGAGCAACAGTCTCTAAAGAGAATTAGGCAAACTGGTTTGAGTTTATGAAAATTATAAGTCCAAAAGATCCAAAGGCAGCAGGTAAGGTCAATCCACACAAAGCAGACCCAAAGGAAATAGCTAACAACAGTGTAATTTTCAGAAACAGCAGATGATGAAGACAACATGTTTCTAGGGCAAACTATTTCCTTCTAAAGATGGAAAGGCCTTACACAAATGAATGCTATGGAGTACCAATAATTCTTTTCCAGGGAGAAAGATTGTACTGTCAGATGCATGACCACCTCACTGCCTTTGCAGACCCTGGATAGGAAAAAGAAACATATGGATTCCATATTACTTCTACAGCAATGTGCTATAGGATCTGTTCAGCCAGAACTGTCATACATTATAAAGGACTGCTCTAAACTAACTAACTTTTCCAAAATTGCACAATAGATCCCAGAAGCAAAACACAAACAGATGTTCCAATAACATCCCCGAGTCTTGGTGAGGGATGTAGTTTCTCAACCCTATTTAGAAAAGCAAGCATTACAATTCCAAAATCACAACAATTTGCAGAGGCATGTTGCAGAAAAAGTTTCAGGCTATGGTAGTCACTCAAACCTGAATTCGTAGGCAAATAGGAAAGCTCTCTAGCTGACCATGTGATGGAATTTTGGTGGAACTTGTCAAAATCCACCATAGTAAAGGTAAAGGTTTCCCCTGACATTAAGTCTAGTTGTGTCCGACTCTGGGGGGGTGGTGGTGGTGGTGGTGCTCATCTCCATTTCTAAGCCAAAGAACCGGCATTGTCCATAGACACCTCCAAGGTCATGTGGCCAGCATGACTGCATGGAGCATCATTACTTCTTGTCAAGGCAGTACCTATTGATCGACTCACATTTGCATGTTTTTGAACTGCTAGGTTGGCAGAAGCTGGGGCTAATAGTGGGAGCTCACTCGAACCACAGATTCGGACCGCCAACCTTTCGGTCAGCAAGTTCAGCAGCTCAGCAGTTTAATCTGCTGCGCTGCCAAGGGGAGGGGCAAAATCCACCATAGTGCTAGCAAATTCATGCATGAAGGCATCCAGAATCCTCCCAGAATTATGACAGACTACTTGCTGAAAGGCAGTATAGAAATCTAACAAATGAAATACATCCAACCCAGAATTCCCTTATGGACAATCGTTTCCAAATATTCAGGTGATAGGGTAATGGGATAAATCCTGAAGAACACAGATTGGTTTGCTCATCCCCATTAAAAGGCATTGTAGTAATGTAGAGCACACAAATGGACAGCATAAATTAATAATGAATAAAACATGAGATCAATGGCATCTGGTGGTGAATCCATTTCATATTTTAGCCCAGACTTTACTAGGCAGCTCCTTTAAAGTTCAGATTAAAACCCAGCGCTGGTGCAGATGAATACACTGAGACAGAAACCATCAGTTACCACTGCTAGTAGTAGAAAAATATAATGGGTTGAATTCAGGCTAAGACATACTCAACAGTAGACTTATGGAGTTTAAATTAATCTAAGCATGCCATCACATTCAAATATAAACCCAACAGACTAGTTGTTTTGACCTCCATTCAGGAGCAAAGTAGAATACAAATAAAATATATAATTAAATATGCTACCCCTACCATAGGTGTCCTGTGCCACAAATTGTACAAATTGGATATGAGTTAACATTAATGTTTATTTGACCAAGATCTACTGGAAAAGAACTCAGGATCACACATGGTGGGATGAGGGACAAATGGCAAAAGAGAAAGAGCAGAGAAGGAAAAAGTCCAAACACTATTGGGATGTTGGGTGTTTTTTTACAAAGAGGAATAAGTTCCGACTTTTCCTCTTATACTGTACTATGCAGAACATGGCTGCAGTTAAACACTCTGTATCATCTTTCCAGTACTCAAAAGGTTTTATGCCTCCAAATAACACGCACTGATCACTGCAAGCCTTAGTTGGCATCTCCCTTCTCATAATTCATATAAACCAAGTTATAAATCAGAAATATAATTTGCTCTGCTGTCTTTTGGCATCTTAACCTCGGGTCTTTGTATAAACAAGTTAGCTGGGACATGATGTTGGCAGCCTTGTAAAATCTTTTAACAAAATAATAAGATAGCCATGTTGACTTCCAAACAGCCTTGTTGCTATGCCAACAACAACATGCTGTGTCTATAAAAGAAGATATCATAGGCACTCTTTAAATATTACCCTAGTCACATGGAAGCCCATTTTTCCATATGTGGCTGCCACTGCTGCTGGAATAACATTTAAATAACCCAAACATATGGGTTCAAACCACAGATTTGCCACTCTCCAGGTTGGGGAGGAAAGAGATTCCCAATTCCATATACAGGCAATCCCTTAGTTGCAAACATCTGACTTACAAATGATTCATAATTAAGAATAGGGGTGAGCCAACAGGAAGTAATAGAAATCCACCCATAGGAAGGGAAATTTACTCCTGAAGGAGTTATCATGGGGGAAAAGTGGCTCAATTGAAGTTTTATTACCAATCCTTATTTCAACAAGTCACATTTTTCAAAATCCATTTATCACAAGGATAGAAAGTGAGGTGAAATCTTCTGAACAGGGTCAGAGACAGCAAAACAAACTCCATGGGGTTGTTAACCCTTCCCTACGCTATCCAAAGCTAAAGAATGAAAATATATATTTCTGTTTAAAAGATGTTCCTGTTCAGACTTACATACGAATGCGACTTATGAATAAACATACAGAACCTTGTATGTTCGTAACTTGGGGACCACCTGTATAAACAGACTGGACCATTTACACATTAGCCAAGAGGCAGTCAAAATGGTCTTCTAGCTGCAATTTCCATCAATGCACTAACGGTTATGCTAGATAGGAATGACAGTTGTATCCAACAACATCCAATGAGCCATAGCTTTCCTCCTTCATTCTATGAAGTGCTTCAGGAAAAACCTTTTATCTAATGTTTGAGAAGCTGGATTATCATTCAAAATACTTGCAAATTACCACAGGGTTTAATTAAACCTATTATTTCAAGAGCATCAACCTTCAAAATACACAAATACTATGAACAGCAGCACCACAGGTGTCAGTAGGAAACAGCAAGGATAACTATACTAGCATGTCTTTATATTGCTATCCTATACTTTTGGAGACTATAAGGGGAAACATACAAGAAAGAGAGAATGAGGTTAACCATACAAACTTAGTGTACTCACACCTTGCTATTTTCAGATCTTTTCTTAGATAAGCAGCCACATGACATATATCAACAAAACAGTGCACACAAGCTTAAGAAAACCAAAGCTAGACTGTATTGTTTTCTCAATACTAATGGCTTTACCTCTTGCCATGAATGCCCATACTTTACAAGCACTTTCAATATCTTGTGAAATATATTAACATCTCGTGTATGCCAAGCCTCATTACTACAAGCCTCTATAGAGTGCTACTGTTTGGTACCTTGTTGTGACTGTATATAGAGACTAACACCCAATGGATGCTTTGCATTTATGGAAAACAATTCCACCAGATTTACGTTGATTCCACCTATTTTCTGCAGGTCTCTGCTCCAGATAGTCCCTTCCCCCTCCACCACAGACCTTGAAGAGTGAAATCTGTGTCTCATGTAGATATAGGGAATGTCACCCTGTATGAGTAGAAATACTTTCACTAAGACTAGAGTATATCCCTAGATTCAAATCACAATGTCCACATCATGATTAATGTGCTTTATAATATTTGCATCCAACAAACAATGGTTCACAGTCTAGATCTCTGCATGCAGAAAGAAAACAAGTGGTGTGTCCACCGTATGAAAGCATCAGCTAGCTTGGTCTGCTGTTTACCAGCATTCTACAGATGTGTCAGGATATCTAGACCACTATAAGAAATGTGTATTTGGTTATATATTTATATATTTATCATACCATAAGCAAACTGAGGGTACAGTAGTAATGTATTTAAAAACACAAAGTTTTAAAACTTGGCATTATACTAAATGTCCTTTGACCAGTATCTGGTCACTTAGAGTGCATTTGGTATAAGAAGGTCCTCCATTGTTCATGTGGCAGGGCTCAGACTGCATTGTAATAGGTGGTTTGTGCTTTGCTCTTCTCCACACTAACATGTTGTGGACTCCACTTTGTGGCCCCATTTGTTAAGGTTGGCTCTGCATCTCGTGGTGCCAGAGCACAGTTTGTCCAGTGCCTTTCAAGTCACCCAGTCTTCTGTGTGCCCAGGAGGGAGTCTCTCATCCAGTATCCGCCATGAGTTGAGGTTCTGGGTGTTAGCCTGCCACTTTTAGACTCTCGCTTGCTGACGTGTTCCTGTGAATATCTCTGTAGATCTTAGAAAACTATTTCTTGATTTAAGGTGTTGGTGTACTGACTGATATCTGAACAGGGGATGGGCCATATATGTCACTGCCTTGGTCCTTTCATTATTGGTCGCTATTTCCTGACAGATGTCAGGTAGTGCAATACTGGCTAAACAATATAATTTCTCCAGTGGTGCAGACATCCTGTGGTAATCCTGCATGTCTCATTCAGAGCCACATCTACTGTTTTAACATGATGAGATGTTTTCCACACTGGGTATGCGTGTTCAGCAGCAGAGTAGCAAAGCGCAAGGGCAGATGTCTTCACTGTGTCTGGTTGTGATCCCCAGGTTGTGTCAGCTAGCTTGTAGCATGTATTTGGTTAAAACCTACACACAATATACATTAGGTAGCTCAAATAATCTATGATGTTGAGGTCACTACAGACAACTTGAGAGGCCTGGGTGAGTTTTAGTAGCTTGTTACACAGTCAAAATGGCAGAATGAGGAGAATGTGGATGGATGTTTCACGTGATTGTCTGCTTTGGCTTGTGGCCCTAGCTTGCTTAAGTGTTGTATTTTACTACACATTTAAGCGATATTCTGCACTTCTCCAAAATGGGACCCAAGGTGGCTCGGAACATGATATAAAACAAAGTACAGTATTTAAAACCTAGGAATAAAAACATTGAAAGCAATCAAGTAAACTACTTATGAAAAGATCAATATTTTAAAACAATATAAAACCATTTAAAAACATGACAATAATAAAAGTGCAATGAACTCTCAAATGCTTGGTCAATAAAAAGATCTTTACCAGGATAACTTAAACTTTATCATAGTAGACTTAAAATTTGTCAGTGTTTTAATAGTACTATTATATAAAAGAAGACCACATGATAAATGTGTGCCTTTTGAACACACAAACATATTTTCCAACCAAACACATATCCTTAATTTTGCAACCAAACATCGTTTATTATGGGTCTTGTCTTTAGCATAATTTTATGATAAATTAAGAAATTGAGAAATATAAAAAGAGAAAGTGCAAGAAGAGACGCAGATAGTATTTCAAGAGCATGTTAGATCCCCCTTCCTCTTCTTATTACTATTGTGTGCTTTCAAGTCCTTCTGGTGACCTGAAAGTGAAGGTATAATTGTGGTTTCTTGGCAAGATTTCTTTAGAGGGGACTGCCCTTGCCTTCTCTCTGAGGCTGAGAGATGTAACTTGTTTAAGGTTTCCTGGTGCATATACATGGCTGAGAAGAGATTGAACCCTGGTCTCCAAAGTCATAGTCCGATGCGCAAACCACTACACCATGCTTAAGTCTTCATTTTACTGTTTATCTAACAGCAAAATTGTGAAAGTTTCATTGTACAATGTTGTTTTGCTTTGTTCAAAGAATTTTTACAGAGTTAAAAGATGCTAAAGGCAGCAAGCAGAATGGATCTTAGCTTCCAAGATCCCTTCTGATCTTGGAAGTTAAGCAGGATCAGTTGTGTTGAGTACTTGAATGGTAGAATACTACTGAACACTAAGTGTTGTAGGCTATATTTCAGAGGAAGGAGCTAGGAAACCACATCAGAGTATTCTTTGCTAAGAAAACCTTACAAAATACATGTGGTTGCCTTAAAAATGGGAACTTGAAGGCCTATAAGCACACACAAGAGGATGTCCTCTTTCACCTACAACCTTTCCTTGTCCTCTGACTGCTGCTTCTATCCCTCATCTTGACACAGAAAACCTACTAAAGACGATAGAATAGTTCAAGAAACATTTTGACTGGTAGTACTAAAATTCTCCTTGCAGAAGCATCCCATAGTCTAACTAGTTGCTAACCAACTTGTGAGGGTAACAATGAAACAATGGGAACTTAAATGAACACTTAGGCAAAACTGATTCAATAAAGTTTACTTAAGTTCTGATTAACAACGGCATAATCAACTCAGCTGATTATGCCATCATAAATTAAAACACAAGTTGAAATCATGGAGCCTTGGGGCCCCACATGATTTCCTCCAGGCCTGCTTTTGTAGCTCTTACCACCACTAGACTGTCCAAAATAAGACGGTGAATTGGCTGTATGAAAGTATTTGAAAGCAGTAATTCAACAGTTAAATAGGTTACCGTCCATCCATCCGTCCACCTACACCTTCAGAATATTGAACCATTAAAAAACAAAGTAAACCTTTTGCTTTGAGAGAAGAGCTGTTCATTCTTTAGCAATTTCCGTAGCCCCTGCAGGTTCAAGAAGCAGATATAGTTCCTTAAACTCACTGCTCTAATATCAAGCCTTCAGTGTAAACAAAGTACAGTAGAGTCTCGCTTATCCAACATAAACTGGCCGGCAGAATGTTAGATAAGCGAAAACATTGAATAATAAGGAGGGATTAAGGAAAAGCCTATTAAACGTCAGAGTACATTATGATTTTTAAAATTAAGCACCAAAAACATCATGTTTTACAATAAATCAACAGAAAACATAGTTCAATACATAGCAACGTTATGTAGTAATTACTGTATTTGCAAATTTAGCACCAAAACGTCACAATGTATTGAAACAGCTGTGGATCCAGGCAAGAGGCAGAACTGCGTTGGATAATACAGAACATTAGATGAGAGAAAGTCGGATAAGCGAGACTCTACCGTAATAGTAAAATCTTGTTACATTCTTTATTACACATGAGAAAAAGTTTCATCGTTGCATACAAGAAAATCTTCATCAATAACCACTGGGTAGTATTTAGTTACAGAAAAATAATGTGTGAGCCATGAGCAGGTTCTAGAAAAATTGAGCTAAATACAATCACTAACCCCAACTAGAGTAAACCCTTTGAATCAATGGGAATCTTTAAAGTTAACACTGAAGTTCCACTAAGTTGACAGAGCTGATTACTCCAGAATGCTGGTGGAATTGCACAAGCATTTCTGTCAAAGACAATACTCCCCACAGGCATCCTAAACACAGTTGATGAAGTTGGGAGTGGCTGATGAGATGAAACACTCTTTCCCTCAGCCCTCTTTATGCCTTTATTATTGCACTCTGACTTAAGTATGAGAGTCCTACATTAGATAAGGCCTGAGTTCCCCATAAAGATCGTGGGGACACTTTGGCTTAACAATATCCAGAAATATGAACAAGAAACCAGTCCATTGATCATCAATATGCTCACATGTCCCATAAAACACAGAATTGGTGGTTTAACAACTGCAAACCCTTCTTTCTCCCTGTAAGAAACCCAAGTGGGAAAGGGGTTGCTGTAAAGAGAATTTAGTAGTTAACTGTTCTTTGGTCAGAGGCAAAGGACATCTTCAAGCTCAGCATGCTTCCTGGACAATACAGAACTATCTTCTTTTCCAAAAAGTGCTAAAAGGTAAAGGTAGAGGTTTCCCCTGATATTAAGTCTAGTCGTATCTGACTCTGGCGGGTGGTGCTCATCTCCATTTCTAGAGCCAGCATTGTCTGTAGACACCTCCAAAGTCATGTGGCTAGTATGACTGCATGGAATGCCATTACCTTCCCACAGAAGTGGTACCTATTGATCTACCCACATTTGCATTTTTCAAACTGCTAGTTTGGAAGAAGCTGGGGCTAACAGCGGGAGCTCCCCCCACTCCCCTGATTTGAACCACCAACCTTTTGGTCAGCAAGTTCAGAAGCTCAGCGGTTTAACCCACTGCAGCACCAGGAGAAGCTCAGCGGTTTAACCCACTGCAGCACCAAAATAGCCTCACCAAACTACAAAAAGCTAATTACATGATGTCTACAAGGGATTAATTTGTAGCATACAATGCTGGGTAAGATAACACCTCTTTTCCCAATTCTCTGAAACAAAGAGATTTTGCCCAGATCTCAAAGTTGGTCTTCAACAGGGATGGGGATCATACGGTCTCCAAGACTGCATCCCCCAACAGCAATAGTCAGCAAGGACAATATTGGGAAATCTCTGAGCCATATCTCCACCACTGTACAGAGAAAGGGTATGAATGCATGCACATAGACTACCACCAAGCCTGTTTCTGGTGTTGCCAGTCTATGGAAACTGTAATCCTCGGTAAACAGTAATTGTATATTTCCTTCAATTTCAAATTAGATTGATCTGATGTATTAGCCAAGTCCTCGGGTTTTAAAAAAGAGGGGAAAGGCAAGTAACCATGCAAATTAAAGGATTCTCGGTTTTTGAACCCCACTATAATTTTAGTCCAGTTTTGCTCACTCTCAACTTGCAAATGACATATCTTCTTATGGAAAGACAAACAAATGGAGGAGCTGGAGTCATTTGATAAAACTAAAAACACAGGCCTGTTTTTGAAAAATATGGGTTCAGGTAACCACAGAAAATAGCACATTCACCAAGTTCTGCCTTGAAGTAGCATTCATTTTTGTAAGCTGTGGCTTCATTCATTTGTCTTTATGAGACTTTTTGAAGGATACATAAGAGCAATGAATATACCTTTCAACGTGATTTATTAGTAACATCACCCTCAGCTATAATGCTTACTTTGCCATGTTTAAGCAACAGAGGCTAGAATTCATATAAAAATACTCTTAAGAGCATATTTCCAGTTTTTAGAGATAGAAATCAAAACATTTATAAGTGCTACAGCTGCTAGAAAGATTCAGAGAAAGAACCAAAATGTTTTAATGTGTTTTTTTTCTTGAAACACTGATTAAGCAAACTTAATCAGGCATTTGGGATAAATACTGAATACATTTACCAGGTCCATTGGATTCCTACTACACCCTTTCCTTTTTTGGATAAACAAGAACAACACTGGGTTGTTGTAGGTTTTTCCGGGCTATACGGCCATGTTCTGGAGGCAATTTTTCTCCTGACGTTTCGCCTGCATCTATGGCAAGAACAACACTGTGTTGTAAGAATAACTTTCAGGGTGCAGAAATGGAAAACAGTTCAATATAAGATCTAAGTCTTTGCTTTATCCAATACTCAATAAAACCTTAAATCATAATTACAAGTTTGCTCCCTGAAATCTTCACGTGATACATGTTTTATAAGGATGTTTCTTCACTACAGCTTTCAGGTGATATACTGAGAAATGGAAGTTCATGTGCTATGCTACACTGGCCCAAGTTTGAAGTAATAAGGAAGTGGCCAAACATGCTTTCATGTTTGTGTCTAGAAATACCTCTCAGACAGGAAGAAACAAAAAACAATTAGGAAACACTTGCCTTCAGCAAACTTCTGCCAACAGGAATCTAGCTGCAAGTATACTTATGCATGTGATTTTAAAGAAAACTGGTAAAAAAATGATATATTTTTTGCCTCCAAAAGTTGGCAAAAATATTATAAAAATATACAAGATAAATGTTGGAAATGCGAAACATATGCAGGCACTTTTTACAACATGTGGTGGTTCTGTAAAATCGCAAATAATTACTGGAAAAATATTCATGAAATAATCCAGAAAATACTGAAAATAAGAATTTAACTGAAACCAGAATATTTCCTTCTGGGAAAGGCAGACCTGAAACTTGAGAAAGGTACAGATATCCTATTCAACTATCTGGACACACTGCAACAATAACATACGCAAGAAAATGGAAGGCTAAAGAAATCCCAACAACAAACAAATGGCTTCTGAAAATAGTAGATATAATGAGTATGGTCAATCTGACCCAACAACTTAAAAAATATCAAGGCAACCCAAAAAAAATGCAGATTGGGCACTATTCAAACAAGAAAAAATGAAAATGATAATTTCATTAATGGAAAGATATAAAGGGAAATTGTTGATACCAAAAAGGGTGAATGGGAGAAAGAAACCTAGAAACATATAAAGCAGTGGTTCTCAACCTGTGGATCTCCAGATGTTTTGGCCTACAACTCCCAGAAATCCCAGCAAGTTTACCAGTTGTTAGGATTTCTAGGAGTTGAAGGCCACAACATCTAAGGCACCCACAGGTTGAGAACCACTGATATAAAGACTTATTCACCACGATAAAAGAGATTGGAGGTCAACAAATTCCCCCCCTTTTCTCCTTCCCCCATTTCCTTGTCTCCTATTAGTAGTAAGTGATTGTTTTTTCCTTTCTCCTTTTTCTTTCTCTCTCAATATAGGGGTTGGTGACTTCCCATCCCTCCCTGCCCCCTCTTTCCCACAATTCATGATATTGTATTAAATATATTTATTAATAAAATTATATTTTTAAAAAATCTAGCTGTACGTTAACTGCATCTACAATTCATTCCAAACTTTATGAAACTTATTTGGCCTGTTCTGTTTTAACAGAACAATTTTTTAAAAAAAGAATAGTGCAAAACTCTGCTAACTGATGTAATGATAATCTCACCAAGTCTAATATGGCAGTTGTTCAGGCATTTAATAGGCTCAAAATGTCCCACCTTCTGAACAGTGCCTGTTCTCCTGCAGTGGCATTTATCAGCATCCTGCTGTTGTGAAGACAGTCATTGACGGTTGGGGGATTTCACCTAGTGGCAAAGAAAATGCTCCCAATTCACATGCTGGCTGACCCTGCAAAGCAGGAGAAACATCTAAAGCAGTTCTCAACATTCCTAATGCCGGAACTCCTAAATACAGTTCCTCATGATATGGTGACCCCCAAACATAAAATTATTTTCATTGCTACTTCACAACTGTAATTTTGCTACTGTTATGAATCATAATGTTAATATCTGATATGCAGGATGTATTTTCATTCAATGGACCAAATTTGGCACAAATACCCGTTATGCCCAAATTTCAGTACTGGTGGTGTTGGAGGAGACTGATTTTGTCATTTGCGAGTTGTGGTTGATGGGAATTATAGTTCACCTACAATCAAAGAGCATTCTGAACTCCACCAACATGGAAATTGAACCAAACTTGGCACACAGAACTCCCATGACTAATAGAAAATACTGGAAGGGTTTGGTGGATATTGACCTTGAGTTTTGGAGTCGTAGTTCACCTACATCCAGAGAGCACTGTGGACCCAAACAATGATGGATCTGGACCAAACTTGACACAAATACTCAATATGCCCAAATTCGAATACTGGTGGAGTTTGGGGAAAATAGACCTTGACATTTGGGAGTTGTAGTTGCTGGGATTTATAGTTCACCTGCAATTAAATAGCATTCTGAACCCCACCAATGATAGAATTGGGCCAAACTTCCCACACAGAACCTCTATGACCAACAGAAAATACTGTGTTTTTTATGGTGTTTGGTGGCCCCTCCTACAACACTTCACAACCCCCCCCCCCAGTAGTCCCAACCCCCAGGTTGAGAAACACTGATCTAGAATGGCTACTCAACCAAAATTGATGAAAAATAAACAAAAGTTTCTATTTGCCAAAGCAGCCACTCCCACAATCCTGCCATACACTCCAACCATTTCAACAGATTACATTAGCCAACTTCTAATGCCCTTTAGTGTCCTTTTAGTTTTCCAGGTAAAAGGGCACTAAAGCAGGAATTGTAATCACTGAAACAACTTCCACAGCAGTTAGAAGGCCGTGTTACTGTAGCACTCCAGTAGTTTATCTTGCAACGTTCACAATCTTTCCTGGATTTCTTCATTCAAATCATCATTTACTCCTACAGCAATTATACTGTTTATGTGTCAGATACAAAGCAGTCTTATGACTTGTGGCAGTGGGAGAAGGAACACAGAGTATGAAAAGGATTTGCACGCATCTACCTTCTGTATTTTTATACTGACATTATGCAGAAATGTGAACTTTTTATAAACACAAGCATATATGCAGAACAGATTGGCACATGCTTGTTGATGTAAACTGCTTAACAAAACAGATGTTAATCCAATACTTTTCCCCTCTCTTCACCTGGACAAATGTTGGAAAGGACTAATGCAAACCTAGCCTTATGCATCGCAGCTTTGGTCGTCAACTGTCAAAGAGAACCTGCCATCACACATCAGAATATGCAATTTCCAATGGATATTGGAATAAAAGACTAATGTCTTAGACAACCCTCTAATATTAACAGAGACTAACATGTATGTAGAGTAATCACATTTCTCTTGATAAAGGAAATCTTATGGGTTGTTTTTGGAAACTGGTAATTACTATACGACACTTACCTTGTCAGTAGGGCTGGGCAACCACGGAAAAATTTGTTTCTAAACTCGATTCGTTTTTAGGGGGGTTTTGCATTTCGATTTTTAAAAGAATTCCGAAATTTTCCTTTAAAAAAGTTCGAAATTTACGAAATTTCGGAAATTACGAAACAATTACGAAACAATAACAAATCGATTCGTTAATGGCGGACGCGATCGCGCAATATGCTAAAAAAACCTCCAAATGGGACAGGGAGAACTTCTCCCTCTGTTGTTGACTGTTGGTGTGATAATTATATATTTTTTTTCACTGAGAAAACAAACAGCAACCCTAAAACTTGCACCAGACATGCGGAAATAATAACGAAACGATTTCGAAACAATTACGAAACAATTACAAAACGAATTGAAAAATTCGTTTCGTTTTTTAGTTGCTCCTGAATGGTTCAATATCGCTTCGTTATCAAAAAAATAACGAATTAATAACGAATTACGAAATTAACGCACGAAATCGCCCAGCCCTACTTGTCAGTTGTATTGTTCTTGTTTTTTTAAAGAGAGCTTGTCATTTGAAAACAAGAAAAAAGGTAAACTGATTGCAGGTTCTATGAGTATTTATTTAATTATCATGTTTATATACCACCCCTCTCAGCCCAGAGGTGACTCGGAGTGGTAAAAAGCAATGAGCAATGGCTTTTAAAAAAGTCTATGATGGCCTTCTCTGCCTAGGAATCCTCTGCTACTCATGGGGAATTCCTGCCAGCCATTCTGCTAGACATCTAGGACTTAAATTACATCTCCCATGTGGATGTAATGCTTGATCAGCCGTAAGGCAAGTAAATAACTTTTTAACCCCTTCTGATACAGCTATAGAGACATACAATTTGGTATCTTCTTGAGATTTGTTAGGACTTAAGCCAAGCATGACCTCGGAGTCACTATGGTTTTCCATTAGGAGTCTTGACTCTAAAAGCCTATTGTAGTATGAGGACATAGCTGTAGAAGTTTCAGGTTCAAATATCCACTCTGCCACTAAAATTACATGGTCAGTCACAATCTGTCATGTCTGAAATGTCCCAGGGTCTCTATAGTAAGAGCAATGCAGTTATTTATCAGAGATAATTGTCACACAAATTTCGAGATATAAAGAGCACAAATGGGAATTCAGTGAGTTTTCAACAAGCTCAAATTCGTCTGTATTACATTATTATCACCATCGTGTGACCAATATAGGAGCCCCTGGTGGTGCAGGAGGTTAAACCCATTGAGCTGCTGAACTTGCTGATCGCAAGGTCGGTGGTTCGAATCTGGGGAGCAGGGTGAGCTCTTGCTGTTAGCCCCAGCTTCTGCCAACCTAGCAGTTTGATAATATGCAAATGTGAGTAGATCAATAGAAGGGGAAAGGTAATGGTGCTCCATGCAGTCATGCCAGCCACATGACCTTGGAGGCATCAACGGACAATGCCGGCTCTTCGGCTTCGAAATGCAGATGGGCACCAACCCCCAGAGTTGGACTTGAATAGACCTAATGGCAAGGGGAAACCTTCACATTTACCTATGACCAATATATAAATAGAAACCTGTCTTTGCACTTAACAGACATAATGTTGTTATACCAACATATGAGTGGTTCTCATACAAACCTTGAGATGATGTTGGCCTGTAGCTCCCAACATACTTCCCCATTAGTCAAGATTACTGGGATTTGCAATTCAACCACATCTGGAGGGCTACTTCATTCCCTCTCTCGTTTTTGTCCAATTAAGGCACAGAGTGAGAGAGGTCACAGAGAAACTGAAACTGGCATTCCTCCAAGGACGATGAAGCATTCCCCAACCAAATGAGGAGAAAACAGAAACAAACCCAATTAGGTTTCTTCGAATACCTTGCCTAACTGTGCATTGTTTCTGAATCACAGGAGGTGTTCCAATGTTGTGGTAAGTTCCCTGAAGAGAAGATGCAGGCCCAAAGAACTGATCAGTGCTTTGTGTGAATTGCTAAAATCAGAGTAAGGCATGCACTATATAGCACCCTCCTCAGTAGACATATCAATACAGACAGAGCTCATTTGCTTTACTAAATATACAAGAGCTATTTTGCAATGCATCTGGGAGACACCAACACTTTGTGCATCTTCTAGAGCACATTTTGACAACACATTCCACCTGAAAGTTCCCGTTGCAACTATTTGCACCCATCTCTTTTGAGAAATATATTTTTTAGTTTACAGCTGCTCTTTTGTTTTAAAACACATGCTTTTTCTTCTACTACTGCAAAGTTTTCATTTGAGTGTTGTGTCCGTAATCTTGGGCATGTAAAAACTGATACATGCTTACGAATATGCAAAGAGATCTTACAGCACCTTAGAGACTAATCAAGAGAATCAAGTTGGTAACCTAAGCCTTCGTAGACTATTGCTTCAGATGCTTCAGACTGCATACAATTATAGCAAATCTCTGCTGAACCAGCAATGAACTAATTAGTTGGAATTCTGAGGAGGATGAAGGAAGAAAATGTTAAAAGTGCCTTTTTTATCTCTTGGGCCATTTAAATCCTTTATTCTTGTAACGTATAGAATTTAGATCCCCGTTGTAACATGGTTAGGAAATGTTGGCGCATCAATCCACAACTCCCATCAGCCTTTCCCAAGAAAGGCTAATATCAATCAAATCATTATTTCAGTCATAGACCAGCACTAAGGCTAATAGTAGGAGAGGTTGCAGTCAAAAATACTTGGAGGGCCACAGAAACCACAGTCTTGCAGCATATGGTATCATAGAGGAACTTGCCATTTAACACTGGTCCTTTTAAAACTGCAGTTCTATACCCAGTTACTAAGCTATAAGTCTCACTGACTCAATGAGACTCATTTCTGAGCACATACTCATAGGAATACTGACCTATTTCAACCTTTGTCCCAGGATAATGCTTGCCCTTAAAAGATTTAAATGTTTCAAATCCCTTATCCTAAATGTTTGGGATTAGGAGTGCTTTGGCTTCATAGTTTAGTTTAGGGGTTTTTTGGGGGTGGGATTGGATGCTGTATTTGAATGATATAGTAAAATAGAAAGGTAAAGATTTTCTAGTCATGTCTGACTCTGGAGGTTGGTGCTCATCTCCATTTCTAAGCCGAAGGTAATGCCGCTCTATGCAGCCATGCAGTCACGCAGCCGGCATGACTGCATAGAGCGGCATTACCTTCCCTCAGAAGCAGTACCTATTGATCTACTCATATTTGCATGTTTTCAAACTGCTAGGTCAGTAGACACTGGGCCTAATAGCAGGAGCTCACCCCATTCCCTGATTCAAATCGCCGACCTTTAGGTCAACAAGTAGCGTAGCTCAGCGGTTTAACCCCCTATGGCACCAAATGCTCCTGTAAGACAAAACACCTTAAACATATTGCCTGAAGGTAACTTTATACTATATTTTAATGTTGTGCATGAAACAAAGTCTCTGTCCACTGAACTCTCAGAAAGCAAAGGTGTCAACATCTAAGCCATCCATGTGGATGATATTTGATTTTCATTTATTTCAGGCTTTGAAATCCTGGATAAGGGATGTTCAATCTGTAATTCTGTAAAACAACATAGCTCTAATCCATACAATTTGCCAATTGTCTCATTACAGCAGAATAACTGGCCAATACTGTACTGGGCACCATTTTTCTACTGCATAAGTGGCAAATATATAAGATGGGGTGATATTCTTGGTCCAGCATCTACAAAATAAGGTTATTTCTCCCATAAAGAGCCAACTACAACAATACATTTTCTTATAACTATCACACATTTCTTCACAAGACATTAAGCAGCCACTTAATGCAACGGATTGGGACACAATGATGTTCCTCCACATCTCTGGCACCTGCTTAGTACGTAGAGTATACATCACATTACAGTTATGTATTAAGAATGATGCAACTGAAAATAAACATGGGAAGCTTTTTCCCCCTGCATACTTTCTGCTTCCATAGTCTCATTCTTCCAGAATGTTTCATGTAGATACGAGTCTTTCAAGGCGTGCTCTGAACAAATATGACCAGTGCCACAATTCATTAATCATAATTACTCCTGGGGAAAGTGAAAACAGGTGTAGTATTAGCTTACAAAACCTTGCTGTTAAGCTTTCAGAAGCACTAAATTCATGTGGGCTCATACCATGGGCAGATAGTTATTAACATTCTGAAAGCATACCTATAGCCAGTAGATTGCTATGGATGCTTAAGAGTCTTAACCACCTGGGTTTCAACATGCAATACCACACTCCAGTTGCATTTTTGTCAGGATGTTAAGAATTTGGCATCCTGGAACAGAGCAGGGAAAGCGAAGACTGAGATGTAAAAGGACAGTGGAGTAAGAAGCTCATAGCCAAAACTTTGTGTTAAGTCATCTCTTCCATTGCCTCAACTGTACTGGACCAGTCATTGGAAGAATTAAGTTGAATAGAACAAAAGGTTGTGAACTTCTCTGGCTTTTGTGTGTGTTTGTGTGTCAGGAGCGACTTGAGAAACTGCAAGTCGCTTCTGATGTGAGAGCACTGGCCATCTGCAAGGATGTTGCCCAGGGGACACCCAGATGTTTGATGTTTTACCATCCTGTGGGAGGCTTCTCACATGTCCCCCACATGGGAAGCTAGAACTGACAGACGGGAGCTCACCCCACTCCCTAGATTTTAACCGCCGACCTTTTGGTCAGCAGTTCAGCTGGCACAAGAGTTTAACCATTGCACCTCCAGGGGCTCTTATTTCTCTGGCTGATCAAGCAGTATACAGATAAAGCATCTATGGACACAACTAGATTACTAAAAATTAAACACAGGGGCACACAACACAAGATTTTCCATATTATTGTTCAAGGGTTAATTATTCCAGACCTGCAGAGAGGAGAGAGGATAATGTTCATAGGATCCATGCAAAGTCTCCACATGAATTTGAATGCTTATGCTCTAGTGTTGCAAATCATAAAGAAAATCACTACAAAGGCAGGAGATGCTTCCCTTCATACACCCTTAATGGGAAGGTGGTAATAGCAGACAAGCACGCTCAACTTCCTCTTGTTGTTTGTTGTCATGTGCCTTCAAGTCATTTCCAATTTATGGCAACTGGGGATTTTGTGGTAAGGTTTGTTCAGGGAGGTAAGGGTGAGAGTGTGTGACTTCCTCTGAGGCTGAGAGTGTGTGACTTCTCAGAGTCATCCAGTGGGTTTCCATGGCTCAGCAGAGATTCAAACTCTCATTTTAATAGCCAACTTAAGGCTACATCTCACTGGAGAAAAAAAATCAATTTAAAATCCAGTTTCTGCCTCCTGCAGAATTCTGGAGTTTGTAGTTTAATGAGGCTGTTAAAGGATCCTTCCTAAATACAAACCCCAGAATTCTGGAGGAGGCAGAAACTAGTTTTCAATTGATTTTTTTTCTCTAAGGTAATGAAGTATTTAAACCACTATACCAGTGGTTCTCAACCTGTGGGTCTCCTGGTGTTTTGGCCTTCATCTCCCAGAAATCCTAACAGCTGGTAAACTAGGAAAATTGGGTTTATATATTTTCAACAGACCTCACAACCTCTGAGGATGCCTGCTATAGATGCAGGCAAAACGTGAGGACAGAACACTTCTAGAACATGGCCATACAGCCCAAAAAACCTACAACAACCCAGTGATTCTGGCCATGAAAGCCTTCGACAATACAACTAGTAAACTGGCTGGGATTTCTAGGAGTTGTAGACCAAAACACCTGGGGACCCACAGGTTGAGAACCAGTGCACTACACCTATCATTAACCCATTGCACCACACTGGTGGCCCCTCTACTTCCGCATGCATTCAGCATATAAGGTTCCTAAGTAGGTTCATTTCACATGAGCTGGCCTCCCACATCATGAAGAGCTGTCAGCAATCTTTGTGGGACTGCATGAAGCTGGAGCTTTTAAAGGGCAAACCAATAGCATGTATGTATAACTAGGGGGAATGATTCCCAGGATTTCAGGAATGTAGGATTTCAAATATCATTCCACAAGACATGGAGACCTTTGTATGTACTTTATGCAACAAAAAGGAGGATTTGCAAAGTAAATAGACACATTTTCCAAATGCTGCTTGATAATTTTTTCCTTCCATTTTCATCTCGTGAATACAGTCTACCTTAAATTATATTATATACCAAATACCAGGAACAGTCTTTTTAAAATGTAGGCATTTTTCACCCCCTCAAATCTACCACCAGCGATTACATAATAGCGCCTACCTACAAGCTCCTCTGAAAAGCGAATTCTTGCGATAACAAAACACCTCCAGTATTCTGCTGTGAATTTTTGAAGTTAGGAGTATCTTTGCACTTTTCCCTCTTCCCATGTCACCTCACTGCAGCAAGAAGGCTTTGGGCACTTTTTTCCCTCAGACAACTAAGAAAATGGTCTTAAGCCAAGATGGAAGTTTAATTCCAAAATAAGCGTCTCTAATATAAATCCAGTTGTTAGAAGGCTCCCCATGATCCATATCCAATACCCTGAATCCAAGTACAACACTGGAAGAATAAACATTTATGATCACTCCTTTGAGGGGAAAAAAACTATTGACATAATTCTAATACATTCTAAGTCAGATCCTTAAGGAAATACCAAGGGGATCCTATGCATATTTATTAAGAAACAACGGCCAAAAAAACAAGGTGAGACTTATGTTGTCAAAGGCTTTCATGGCTGGAATCACTGGGTTGCTGTGGGTTTTCCAGGCTGTATGGCCATGTTCCAGGCATTTCACCCACATCTATGGAAGGCATCCTCAGAGGTTGTGAGGTCTGTTGGAAACCAGGCAAGTAAGGTTTGCAACCAGCCAGGCTTTAAAGCTGCAAGGCCATTAAATGATAATCAAGGTGGCCAATTGCAACATTCACACTTGCCTCAAAAAGACAAGAGTTTTTTCACCCACCCTGGACATTCCACAAATATGTAAACCTCAATTGTCTAGTTTCCAACAGACCTCATAACCTCGGAGGATGCCTGCCATAGATGTGGGCAAAACGTCAGGAGAGAATGCTTCTGGAACATAGCCAGACAGACCGTAAAACTCATAGCAACCAACGGTGAGACTTATTTCTGATAAGCCACACAGCATGTTGAGCTGTCCAAAACATCTAACATTTGAGCAAGAACATAAGACATAATACCACTAGCGACAACATGAACTTTTTACAATGTATCCGCTTTTGTATGTATGTATTAAAACTGAAGTGTGATTTAACAAAGACAACAACAGGTCTATTCCGTGTTATCCTACTGCAGTTCCATCGTTGATTTATGACTCTAAGAATCCTCCATCACTGACCATGTTGACTTGCCTTTGGGCAAATCCAAACAGAAGTTGGCAACCACGGTATCATTCTCATTTTAGAACCACAATGCATTATGCTTCTTAATGTGTTACTTTACATGCTTGTTAAATGTGCACCAAAACAGGTTAAAGTGTTCCCTGTCTTTATGAATAAAATACAGGCCTGTTGAACCATCATTCCCATTTATTCTCATTGTCTTTGAATAAAGCATTCTACAGCAGGGAAGGATCTGGCTGATCCAATGACCCTCCAGTTAAGACATTAAGGAACTCTTGTTATATTTATGCTATAGGAAAAACCAGAAGAACTGAAGGTCACTTCCATGTTAATTTGGCATGAGCTTTGTAAATATCGTTTGAAGCCTTATGAAATGGAGACCTTTAGATACCAAATCTTCCCACTCTGTATTTTGTGACAATGGTATGTTCTTGACTTCAGAATGCATTGGGTTTAATCTAGAAAATAGATCTAAAACATCTTGACCTGTTAACTGCTTTATTTGCAGTTGCAGGTCCATTCGACATATATTTATCAAGAAGTACAGCAGGCAGAATAAAATGTTTTTTTCCCTTCAATTAAGCATTTATGTTCAGCCCTTAATATTGTAATGCTGGCATTCAAATAGGTAAAAAGCCAAATATTTAAGAAGGCATCCATTTTCCAGAATAACAAATCAAGAATATCAAATATTTGGATATTCCTATAAACTGCATGGAATCTTTCACAATGCTTATGAAGTTTATGCTTCCATCTTCAAAACCAAGGGCGTATTTTCAGAAGATGAAATAAGAAAMTCCAATAATTACTGCATTGGCAGATTAGATGTAAAGGTTTCCCCTTGACATTAAGTCTAGTTGGGTCCGACTCTGGGGGGGGGGGGGTGCGGCTCATCTCCATTTCTAAACTGAAGAGCTGGCATTGTCCATAGACATCGCCAAGGTCATGTGGCCGGCATTGATCTACTTACATTTGCATGTTTTTTAACTGCTAGGTTGGTAGGAGCTGGGGCTAACAATAGGTGCTCACCCCAATCTGTGGATATGAACTACCAACTTTCTGGTCAGCAAGTTCTGCAGCTCAGCGGTTTAACCTGCTATGCCACCTCGGCCCCATGGATTAGAGGTACAATCTCTGAAATGACTTAGAATGGCATGAAAAATGTCCCAAAAGTCAGTATCATTGAGCTCAGCGTCGATGCTCTCAAGTTCAGTCTACAATCTGGTTGCGGTCTTGAAAGACAACCCAAATTTTGCCTGTTCAGAAATACTGAACTTAATAACAGTTAAATCTCTCCAAAGTGTTTAGGTTTTCCTGAGATAAAATGAATTTTGCATTGTAATGTAGAAAAGACTGAGATGCAGGAGAGCCATATGTAAGAGTTGAACTTAATCAATAGCTGGCAGACACTAAAGAAGACTTGGAAATTTTGTATTGGTCCAGAGCAGTGTTTCTCAACCTTCCTAATGCTGCAACCCCTTAATACAGTTCCTCAGTTTGTGGTAACCCCCAACCATAAATTTATCTTTGTTGTTACTTCACAATTGAAATTTTGTTACTGTTATGAATTGTAATGTAAATACCTGAGATGTAGGATGTATTTCCATTCACTGGACCAAATTTGGCATAATACCAGATATACCCAAATTTGAATACTGGTGGAGTTTGGGGGGGGGGGGGTGATTTCGTCATTTGGGAGTTGTAGTTCCTGGAATTTATAGTTCACCTACAAACAAAGAGCATTCTGAACTCCACCAACAATGGGCTTGAATCAAACTTGGCACACAGAACTCTTATGACCAACAGAAAATACTGGAAATGTTTGGTGGGCATTGATCTTGAGTTTTGGAGTTGTAGTTCACCTACATCCAGAGATGTAGGTGGGCTCAAAAAATGATGGATGTGGACCAAACTTGGCACAAATACTCAATATGCCCAAATGTGAACACTGGTGAAGTTTGGGGAAAATAGACCTTGGCATTTAGGTGTTGTAGTTGCTGGGATTTACAGTTCACTTGTAATCAAAGATCATTCTGAACCCCACCAATGATAGAATTGGGCCAAACTTCCCACACAGAGCCCCCATGACCAACAGAAAATACTGTATTTTCTGATGGTCTTTGGCGACCCCTCTGACATCCCCTCGTGCGCCCACCCCCAGTTTGAGAAATGCTGGTCCAGAGCATTTTATAGAACCATGCCATAAAGGCCTTTTAACAATCCTTTGTTAACAATCCATGTTTCCTTTGAAATGCTTGAAATGTTTCTCAGTCATGAAAGATTTTAAAGTTGTCATCCTGATTCATGAAAACCATGAAGATTATCCCAGCTGAGGTGGGCTGCACCCTTGAATTCAGCTCCAAGCATTTTACTTGGAAGAAATACTGCTAAAATCAGCAGGATGTAACTTTTCCAAATAAACAGGTCTGAGATTGGGGTGGAAGGCTAAAACCTTGTACACAGTTCCTAGGCAGTATATCAAATTTAATCGTGTGGATACCTGAGTCGGTATGGTTAACTGAGCACTCCTAAACATAGGGTTGCTGTGAGTTTTCCGGGCTGTATGGCCATATTCCAGAAGCATTCTCTCCTGATGTTTGGCCCACATCTATGGCAGGCACCCTCTGAGGTTGCGAGGTATATTGGAAACAAATCATGTGGACCATTTCAACAGAAAGGAGGAAACCATGAAAATGAACCAAACCTGGCTACCAGTATTTTTTTACAATACTCTAGAGTTTTTTAAAAAAAACTCTAAAATCAGGACAGCAAATAAAGAACAACACTCTAAAAACAGGGGGAATCCAGATATGAAACAATCAGGGCCAGCTAACAAATCCCAACAAAGGATTCTCCCAGGCAGGAGGCAGCCAGGCCTTGAAGCTGCAAGGCCATTAAATGTGATTAATTGCAGTATTCACACTTGCCTCCAACAGACAAGAGTTATTTTTCCCACCTTGGACCTTCCACTGATATATAAACCTCCCTCGCTTAGTTTCCAATATACTTCACAACCTCTAAGGATGCTTGCCATAGATGTGGGTGAAACATCAGGAGAGAATGCATCTGCAACATGGTCATACAGCCTGGAAAACTCACAGCAACCCAGTGATTCCAGCCACGGAAGCCTTCGACAACACACCTAGGCATATTTACTCAGAAGTAAATCCAACCGCAGCCAATGAAGACTATACATGATAGGACCTAAGGCTGGTGTGTTTACATTGTGGCTTCTTCACAATGCCATACATAGCCTTTTCCTTTACCCAGACACACACACACACTGATGCAGAAAACAAGCTATTTCAATAGCATGGTCAAATACCCTATATGTTCATAAGAACATGCACCACTGCCAAACATGTCTGCTAGATGGCTAAGCATCATTGAGATGTAGGTTGCAGGAGGAGGAGGAGGGAGAGCCCCAAATGATGCTGGGAAAATGCTCATGGATTGCACTGGGTTCCCTTTGTGCTGGAAGGGGATTGCCCCGGTGGCACACCTGCCATCTTCCCCTTGAAATCTAACAGGGGTGAACAGGAGAGCAACAAGAGGAGATTGGAGAGAAAGGCAGGGATCCAAGATCCAAGCCATGAAGGGATGGCATCCCTCAAAGATCTTTCCTGCGACTGCAGTGACACAGCCTCGCCTGTTCCCATCAGGATGGATGGATGGAGGAGGAGGTGGGTGGGAGAGAAAGAGAAGGCACAGGCAGACAAAGGGAGGGAAGGAGGAATGGAGGGTGGCAAGAGTGGCAAGTGGATAGGTGTGGGCTGGGCTCGACTGCCTTGCAAGCAGAGAAATGCCCAAATCAAATCATAATAAAATGAGGGAAGGCATCAAGATGGGGTAAGGGTGGGAGGGGTCCTCTCTTGCCACATCTCAAAGCAGCCTGATCATCATCAGATGCAAGGCTCGCCTGCCTTGGAAACAGAGAAAAGCCCAAATCATAATCATAATACTCTAAAATGAGGGAAGGCATCAAGATGGGGAGAAGGGGGTCCTCTCTTGCTACACATCAAAGCAGCCTGTTAATCAGAAGCAAGCAGCTGTGTCCAAGGAAAAGGAGGGAGGGAGGGAAGGAGGAGGGAGGGAGGAAGAGCCCAGCTGTCAAAACCTGGAGATGCAGCGCGGGCGCGGCATTTCTCTGCAGGCGGGCGGGGTAGGGATTCAGGGAAGGGATCTCGCCCAAGAGGAGCCCAGGCCCACTCCCACTCCCCCCCCCTTCTTCTCCTTCTCCTCCAGCTCGGAGGTGGGCGGAGAGAAGGCGGAAAGGCCCGGAGGAATTGGCAAAAGGGGGCGGCGGGCAGGGAAAACCGCCTGCGATGCCAAGCGCGCACACACACACACATACACACACACACACACGCCGGATCCTCCAGCCGCAAAGAAGGAAACGGAGGGTTTTCCTGCCCCCTCCTTCTCCTCCTCCTCCTCCTCCTCCCCCATCTTGCCTCTCTCTCGCGAGTGGAGGGAGGGAAGGAAGGAGGGAAGAAAGACTGCTGCAATGTAGCAAACAGGCGGAAGGCGAGGAAGGAGCCGCAAGTGTGTGCCTCTCTCTATGTGCCCGTGCCATGTCATGATCCTTGGAGGGTCATGGAAGCCAGCCATGGAGAGGCTGCAGGAGGGAGAAGGAAGAGAGGGAGGGAGAAGGAAGAGAGGGAGGGAGGATCCAGCTATGAGGGGCTGCAGCAGGGAGAAAGGAGGAAGGAAGGGAGCCTCCAGGTCCAGCCCGGCCTTGGTCACGGAGCCACCCTATGCAGGAGTGGGCTGCATCCTCCCTCCTTGCCTCCCTCCCACTCCTCGCTCGGTGCCCACTTCCAAGACCCATAAAGCCTCCTCTTCCTCCTTCTCCTCCTCCTCACAAGCCTCTTCCTCCTCCCCCTCCCCCTCTTCCTCCTCTTCTTCCTCTTCCCCTTCTCCTTCTCTTCCTCTTCTTCTTCCTCTTCCTCCTCCTCACAAGCCTTACCCATATTTTGCAACCGCAACCAGACCCGCCGCAGGCCCCCCCCCCGTTTTGTGCCTCCCCCGAAAGCGAAGGAGGGGGAGAAAAGGGAGGAGATGGGGATCACGGGGGAATCTCCCGCCTGGCAGCCCCCTCAAGCGCCGGGTCCCAAAGCCCAAGCCTCCCCCCCCCCTTTTCTCTCCCACCTCGGCTCCCCTTCTTACCTTTCACCACCCTCTCCGTCGTCGACAACTTCGGATCCAGCGCCTTGTGTTCCGACATTTCCAGCAGCCTGGCGAACAGGAGGCGGAGGAAGAGGAGGAGGAGGAGGAAGGCGCTTCTCCCGCGCCAGACACAAAGCTGGAGGCGGCTGGAGCCCTTCCCCCGGCTGCAGCAAAGCGCGTCTCTAGCCCTCCTCCTTCTTCTGGGCTTCCTTCTGGCCCCGGCTCCCTTCTGGGGCTCCGCGGCGGTCCCTCCTTCGCTTTCTCCTCTCCTCCTCCTTCTCCTCCGTTCTCCTCTTCGGTGCTTGCTTTTGGCCCCCCGCTCCGGACGTCAATCAAGCCTCTCCCTTCGGAGGGAAGAAGGCGACGAAACAGAAGGGAGCGAGAGAGAAAGAGAGAGAGAGATCCAAGTCCCGGAGGGGGGAAAAGGCGCAGCGTCAGTCACCCAGCGACAAGGGCTGCGGGACAACGCATCCGTCCGCAGCGGAGGAGAGAGACCCCTCGCCTGCTCCGTCTATCCGTCCGTCCGTCCGTCCGTCCCTCGCCGCCTCCTCCTCCTCTTCCTCCTCCTCCGCGTCGTCGCTGCTGCTGCTGCTGCTGCCGCCGTCTCCTTCCTCGCCTCCTCCCCTTGCTTTCTTTCGCAGGGGCTCTCCTCCTCCTCCTCCTCCTCCTTTCCTTCCTTCCTTCCTGCCTCCCTTTCACTCAACGCAGCCCGCTCCGATGCGCAGCCTATCCGCGCCTCCCTCGACGGACCGCCTTCCTCGCGGCCAAAACGGGAACGGAGTCGCCATTGGCTCGGGCCGAGCTGCCAATCACTGTCAAAGGGGGAGCCCGCGCCCGCCTTTCTTTCGTTCCCTCCGCCCCTGGAAGGCTTCCTCGCTCTCTCTCTCTCGACACCCCCTTCCCCCTCCCTTTTTACTGCCCGCCTTCCTGCTTTCCTTCCTTCTCTCAGGTGTTCGCCGCCGTCATGCGCCAGGGAGCGCGCGCGCGCACACACACACCCACAGAGATGGATATGTACACACACGCGCACGCGCGCGCGCGACACACACAACACCTCCAAGCCCTGGAAGCTGGCGAGGGGAAGGAAGCGTGTGGGCTGAGAGGCTGTGGGAAGAGTGGGGGGAAGGGGGGTCTGAAAAAAGAGGTTTCTGGGTTGCTGTGAGTTCTCCGGGCTGTATGGCATTCTCTCCTGACGTTTGGGTAGGGTCAGGCCCGTAGCCAGGATTTTGTTTGGGGGGGGGGGCTGAGTTTGGTTCGGGGGGGGGGGGTTGATTCTGAGTGAAAGAGGGTCTACCCTACCAAACCATAACAGTTAAAGTGGCAAGTTGCATTCATTCTGTAGTGCAGATGTACCTGAAGTCACTTGTTTAGGGTTCACATTCATTGGCTCTTGATGGAAGCCAGGCATGTAGCGGGGGGGGGGGGGGGCTTGAGGGGCTTGGCCCCCCCTGAAATTCTCATGGTGGTCTGCAAAAAGGCCTTACTGGTACATTATTTAAACGGTTATGTTTATTCATATCATGATCTGATCACCATGCTCAATATATCCCATATGCATGGGGGTATTGGGGTAACGATACAATGTGGGGTTGCCTCTGAAGACTGCCGGGAAGCTTCAATTAGTCCAACGTGCGGCAGCCAGATTGCTAACAGGAGCGGGGTACAGAGACCATACGACCCCTCTTTACGCCAGCTCCACTGGCTGCCGATTAGCTTCCGTGCACAATTCAAAGTGCTGGTTTTGACCTATAAAGCCCTAACTCTGGCCCAGTTTACCTGTCCGAACGGATTCTCCCCTATGAACCATCAAGGCTATTAAGATCTTCCGGGGGGGGGGGCTGCTCTCGGTCCCACCACCCTCGCAATCATGGTTGGTGGGGACGAGGGACTGGGCCTTCTCGGTGGTGGCTCCCCGGCTTTGGAACTCCCTCCCACTAGAGATCAGATCTGCTCCCTCCCTCCTGTCGTTCAGGAAATTACTAAAAACCTGGCTCTGGAATGTGGCATTTGAGGACTGAACCTAGAACCTCTCCCTGTGATGAATTATGATGAACTGTGACTACGAGTATGAATATGACCATGACTGGATTGACGATTTGGCTTAGGTAATTGTAATGATGATGTTTTATTGTACTGTATTTACTATTTTAATATGTAATGACTTTGCACTTGTTCTTTATATGATTGTATTTTATATATGCTGTAAACCGACCTGAGTCCCTCGTCGAGGTGAGAAGGCCGGTATAGAAAACTTCTAAATAAATAAATAAATAAATAAATAAAAGGTTTGCTAGGGTAGATCCTCTTTCACTCAGACTCAGCCCCCCTCCCAAATCAAACTCAGCCCCCCCCCCCCCAATCAAAATCCTGGCTACGGGCCTGCCAGGCTGTATGGCATTTTCTCCTGACGTTTGGGTATGGTTAAACGGAGCTATAGCCTATAACATTATATTATAATGTAATGCAATATAATACTAATACTAATAATATATAATAATGATATGTTTATATTACATGTAATATTACTAATAATATTAAATATAATGGTATAGTACAATATAGCAACATTTAATACTGATATCGTACTATGCTAATAACATAATATATATTGTGTGTGTATATATATGTGTGTATGTATGTATGTATGTATAGATAGATAGATCTTCCGGAGGGGCCCTGCTCTTGGTCCCACCACCTTCCCAATCGCGTTTGGTGGGATTGAGGGACAGGGCCTTCTCGGTGGTGGCTCCTCGGCTTTGGAATTCCCTCCCACTAGAGATTAGATCTGCTCCCTCCCTCCTGACCTTTAGAAAACTAATAAAAACCTGGCTTTGGAATATGGCATTTGAAGATTGAGTCAATAACCCTTGTCCACATGGAAGGATGGCGATGAGTTGTGACTGTATGTGACTTGGCTTGTGTAATGTGATGATGATGTTTTTATTGTACTTATATTTTAATGTATAATGATGATGCATTGTGTTGTTTTGTATATTACTGTATATGAACACATGTTGTGAACCGGCCTAAGTCCCTCCTCGGAGGTGAGAAGACAGGTATATAAAACTTATATATATATATAGCCGCTCTGAGTCCCCTTCGGGGTGAGAAGGGTGGCATATAAATGTCATAAATAAATAAATAACAGTATTTTTTAGCCTTCCTGATGTTGTGACCCCTTAATACAGTTCCTCCTGTTGTGGTGACCCCCAACCATAACATTATTTTCATTGCTACTTCATAACTGTCGTTTTGCTACTGCTATGAATCGATCAAGGGCAAGATGGATGGATGGGATCCTTGAAGTGACTGAATTTACCCTGAAGGAGCTGGGGGTGGTGACGGCTGACAGGAAGCTCTGGCATGGGCTTGTCCATGAGGTCACGAAGAGTCAGAAATGACTGAACGAATGAACAACACAAATCATCATGCAACTATCTGATATGCAGAATGTACTTTCATTCACTGGACCAAAGTTGGCACAAATACCTGTTATGTCCAAATTTCAGTACTGGTGGTGTTGGAGGAGAATTATTTTGTCATTTGCAAGTTGTGATTGCTGGGATTTATAGTCCACCTGCAATCAAGGAGCACTCTGAACTCCACCAACGATGGAATTGAACCAAACTTGGCACACAGAATGCCCATGACCCAACAGAAAATAGTGGAAGGGTTTAGTGGGCATTGACCTCGAGTTTTGGAGTTGTAGTTCACCTAAATCCAGAGAGCATTGTGGAATCAAACAATGATAGAGCTGGACCAAACTTGGCACGAATACTCAATATGCCCAAATGTGAACACTGGTGGAGTTTGGGAGAAATAGACCTTAACATTGATCAAGTCTTCTGTGTACCCAGGGGAAGTACCCTTATTCGGTATCAGCCATGGCTTGAGGTTCCAGGTTTTACATTAGCAATAATAAAAATAAAGGTTTCCCCTTGACATTAAGTCTAGTCGTGTCCAACTCTGGGGGGGCGGTGCTCAACTCCATTTCTAAGCTGAAGAGAAGGAATTCACTGGCATGAGCTTCCCTCCAGCCTTACATGCTCTCCCTTGCCGGCACATGCACACCATACTGCAATGTGCCAAACACGCCTGCTCTCCCCTCCCCACTTGAAGTCTCAGAAACAACCCTCCCCTTGGCTGAGAGGCTGGACAATCACAGCAGAGGAAGGCTTTTGGTGGGAAGATTCACTATCTGTCTCCAAAAAGAAAGAGAAGGACAGGCAGAGAGATCTTTAGCCTTCTCTGCCAAAAGAGTTCCTAAGACCATAAAAAATATGTGGGTCCGGACCCAGCTATGTATGATAGCTGGGACCCAGCTATGTATGATAGCTGGGTCCAGAAACTCCGAGAATTACACATATTCCGCAACGGAGGCAGGAATATACTTTGTAGTTGCATTTGGTGGAAAGATAGAAAGGAAGGGAGGGTTAGGATAAGGTTTAGGGTTTGGGGTAGGGTTAGTATTAGGGCTAGACTTAGGGTTAGAGCAGTGGTTCTCAACCTGTGGGTCCCCAGATGTTTTGGCCTTCAACTCCCAGAAATCCTAACAGCTGGTAAACTGGCTGGGATTTCTGGGAGTTGTAGGCCAAAATCTGGGGACCAACAGGTTGAGAACCACTGGGTTAGAGTAAGGTTTAGGGCAAGGGTTTTACCATTACAGAACTCTTACATTCCTTCTACAATATCTGTGTTCCATTCAGTGTTGCGCTAACAGCGCTCCCCTTCAAGCAAAGCGGAAACAGCGCAATGTTCAGAGCTTCCAGACCCAGCCTTTCATACTGTTACCAATATGTGTTTTCTAATGGTCTTTGGACTGCCTTGGAGTGCCTTGGACTGCGAGAAGATCCAACCAGTCCATCCTCCAGGAAATAAAGCCCGACTGCTCACTGGAGGGAAGGATACTAGAGACAAGGTTGAAGTACTTTGGCCACATCATGAGGAGACAGCAAAGCCTAGAGAAGACAATTATGCTGGGGAAAGTGGAAGGCAAAAGGAAGAGGGGCCGACCAAGGGCAAGATGGATGGATGGCATCCTTGAAGGGACTGGACTGACCTCGAAGGAGCTGGGGGTGGTGACGGCCGACAGGGAGCTCTAGCATGGGCTGGTCCATGAAGTCAGGAAGAGTCGGAGACGACTGAACGAATGAATAACAACAATGGTCTTTGACAGGCCCATAGCCAGGATTTTGATTTTGGGGGGGGGGGGGGGGGGGGCTGAGTTTGATTCGGGGGGGGGGGGCTGAGTCTGAGTGAAAGAGGGTCTACCCTAGCAAACCTTTTGTATCATTACCCCAATACCCCCATGCATATGAGATATATTGAGTATGGTGATCAGATCATGATATGAATAAACATAACAGTTTAAATAATGCACCAGTAAGGCCTTTTCGCGAACCACCATGAGAATTTCGGGGGGGAGGGGCTGAAGCCCTCCAAGTCTCTCCCGCTACATGCCTAGTCTTTGGTGACCCCTCTGAAACCTCCTTGCGACCCCCCCCCCCAGGGTCCTAGGTTGAGAAACGCTGCCCCAGGCCCAGCCAGGATTTCGATTCGGGGGGGGGGTGGTTTTTTCAGGGGGGGTTGGGGGGGCTGAGTTTCGGGGGGGGGGCTGAGTCTGAGTGAAAGAGGGTCTATCCTAGCAAACCTTTTGTATCATTACCCCAATACCCCCATGCATATGGGATATATTGAGCATGGTGATCAGATCATGATATGAATAAACATAACAGTTTAAATAATGTACCTGCTCACTGGAGGGAAGGATACTAGAGACAAAGTTGAAGTACTTTGGCCACATCATGAGGGGACAGCAAAGCCTAGAGAAGACAATTATGCTGGGGAAAGTGGAAGGCAAAAGGAAGAGGGGCCGACCAAGGGCAAGATGGATGGATGGCATCCTTGAAGTGACTGGACTGACCTTGAAGGAGCTGGGGGTGGTGACGGCCGACAGGGAGCTCTAGCATGGGCTGGTCCATGAGGTCAGGAAGAGTCGGAGACGACTGAACGAATGAATAACAACAATGGTCTTTGACAGGCCCATAGCCAGGATTTTGATTTTTGGGGGGGGGGGGCGGCTGAGTTTGATTGGGGGGGGGGGCTGAGTCTGAGTGAAAGAGGCTCTACCCTAGCAAATCTTTTGTATCATTACCCCAATACTCTCATGCATATATGGGATATATTGAGTATGGTGATCAGATCATGATATGAATAAACATAACAGTTTAAATAATGCACCAGTAAGGCCTTTTCGCGAACCACCATGAGAATTTCGGGGGGGGGGGTATGAACCCCGCCCCCCCCCCCATGCTAATTTTTTTTTTTTTTTTTTTTTTCTTTTTTTTTTTTTTTTTTTTTTTAGTCTTTGGTGACCCTCTGAAAACCTCATCGCGCCCCCACCACCTTTTGGGGTCAGTGATAAACGCTGCCCAGGCCCGTAGCCAGGATTTCGTTTCGGGGGGGGGGGGGGGGGGGGGGGTGGGGGGGGGGCTGAGTCTGAGTGAAAGAGGGTCTAGCCTAGCAAACCTTTTGTATCATTACCCCAATACCCCATGCATATGGGATATATTGAGTATGGTGATCAGATCATGATATGAATAAACATAACAGTTAAATAATGTACCAGTAAGGCCTTCTCGCGGACCACCATCAGAATTTGGGGGGGGGGGCTGAAGCCCCCAAAGTCTCTCTCCCCTGATGGTCTTGTGAGGAGGAAAATCACTCCTCGCCCCCCCCCCCCCCCAGGGGTCCTAGGTTGAGAAACGCTGCCCTAAAGGAAAGGGTGCTGAATAACGCTGAATTTCGGGGGGGGGGGGTCGCTGAAGCCCCCTAAGCCCCCCCCCCCGGCTACATGCCTGGTCTTTGGCGACCCCTCTGAAACCTCCTCGCGACCCCCTCCCCAAAGGTGTCCTAGGTTGAGAAACGCTGCCCTAAAGGAAAGAGTGCTGAATGGTGCTGAATTCCTCCAGATGCAGGAGGACACTGTGGGGAGACCTTGGGGAGAAGAAGGGAACAGCTGTACTGTCTCCTTATCTTAGTATTATTATTATTATTATTTTTCGGACTGACTGTCATCGCTGGTGATGGAGCCGCCGCAGGGCCTTCTCGCCGCCGCCCCCCTCCCTCCCTCTTGGCCCCAAGGCTACAGCGAGAAGGAAACGCGGAGAGGCGCGCGCGGCGGGTCATTAGCAAGCGGGGGCGGGCCCTGCCTGTCAATCACAGGCTCCGCCGCTTTGCTACAGAACGGGCAGCGAGAGAGGGAGGGGGAGCCCTCGCTCCTGTGTGAGCACTGCGCCTGCGCGCTCTTTGCAGCAGCAGCAGCAGCTCCAGACACGTCTCCTTGCGTGCGGTGCTGCGGCCAACCTGGGCGCGTGGGAAAGGAAGGGGGGAGGAGGGGGGGGGAGAGAGAGAGAGAGAGAGAGAGAGAGAGCGAGGACAGCCGTCAGGTTTCCTTTGGGTCCGGTCGGCTTGCTGTCCTCCCTCCTCCCAACCTCTCGACGCAAGCGCTCGCCTTTCCTCTCAACACCCCCCCCCCCCCCAACCAACCAAGCAGCCTCTCTGCAGGCTTCTTGGGGAAGGAGAGAGGGAGGAGGAGGAGGAGGAGGGCTTCTGCTTCTTCCTCTTCGTCTCCCTCATAACCGCGAAGCGTGAGAGATGAGTGTTCTCTATCAGAAGCGCTCTCCCCCCCTCCCCACCCTTTTTGGCGGGGGAAAGGCGTCAAAGCCCACGTGCTTCCCCCAAGTGACGCCAACAATGCCTTTTAATCTGGAATGTTATCCCTCTTGATGCTCGGATCTCTCTCAGGAAGCCAGGGAGGCAGGGAGGGAGGGAGAGCGCTTGAAAGCCAACTCGAGGGTTTGTTTTGGTTTGTTTCGGAAGGAAAGAAGGGCGCTCGTGAGAAGCGCAGAGCGCACACCTAGGCAGGCACACGCCATCGATCCGTGTATTTCGGTCACGGAGCAGAACTACAAGGCGTAAACAAACCAAGGGCACCGGCGTCGTGTTTACATCAGACCCACAGCAGGTCGAAAGCCTGCGACGTACAAAGGAAACGCAGTTCAAAACGGCACACTATTAACAGGTTCAACTCCCACGTGTCAAGGTCTGTTTTCCCCAAACTCCCACCAGAGGAAGCATACCATAGGATAGCACTGGAGGATAGAGGAAAACCCACAAACACTTCGAGGGGGGGGGGGGTATTTTTGGAGCGTAAGTGAAACCATAGATGTCTATCTGTGGATTGGGGGGGGGCAGGCATATAGCCGGGGGGGGGGCCTTGAGGGGCTTCAGCCCCCCCCCCCCGAAATTCTCATAGTGGTCCACGCAAAGGCCTTACTGGTACATTATTTAAACTGTTATGTTTATTCATATCATGATCTGATCACCATGCAAAACAGTATTTTGGTGCCCCAACCAATCACTGATATATATTTTCTGTTTGTCGTGGGAGTTCTGTGTGCCATATTTGGTTCAATTCCATCATTGGTGGAGTTCGGAATGCTCTTTGATTGTAGGTGAACTATACATCCCAGTAACTACAACTCGCATATGTCAAGGTCTGTTTTCCCCCAAGAGCGCCTCAGCCCCCTCTCCCTGAAATTCTTATGATGGTCTGCGAAAAGGCCTTACTGGTACATTATTTAAACTGTTATGTTTATTCATATCATGCTCTGATTACCATGCTCAATATATCCCATATATATGCATGGGGGTATTGGGGTAATGGTACAAAAGGTTTGCTAGGGTAGACCCTCTTTCACTCAGACTCAGCCCCCCCCCCCGAATCAAAATCCTGGCTACGGGCCTGGGGGGGGGGGTCATACTATTATGAAATGAAATTGTAGGTGAACTATAAATCCCAACAACAACACCTGCCAAATGACAAAATTGTTTCCCAACAACCCCATCAGTATTCAAATTTCAGCATATCCAGTATTTGTGCCAAATTTTGTCTAGTGAATGGAAATACATCCTGCATATTGGATATTTACATTGCGATTCATAACAGTAGCAAAATTACAGTAATGAAGTAGCAACAAAAATAATTTTATGGTTGGGGGTCACCACAACATGAGGAACTGTATTAAGGGGTCGCGACATTAGGAAGGTTGAGAAACACTGCACTAAAATCTGGTACATATAAACAAAACAATTAAAATCCATAAACGACAACATAGAAACAGAAAATATTGTGTGTATATATATAAGCTAGAACACTGTTCTCAAAGGATGAAACTGCAAGGAGGAAGTTTATGAACAAAGCTTTTCAGCAGGGAAGATGGAGTGACAGCACAATCCTGTAGCTGAAACCAAGCACAGACTCCAAGATGCCAAAGATGGGAAAGCCTATATATACCTCTATCTATGAATAGTTGTCTGTTTTGTCAGTGTATAATGGCATTTAATGTTTGCTGTATATGTGTTCTGTGATCTGCTCTGGGTCCCCTTGGGGTGGGAAGGGCAGAATATAAATACTGTAAATAAATAGATAAATAAATAACCCACGTCCTTGAATCTGCAAGATCTGAGCAGGACTGTTGATGGCAGTTAACAGCAAGCAACAAGATGCTTGAGTTCCAGTGTTGGGGAAAAGGCAGGAGATAAATCAAAAAAGTAACAGCAATAGCAACTGTAAAACAAAAATAGCAACATAAATTATAAAGTGTCAATAATAATACATTGTAATCTTTGCAACAACGAGTTGCCACACAGCGAGAACTGGTGGGAACATAAGCCTGAGAAGTTAGCAGAAATGGTGATATAAATAATATCCTATGTTCCTATAAGATTTAACCTGACAAACCAAACAGTCCTTGTTCTATGATTATAAGGCTGTTCCAAGGAGAAGAGGTGTTTGATTCAGGTTTTGTTTGACATCTTGCTAACTCAGAGGTTTTTCAAAATGTTTTAAACATCATTCATTGTTTTGAATAATCCAAGCCCTTAGATAGGTTTCTTCCATGATGCAAGACTAGGATCGAGGATGGCTTAATTTGACTTAAGTGTAATAGCGTTAAACTGCCATGGGCCACACCAAGATCATTTTTCTTCGTGGGGCAGGGCAACAAATGGCACCTCACCTAAAGTCAAAATATATACTACTTAAGACAAGGCCAGATTAATGTGGAGCAGTTGCAAAAGCAAGAACTTTCTGCACATGTATGGCCCATGGTGGAAATAATAACACAAACTAATTCAACAAAGGTACTAAACAATAGCAGAAAAATGTTGAGGTATGAAATCAATTACAAGCCTCCAAATGCAGTGATCTATATTGCCATGCATTTTTATTCAGTTACTCTAGTACAATGGTTCCCAATCTTTTTTTTTTTTTTTTTATCAGGGACCACTCTCCAAGATTAGTACAAAAGGGTTATGAATCAGTTTTTGGTCAACTTTAGATTTGGTTTGGTTATTTGGGGTGCTGGTTCAGAAAACTGCATTGGATAGACCACATCAGCTTTAGTTTCTGGTACAAACATATGCCACCTGGTAGTCACCATCTGCTTGTCCACAGAAAACCATATTTAATAATCTAGAGCTGGCTTGAGAGCAGTACGTGTGAAAAAGGCCTTGGAGTCCTCGTGGACAACAAGTTAAACATGAGCCAACAATGTGATGTGGCGGCAAAAAAAGCCAATGGGATTCTGGCCTGCATCAATAGGAGCATAGTGTCTAGATCTAGGGAAGTAATGCTACCCCTCTATTCTGCTTTGGTTAGACCACACCTGGAATATTGTGTCCAATTCTGGGCACCACAATTCAAGAGAGATATTGACAAGCTGGAATGTGTCCAGAGGAGGGCGACTAAAATGATCAAGGGTCTGGAGAACAAGCCCTATGAGGAGCGGCTTAAGGAGCTGGGCATGTTTAGCCTGAAGAAGAGAAGGCTGAGAGGAGATATGATAGCCACGTATAAATATGTGAGAGGAAGCCACAGGGAGGAGGGAGCAAGCTTGTTTTCTGCTTCCTTGGAGACTAGGACGCGGAACAATGGCTTCAAACTACAAGAGAGGAGATTCCATCTGAACAAGGAAGAACTTCCTGACTGTGAGAGCCGTTCAGCAGTGGAACTCTCTGCCCCGGAGTGTGGTGGAGGCTCCTTCTTTGGAAGCTTTTAAACAGAGGCTGGATGGCCATCTGTCAGGGGTGATTTGAATGCAATATTCCTGGCTTCTTAGCAGGGGGTTGGACTGGATGGCCCATGAGGTCTCTTCCAACTCTTTGATTCTATGATTCTATGTGGTAGCAGTAATATTTCGTGGGTAGTCAGCCTCTCCTCTCCCCACATTCCCGTTGCCTCAACACTATAAGAGGGTTTTGTGAGACCAGTTGCTCTTGTTGCTGCATAGTTTTGAGGCAATGGTGTAGTGAGGTCACAGATCATATTTTCGTTCTTGCAGACCACTGGTGGTCCTTGGACCACAGGTTGGGAACCAGTGCTCTAGTCGCACACAAAATTTGTATGTGAACTTTAGGGCAGAAAACAGCATTTTCTTCACAGGAAACAGCATTCTCTGCACAGAAATATAATTCTCTGCACTGGATACGTGGTTCAATGTGCTGAAAATACTGGCTTCGTATAACACTACTGTGTACAAATTCTATGCAAAATAAGTTTCAAACTGAATAGTTTTCAAAAACAATCGTGTTTTTGAAAAAAATGTAGGGGAAAAAGTGTTCAAATTACTTGTTGCCTATGAGAACAAAATCAGCGAAGAACTACATGCCTAGATTTTACTGATGTTGCACTCAAATCCAAGATTGCAGAAATGCTTGAACCACTGACACATGTATTTGATTGTTACACATACCCTTGATTTTAAAAAAGACGTCACTAGTAATATAATAAAAGTAATGTGTAGTTTGTCAGTCAGCAGGAGTACCTCGAACCTTTCAGATTATGATGTTATTAACTGCTGTCAAGTCAACTCTGACATATGAATCAGAGACCTCCAAGTCACAGAAATATCCTGCACCCCTCTCAGACATTGCAGATTCAAAGCTATGGCTTCCTTGACTGAGTCTCTCCATCTGGAGTAAGATCTTCCTTCTTTCCTCCTCTATTCTATTTTACTAAGCATTATTGGCTTTTCTAGACACTCATATCTTCTCATTATATGTTCAGAGTACATATCTCAGTTTAGTTATCTTGGTTTCTTGGGAGAGCTCAGGTTTGCTTTCTCTAGCACTCATTTAGTCTCTGTAACAGTGGAGGTCACTTGTGTATTATCCCCCTATTAAAAGAAGCATTTAGAGAAAGACCTTTAGAACTGTATCCTAATTGCTGTCCTTGTTCAAATTTTGTATTAGACCTCCATTCTATTTCTTCAACTGGATGGAAAAGCCACCCAAAGGCATGGGGACAACTTTTCATTAATGCAGCGTTTTTCAACATGGGGGTCAGGACCCCTGGGGGCTTACAAGGGGGATGTCAGAGGGGTCCCCAAACACCATCAGAAACAGGACTTTCTGTTGGACATAGAGGTTCTGTGTGGGAGGTTTGGCCCAATTCTATTGTTGGTGGGGTTCAGAATGCTCTTTGATTGTAGGTGGACTATAAATCCCACTCCAACTCCCAAATGTCAAGGTCTATTTCCCCCAAAATCCACCAGTTGGCATATTGACTATGTGTGCCAAGTTTGGTACAGATCCATCATTGTTTGAGTCCACAGTGCTATCTGGATGTAGGTGAACTACAACTCCAAAACTCAAAGTCAATGCCCACCAAACTCTTCCAGTATTTTCTGTTGGTCATGGCGGTTCTGTGTGCCAGGTTTGGTCCAATTCCATTGTTGGTGGAGTTCAGAATGCTCTTTGATTGTAAGTAAACTATAAATCCCAGAAACTATAGCTCCCAACTGACAAAATTAACCCCCCCCCCCACAACTCCACCAGTATTCACATTTGGATATATCAGATGTTATGCCAAATTTGGTCCAGTGAATGGAAATACATCTTGCATATCAGATATTTACCTTACAATTCCTAGCAAAATTACAGATATAAAGTAGCAAAGAAAATAATTTTATGTTTGGGGGACACTACAACATGAGGAACTGTATTAAAGTGTTGCGGCATTAGTAAGATTGAGAACCACTACACTAATGTTTTATTTCTTCAATATCACTTATTGCATCTTCTGATTCTTCTGTTATATGCACTTATTACAAACCATGTATGGAACTAGCCTATCACCTGTAAATAATCCCTATGGTCCTTTTGGTGCCAAGGGGATCTTTTTTCCTTTCAGAAAAATGAGTTAATTAATTATTTTGGGGTTTGGGGGGGTGATTTTGTCACTTGGGAGTTGTAGTTGCAGGGATTTATAGTTCACTTACAATCAAAGACCATTCTGAACTCCTCCAACAATGAAATATGAGCCAAACTTGGCACACAGAACTCCCATGACCAACAGAAAATACTGGAAGTTTTTTGAGTTTTGGAGTTGTAGTTCACCTCCATCCAGATCTTGAGTTTTGGAGTTGTAGTTCACCTACAGATTTAAACTTGTGCCAGGTTTGAATTTGGACCAAACTTGGCACAAATACTCAATATGCCCAAATGTGAACACTGGTGGAGTTTGGGGAAAACAGACTTTGACATTTGGGAGTTGTAGTTACTGGGATTTATAGTTCACCTACAATCAAAGAGCATTCTGAACCCCACCAATGATAGAATTGGGCTGTATTTCCCACACAGAACCCCCATGACCAACAGAAAATACTGTGTTTTCTGATGGTCTTTGGCAACCCCTTTGACAACCCCTTGTAACCCCATTGAGAAACACTGGTTTAAAGGATGCTATGATTTTGTTTTATCATTGTATTTTATGTTCCTTTGAATCATAATGATCTGTTTTGTATTTTATAATAATATGATCCTCCCCCCAATCCACAGATTCAATATCCATGGTTTTACATACCCACACTCCAAAAATATCACCCCCCCCCAAAGTATTTGTGGGCTTTTCTATATCCTCCAGTGCTACTATGGTATGCTTCCAGTCAAAATATTGGATTCACTGCTACATGTGGTTTCAGGTATCCACAGGGCAGCTTCATTGTATCCCTCCATGAACATAGGAGTCATACTGTATTTTTATATTCCTTTATTATAAACTGCCCAGGAAACTTTGCTATGGAGCACTATTCAAATGTTGTAAATGGGGATCATGTGGCCCTCTAAATGTTGTTTAAGTGCATCTACTAGTATTATGGTTATGGTTGCTAGGACATGTGGTCCAGCACCATCTGGAGGTCTCATGATCCTCACGTCTCTTGTAAATAAATAAAACAACCATGCATAAGTGTACATATGCAAGAAAAACAAATATTAAGATTGTGTGAAAAGACCAAGCCTTCCTTTGCCCCAGAGACAACTGTTTAGAGGAGGAATGTGCCCCTACTTAGCTGTAAGACATGAGCTGTGCTTGTGTTCAATAGCCAGTAAAATTAACCTACTGATCTCTGATTGAGGCTCATAATTATGCAATGTTCCCTACAGAGATGAGAAGCAACTAGAAGCTGTTGATCTTCAACCTCCAGTATTCTTCACTGACTACTTTACCTAGTTCTGATGGGGGATTCAGTCGAGTCATATCAGGAAGACAACATAACTCCCACCCCAATATATATCAGCCATGACCAGATAGGGACATTTTATTCTCCTGCCAGAATCAGAGAAGTCTTCTCTTCTGAGCCAGTTTGGACTGAAAATATAGGCCCTTTTGTTTGCATTATGTCTCTCTGATTGGAACATAGTGTTAAGAATAATAAGCATGCCCTTAGGGGGTGTGGGAAAGTCAGTTTTATCAACCAAAAGAACTTGCATAACCTGTGAAAAAAATGGGCGCTCTAAGAGAACAAGGCTGAAACTAACTGTATCAGCATGCTCCTGCCTCAACAAAGGTTATCACCTCTCATTCTTAGTAAAGCTGAAGGTTACATTTTGTTTGTTTTTGACCAGTTTCATAATCACATAAAGGTAGTGGGGAAGATATTGTAAGGGGAGAGGCAATAGGAAGCATAGCGCATTGAGCTAGAAAATGAAGCCAAAGATATGTTACAAGAATAATTCTTGTTCAAGCAATGTGATATTCCTCTGGCCCTAGGATGACTGCAACTAGCAAACGGATGTGAACTGGACAACTTCATTGAACACCCTAAATATTTATGTATTTAACATGTTTCTGAATTACCTCAGCACTCAATGAGTTCTCCATACAACTTGCAACAACATTTCAAATACAGGAAAATTAATGTGTGTTCTACATCCTGCACTCCAACTTGTCTCATTGTAGATCGAGGAGTATGGATTTCTAGGATGTACATCAAAATATCAGTTTTATGTTTTTCTGTGTATCTTACTGTGTTATAACAAGAAGTGGTCATAATATTTGATGGACGGGCCAGGTGAATGAGATGAAAGCTACATCATAGTAAAGCAGTGGTTCCCAACATGTGGACCGCAAGAATGAAAATATGGTCCGCGGCATCACCATTACTACACCGTTTCCTTGAAACCATGCTGCAACAAGAGTGACTGGTTTCGCAAAACCTTTCTTATAGAGCAGAGTCAATGGGGATGTTGGAAGCAGAGAGGCTGACTACCCACAAAAGATTACTTCTACCACATCAGCTCTAGATTATTACATATGGTTCTCTGCGGGCGAGCAGATGGCAACTACTGGATGGCATATGTTTTGTATCAGAAACTAGAACTGATATTGTCTATCCAATGCAGATTTCTGAATCGGCACCCAAAATAACCAAGCAAAATCTAAAGTTGACCAAAAACTGATTCGTAACCCTTTTAGTACTAATGTTGGAGAGTGGTCACTGTTCAATTGGTCCCTGGTCAAAAAAAGGTTGGGAATCTCTGTAGTAAAGGATCATAGGAACAGTAAACCTCTACCATCTGGAAAACCACCATGCAGAATAATAGGATTATAGTCCCACACATTTGAAAGGACACCGTTTTCACACACATGCTATACATGATACAAACTGACTTCAATAAACAATTTCAAGCACTGTTTGGCTATGAAATAAGATAGCAATGCAATATACCATGAAAGTTGTTGGGAGCCATTCCATTTTGGAGATATTTAGTAAGGAAATCTCTCTCAGACTGGATCTCTTTAAATACAACCAACCTCATAAACAACAAAAGGCAGATTGAATTAGGCATCTTTACAACAAGAGTAAATTCTCATAATATATTATGTATTATTAGTACCTTGTTCAGACATGACAGCTCTGGAAGCTCTTATTTTATTTTTATCACCCAAACAAATCTCCTACTGTTTACATAATGTTCTCATTGGGTTAGCAAGTCCAGTTACCAAGCTGCTAGGTAGCTTTTACATTGCACTGACACTTCATTTTTTCCCCTTGTCAATGCCTTATATAGACCTATCTGCCACTGCAAGAAGACAAGCCAGTCCCACATCAGGGACAGTCATTCCAGAGGAATTCTGTTGCTGTTGTCGAACTGCTTCTATATATTCTCTAGTGTGATCCTTCATTTTCGACTCATACGAAGGCACCCTTGATTAGTTAACAGTAGACACAAAATTGCTTTGAATCTAGGACAATTCTGTCTTGCATGCCTTTAGCTATTTCCATGTATACCTGAATTAAAGAAGTAGATGAGTTCCTGGGCATTATTCCATTGACAGAAATTTTGGTAACAGAGGAAGCTATAACCTGGAAATAGTTCTTGTGCAATAAAAGAGAAGAGCAGTCTGATACATTTCAGCAAACTTTGTCCAAATGTGAAATAATAATAACAAAAAAACCAACAAAAAACAGGTCAAGTAAGCCTTGCATAAGTAAACAAAACTATTTCAAACTTTCTAGAAACCATCTTAATTTTTTCCCCAAAATGCATGCAGGAGTTTTTTCCCACTGGCTTCTCCATTTCTCTTATTGTTGCTCTTGCTGATTTGTGGCAAGACATACAGATCCATTTTTAAAAACATGCAACAGAGTTGGTGAAGCAAGTTTATCTATGGTTTCCTTTTATCTCTTTTTTGCTGTTCGTGTTAGCTAAATAAGTGATTTTTGACACAACTGTTTATATGCCTATTGTGGTTAGGTACACACAGTACGGTTAGCTAAAGTAGAATCCCAGTGTCTCTCAGCTCAAGCTTTATTGCATTGTTTATGGTAAACATACTACGGCAACCTAACACTACAAGTCTGTTTTTCATCCTTCCAATGTCAATGCTGCAAACAAAACAAAACAGAACTTCCTACCTTCCAGCTAGACAGAAACAAGGAGGAAAAGATAGCTAGCCAGGCGTAAAGAACTTTGCATAAAGGAGCCTCTTGGTCAGAAGATTTCTTAGCCGAAGTATACCTGTTATAGTTATTGCCATAAACAATTTCTCTCACTAATCATTGGGATGACAACCCATAAACAACCCACAGAGCAAGTAATCTTTGGGATGACAGCCCTAGGCAACCCACAGGGCAACCATTTTTCACAAACTTATCCTGTTTCCATAATTGTTGTAATTTTTTTTCTCATGTCAAGAGCGACTTGAGAAACTGCAAGTCACTTCTGGTGTGAGAAAATTGGCTGTCTGCAAATATGTTACCCAAGGGATGCCTGGATGTTTTGATGTGTTTACCATCCTTGTAGGAGGCTTCTCTCATGTTCCCGCATGGGGAGTTGGAGCTGACAGAGGGAGCTCATCCATGCTCTCCCCAGATTCGAACCTGTAACCTGTTGATCTTCAGTCCTACTGGCACAAGGGTTTAACTCATTGCACCACTGGGGACTATTGTTGTGATTATACACAGTGTAATATAATGAAGTCTCTAAGCAATCCTTTGATATTAACTATGCTAATTAGGGATGATGGAATTTTAATCAGCATCTGGAAGGACACCGTTCTCCACATTCTGTTTAGGAAAAAATATCACTTGGATTAAAAACCAAGTATGGAAAGAGAGACTGTTGCATAATGAGCTATAGGCAAGTATGTCCTATTGAGATTTGTTCTGTGACACGGGTGTGTGCTTGCGTGCTTTGTGTGTGTATGTGCCTTTCATCCATATTTTATGCATTTAAATGTATAAATATGAACCATGAATTACTTTTAAAAGATTATCAAGTTTGAAGTAACCATTAGTTCATGGATCATATTCTCTGGAGACCAATTAACAAAAAGTATAAATCCAGTTGCATTCCTATCATAAGAATATTCATGACGAAGCATTGCACATTCTGTGGTCAATGAACCCACCTGCTCAAGTCAGGCAATCTTTTCATAGGACCTTGTAATGGAAAAATAAATGCTAGAATAGTTAGCTCTCAATCTGTTCCTATAAAAAGTCAAATATTTACAAAGCAACACACTGAACCTTGAAGGTTATTGTTCAGTCAAAAAGGTTTTAATGAATAATAACTGCTTTGGAACGTGCCTATCACAATGCTTTTAGAAAGGTTCAAACATCTGTTCTCCCTAGGTCCTCCAGCATGACTTATGGTCAATTCCCAGTCATGCTGGGAGGCCTAGAGATTCCCAGAGAGAACATAGTTATATCAATCAACAGTGAAATCTGCAAAAGCTAAATCTGCAGATGAGGAGAGCCTACTGTAGAGCCATAATCTTACTTTAGATCAGACTTGCACAAGCAGTGGCCCTCCAGGTGATTTGGATTTCAGGTCCCAGAATTCCAGATTCTTGGACAAGCTGACCAGGGCTTCTGCGAGTTGGAGTCCCAAACACCTGGAGGACCACAGTGTGTGCAGGCCTGATCTCAGTGCCAGATTTACCATTGTGCTTAAACACAGGGCCCCATGAGCCAGGTGGGCCATCTTTCTACCATTTTTTTTTTACAATGGATTTTTCTTATGTGGTGCAATTCTAAATTTGAAGGCATTTTAGAGTAATTCCAGAGATAATGATAGAGTTGATTGTTATGGGAGTGTGCCACAAAGTAGTCAGTATAGGCCTACTGGGCCAACCTCCTTCAGGGTCCAAGTCAGGGGCCTCATAATTTAACTAACACAGTGTTGCATTTGTCCCAAATCCAGCACTGCCTGCTCTAGATCAAGGAAGATACATATCCTCCAATTGTTCCCATCTGGCAGGGAGAGTCCTAATTAATCCTCAGGCATACCACTTTTGCATTTGCCTTTAAAGTATTCCAGTTTTTCTCCCATGCTTCCACTTTCCTTCTTTGTCTTTAGCTTACTTCTCCTGGTGCAAACTGACTGCAAACTGGAAACATCGTTTGCACTCTGTTAACTCATCTGGGGTGAGGGGAGGGGAGAGTGGAATTTTGCCCTTTCTTGTAAACTCAGGCAAAAGCAACCGCTGCAGCTGCTCTTACGTACGGTGAGGTGGATCTGTAATTGGTTAAATTGATGAACCCAGAGGGTGCTCACCAATGCTTCCTCTTCATCCTGGAAAGAAGTGACGAGCGGAGTGCCACAGGGTTCCGTCCTAGGCCCGGTCCTGTTCAACATCTTTATTAATGACTTAGATGAAGGGCTAGAAGGCAGGATCATCAAGTTTGCAGACGACACCAAATTGGGAGGGATAGCCAATACTCCAGAGGACAGGAGCAGAATTCAAAACGATCTTGACAGATTAGAGAGATGGGCCAAAACTAACAAAATGAAGTTCAACAGGGACAAATGCAAGATACTCCACTTAGGCAGAAAAAAATGAAATGCAAAGATACAGAATGGGGGACACCTGGCTTGAGAGCAGTACGTGTGAAAAAGATCTTGGAGTCCTCATGGACAACAAGTTAAACATGAGCCAACAATGTGAGCCAACAGCTGGAATGTGTCCAGAGGAGAGCGACTAAAATGATCAAGGGTCTGGAGAACAAGCCCTATGAGGAGTGGCTTAAGGAGCTGGGCATGTTTAGCCTGAAGAAGAGAAGGCTGAGAGGGGATATGATAGCCATGTATAAATATGTGAGAGGAAGCCACAGGGAGGAGGGAACAAGCTTGTTTTCTGCTTCCCTGGAGACTAGGACGCGGAACAATGGCTTCAAACTACAAGAGAGGAGATTCCATCTGAACATAAGAAAGAACTTCCTGACTGTGAGAGCCGTTCAGCAGTGGAACTCTCTGCCCCGGAGTGTGGTGGAGGCTCCTTCTTTGGAAGCTTTTAAACAGAGGCTGGATGGCCATCTGTCAGGGGTGATCTGAATGCAATATTTCCTGCTTCTTGGCAGAAAGGGGTTGGACTGGATGACCCAGGAGGTCTCTTCCAACTCTTTGATTCTATGATTCTATGATTCTATGTTCCATTATGATGATGATGATGATGATTTACGCCCCACTTTTCCTCTCCACCAGGAGACTTTTGTCAACTTGATCATAATCTGATGTTGCTTGGCTACACATGTCATGACTGTCATCTGTGAAATATTGGAGATTATGAAAGTGATTTTAAAGAGCAGCTTGTTTCCCTTTATTCACTATAGTGTTCAGTTCATTGTCATGGTTTATTATGTTGCTTCTTGCTTTTCATTGCTGTTTGTGCTTTTGAAAAAAGCTGTATTACTGACATGGGCATCCTCCACACTGTTAACCACCATGCCATAAAAATATGAAAAACCCTTTTAAAAATGCATTGAAAATGGCCTTTAAAAGTAACTAAAAAGTAGCTCATAATGTTTTTCCTTACAGCAAGAATGAACAAATAAGTTGAAGGAGTGTCCATCTGCAGAGAATCCTAAAAACTGGATTGCTGGGAGTTTTCTGAGCTGTATGGCCATGTTCCAGAAGCATTCTCTCCTAATGTTTCACCCACATCTATGGCAGGCATCCTCAGAGGCTGTGAGGTCTGCTGGAGCTAGGCAAGTGTGGTTTATATATCTGTGGAATGTCCAGGGTGGGACAAAGAACTCTTATCTGCTTGAAGCAAGTGTGAATGTTTCAATTGGCAACCTTGATTAGCATTGAATTGCAGCTTCAAAGATTGGCTGATTCCTGCCTGGGGAAATCCTTTGTTGGGAGGTGTTAGCTGGCCCTGATTGTTTTCTGATTGTCTTTGGTAACCTCTCAGACACCCCCTTGCAACCCTCCCAGGGGTCCCGGCCCCCAGGTTGAGATATGCTGCCATGGACTCTTAGGATTTGTACTAGTATTCTTTGGCTGATAATTCTAAATATCCTTGTATAAACTGCAATTCTTAGGATTCTGTGGCATGAAAACATCTGTTGCTTGAGAAAACCCTGAAGTCTGTAAATGTGCAAAAAAAAAAGCCTTGTATTTAAAAAACATCAATCAGTAATGGATAGCAAGAGTTGGCCAAATGAAGCCCAATCAGGATCGAGCATATCTATTAGTCATGGAATGTCGAGTGACAGCCTGGAAAACCCAACCACACTGTTGAAATCTCCTAGAATGATATTGGCTACCTTAGGAAAAACACAAAAGGATTTTTGGGGTCTTCTAAGGACTTTTTTTATCCTGAGTTTTTTGCCTTATTTAAATATTTCCTCCCCTAAAGACTCCACAGTCTTTTAAATCTTCTGTTACTGTTTTGTAAGTAGAAGCCAAGTCACTGTGTTTGAATTAAATTACCTTCCGTTCAGGGTGGTGCACAGTACCAAGTGCCCACCCAAATAAATATGCAATAAGATCTGTCCAATGTGATTTCCAAACAAGGAAGCTTGAGGTTTAATTCATCTCCATCCTCCCTGCTCCATTTCTTCCACCATGTCAAATTAGGAATGCAATTCCATATGTGTAGATGTTGCCAAGAGCAAAAGACAAGCAGCCAGCTTCCATCTGCCCAAAAGACTTCAGAGAAAAGCTAGGTAATATCACTCTAGAAATTGCTAGGAATCATAAGATTGGTGAAGAGGCTTAGCAGTGACACGGAAGAAAATTGGTTGTGTAAGAACGATGGAAATATGATGATAGAAAATGAGGACGTATAGCAAAGATCGCATGCTTAGTAGCATATCGCCTTACACATCATTTCCTGAGAGAATATCCATCACAAAAATGTGAACGAAAAAGAACATAGGCTTTGCATAAAATTTGAAGACAGTAACTTTTTATTCAGGAAGCTCTCTACAACTGCAGTCTCATCTACAGTGCATTATATGGTCAATGTAGATGCACATAAGGCAGTTTAACTGTATTAAACTGCATTATATGAGTCTATATTGATTGTGTAGTTCACTTTCAAACTGCAGTATAGATTGGCTTGACTCTCTTGAGAAAACAGATTTTGATTTTGTGTGTGTGTGTGTGTGTGTGTGTGAAGAGCAATTGAGAAACTGCAAGACACTTCTGGTGTGGGAGAATTGGCCATCTGCAAGGACATTGCCCAGGGGATGCTACGATGTTTTGCTCTTTTACCATCCTTGTGGGGGGCTTCTCTCATGTCATCACATGGGGAGCTGGAGCTGACAGAGGGAGCTTATCCGTGCTCTCCCCGGATTCCAACCCTCCAACCTGTTGGACTTGAGCTCTGCCGCCGCAAGGATTTAACCCATTAACAATAAGCAACTGAAAAAGGAGGATAAAGAAGCGATAACAAACTTACTAACTATAGCAAGACTTCTTATAGCAAGGAATTGGAAAAAAGAAATGAATATACAAATAGAGGAGTGGTATAAGGAAGCATGGAAAATAGCAATAAATGATAAATTGACATGTATATTAAAGGTTAAAAAAGGTACATGGAAACAAAGCGATTTTGATGCTGTATGGGGAAGATTTGTGGTAAATGGATTAAAAAATAAGGAAGGAAAATTACCGTCACAAGAAGAAATGAAATTTTGGACAGATGAAATGTAAGAATGGTGGCTTGAGACGGGTGGAGGGGAGCACTGTGGTGGAAAAAAGGGGGAAAAAAAGAGAAAAAGGGGGGGAAATGTCAAAGCAAAACAACAAAACAACATGTTAAAGAGGCTGATGTACAAAATGCAATAGTGTGTAATAAATGTGATAAATCAATAAAAATTAATTAAAAAAGGATTTAACCCAATGTACCACACATTTTGATGGCTTAGTGCTATACTTTTTATCCTTTATTATGTGCTTTTTATATTTTTAAAAGTGTTTTAATTTTATGATTATTTAACTGTTCTTGAGAATTATAACATTTTACTTTGTTTTAAATCTCTGTCAACTAGTATCACATTTCTTCTGTACCTGAATGAGTGAATGAGCACATTAGACTACATGAAATGGTAGAAACAATTACAGTATGACTATCCCCTATTTGAATTGTTTGGCACCCGAAGAGTTTTGGATTTTTTGGATGGGGGGGGGGGTTGCATACCTTTTTATTTAGGAATATTTATATTTGCATAATATACTAACTAAGGTTTAGTATATTATGTATGTAACTAAGGTTTCCCTGTCATTATGGTAAGTCTAGTTGTGTCCGACTCTGGGGGTTGTTGCTCATCTCCATTTCTTATCCAAAGAGCCGGCATTGTCTGCAGACACCTCCAAGGTCAAGTATGACTGCATGGAGTGCCGTTACCTTCCCGTAGAAGCAGTACTTATTGATCTTCTCACACTTGAATGTTTTTGAACTGCTAACTTGGCAGAAGCTGGGGCAAACAGTGGGAGCTCACCTCACTCCCCGCGTTCAAATCACCAACCTATTGGTCAGCAAGTTCAGCAGCTCAGCAGTATAACCCACTGCGCCACCAGGGGGTTATTTGCATATATGTCCATAATGAGCCATTTTGCCAATGGTACCCAAGTCTATAATACACAACTCTTTATTGTTTCATATACACATTATACATGAAGGTAATTTGATACACAATATTTTAATAGGTTTTTTGAATGTAACTAAGTTTGTGTATATTGAACCATCAGAAAGCAAAAATGTCACTGCCTCAGCCACACATGTGGACAATATTGGATAGTGGAGTATTTCAGATTTTGGCATTCCAGATAATGGCCACAATTCAAACAGAAATACAAAGTATTTTTATGTATCTTCAACCCAACGCTGAGTTATGGTGACCTCATTCTACATTTCATGTGCCTTCAAATCAATTCCAACAGTATTATAGAGTTTTCTTGGCAAGATGTATTCCAAGGGTGTTCCTCGCAACCTTTCTCAAGCTGAGAGGTCACCCAGTGGGTGTCCGTGACTGATGGGGAATGTCAACCATGGTCCCAGTCCAAAATTCAAACCACTACACCATGCCAACCTTGTAGGGCAACACTGATGCAACTTAAAATTCAATTAACCTTGATAAGGTCCTACACAACAGAAATTTCTACTCAAGTGGAGCTCAAGAATTCTGGAAAATATGTATTTTATGTATTTCTATTTTAGCCCTGACTCTTCTATCTCAAGAATCCTTTTCTGACACGTTGCGAGCAGCCTTGCTGTATGGTGTGATGTCTGTGCTAATTTTCACACCTGGGAAAATGGATGAATGCTTAGTCCTAGATTTGCAGTCTAGAGGAGCACATAACCAATACCCATTCAAATATGAGCTCTTGAGATGCAGGAAGATATAATTTTAATGCTCTTTGAACATTTTAATGAATATTAAAGGGGTTCTGGGTTAAATACCAGGATAGAAAGGAATAGCCATTGGGATCTTTTTGAAACAGCTTCCCCAAACAAATGACAAAAATAAGTTAACAAAACTTTGATGCAGTAGATATTTTGGTGATAATTATGACCGTAGCATTGTCACATCTCTGCCATTCTCATGTGCCACATTGCCTGGACTCATAGAATCACAGAATCATAAAATAATAGAGTTGGAAGAGACCACATGGGCCATCTGGTCCAACACTTATGATCCATGGAGTTCACATGGCCAGTTCCTTGGAGGAGTTTGGCATAGGCAATGATACCTCTATGGATCCGGGCTTGGTGTAGAGTTTTGGCTTGCATGGCTTGGTGATAAATTTCAGCTTTATGGCTGGCTGCTCTCAGGGATATATAACAGATGTGGCAATTTTGTGATCTCACAGTTATTATCATTGCAATTTCTTGCCATTGGCAATGCTGCATAAGAATGCATCTACACCAGATAATTAATGCAGTTTGAAAACCACTTTAACAGCCATGGCTCAATGCTATGGAATCATGGGAGCTCTAGTTTTACAAAGACCAATGAGTGCTGGTACCCTCACCAAATTATGACTCCCATGATTCCATAGCATTGAGCCATGGCAGTTAATGTGGTGTCAAACTGCATTATATTGACAGTGCAGATGCATCCTAAAATTGCTAGGAGCTACAATTCAACAACATATTTCCCATTCCCATTCTATAGCTTGCAGTAGCTGACTTCCTTCTCTGTACCTGACTTCCTTGCCTGTATCTGAGGCCCACTTTTGTTTGTTGCTGCAATAGCCATGTAATATCCCTCTGTGTGTGTTTTTAATTGGGCAACTCTCTTTTTTTTTAGCGACAACGTATTAGAACAAAATCCTGACAACAGTATAACACTCCCTAAGCCTGTGGAGGCGAATTATTCAAAACAAAACAAAAAAATCTATGCACTACCATAAGCTAGTAATGAATCTGGGTGATGGGATTCTGGGAGTCATATTCCAACAGTATTTTTCCCAGATCAGGAAAGATATATTATATGCAAAGAATATGCATGAATTAGACTTTCACTGGGCTCCTGACAGACACTTTGGGAGCGCTCTGCAGTCACATTACTTCTTTGGCTAGGATCGAATAGTTACATAACTCTTTTCACATTAGAAGGGCTATGCATGAAACATTAAGTAAGAGGAGTTCAGTGAAATGGTGTCAAGACATAAATATTTAACAGAGAAGGGAACATAGTATTTCCCTGTCACATGGAACGGTTAAATAGGGGACATCCTAACAAGGATACATTTTGTTGAAACATTAGTTATAAAGATGCATCAGTGAAATGTTTATCACAAAACATTTTTTAATATTTTAATATTTTTTCCACTTCATCTCCAATTAGCCATACAATCAAATGTGGAATTTTACATATAGTTAAAAACTTTTCTGGTTTGTTATACAACTTGAGGTTCATTTAGCATTAAAATCAAAATTACATGTGGAGAATGTGATACCCAAATATCACTAGAAAGTAGTCTCAATCTCAGGTTGCTTGTTGTCCATATTGTGGAATGTATCAAATTAAATTTTCCACTGCTGTTCATTTGATGCATTTTCTTTTTTAAAAAAAGAATGCTAAAACAGTTGAATATTTCATGTATTATTGCTTAGAGTTAGGTTATTTTAAGACCTTGAGTGCAGGGGGAAACTTATTGTGCCTCCTACTGGGTATAAGAAAGGTTTTCTAGGCCCCTTCCAAACTCTTTTATTTTTCTCAAAGAAAATCCTGTACTCTGGATACAGTGATGTGCAAATCTTAGCAAAAGGTGAAACAACACTAGCTGAGCATATTTATTATATTATAATAAAATAGAATATTTGCATGTCTGTAGCAAGTTAAATCTGCAGGTTTCTTACAGAAACCTTGTTCAAGACATAGAATTTGTACACTCATATATACTCATGTATTAGTTGACCTCAGGTACAGTATATGCTGAGGGTAGGTTTTGGAGCCAAAGTTACAGATTTTATTATGACATATGGAAAAGTTGAAGGTACTCCCATGGAGAGGGGGAAATGCCAGCACAGCCTCAGTGCTGGCATTCCTTCCCCATTCCTGCCCAACTTCCCAATTCCTGCCAAAGGGCAGAATTATTTATTTATTTACTTATTTACAGTATTCTGCCCTTCTCACCCTTTTCACGCAGGAAACTCAGGGCGGATTACAATGCACATATACATGGCAAACATTCAGTGTCATTTAGACATGCAACATATATAGACAGACACAGAGACATTTAACATTCTAGCTATTCCGGCTTCATGTGAGTATGCTCAGTTGCAACTACAGGGGGAGCTACCACTTCACCGTTCACTTGTGACACTGAGAATTTTGATAGAGTACTTCCATATTCTTCTGCATGCTGCTGGAAGGTTTTATGGCATCATAAATTAGTTAAATTAGCCTCCCTGCATAAAGCGGTACCTAAATTTCCTACTTGACAGATGCAACTGTCTTTCGAGCTGCATAGGTCAACAACATGGTTGGGAGCTTACTCTGACCCGAGCTGGCTTCAAACTCATGACTTCTCGGTCAGTAGTGATTTAGTGCAGATAGCTACTAAGTAGCTGCACCACAGCCACAGCACTAGTCATGGGCCCGGTTACAGTTTTATCCATTTATGTCATGTTTTGTTCTGTTTGTTTCATTCGGATGGCATGAAACAGTTCAACCCCACACAGTACAAAAATAACAGTAAAGGGAAAAAGGAAAGTAGCATCGGTAACCACGTGGTTGCTTGCTTTTCAGGCCATGCGGTACGGCACAGGGAATATTTCTGCTTTGCATTACCTCTGAGCCCAGTTGGGCCAATCGAGAAGAACGTAGTGACATGGGTATGCATTGCTCAGGGTATTGGGGCAACCACCCCCAAAGCAGTCATTGTGTGGCATGCGTCTATCAGTGCTGGAGCCCGCTCTTGTGCTTGCTTGCCTTGCTGCCAGCCAGCCACTGATTTTTTTTCCTGTGCTTGGCTGCTTGTGCTTGGTTGCTAGCATCTTTTTTGCTTTATTTTTATTTCATTGTTTTTGTTTTTATTTAAAGGGACTGGGAGTTTTGAAGGGTGGAGGTGGGTTGTGCTGAGCATTGCTCCTTGGAGCCACTGCGTACGCATGGGGCTTTGGGGAGAAGGACATCTCTTTGCTCGCTGCTCAGATTTTTCTTTTTTTTCTCTCTTTCCTTTACTTTTAAAAGATTTTAAAATCTTTGGGTGGCTCACAGAGCCTTAGTCAGAGTCACTCTAATTTTGTTTCCTCTTCCCTTCCTCTCCTATCCCTGAAATGCCCTGTGAAAGACATTAATTATAATTATATTACTGTAATACCAATTCAACCAAAAGGAAAACTCTCCAAAACTACTTTCTTGATCTCCCCCCTTAGTATTATATTTGTATTCCATACTTCTGATATATTCCTCTCTGTTGGTATTATGCCACCTAGATTTTTAAAAAATAATTATTTTTCAAAGGAAAGTAATTGTTGGCCTTCAGTAGAATTTCTCCACCTTTTAAAACCACTATCTCTCTATCAAACCCTCAATCTCTTTCTCTGTACCTGGCCTGCCTTATTCTGCCCTCTAAATCACTTCATTTCTAGGAATAGTTAAATCACACCTGTAATACTTTTTAAGAAAAACAGCCATAGGTTTGGGAAAAGGAATGAAATAAACAGAAATTGATAACAATTCTACATAAGTGCACAAGACTAATTAGCACCACAGGAAAAAAGAGTAAAGGGGGTTGGTACTTCTTTTAGAATGGATTAAGCTCTTATATTTCCTTTTTTCAATTCCTATTTTGAAAAGAATTACAGTACAGTAAACACGTGAATAAGTCAACCTAGGTATTTTTTGACTAAAATTAATAGACTTAATAGACTTATGTATAAATGGTACATACTAAAGGGAAAAAGTTGCATAAAGATCAATTTTTAAGGAGAATTTCAAGATATAAATAAAATGACCAGCTGATTCAATGGATGACAAAATGTGTGATGTAATCCAAGCTTACATTAGAGAACAAGGTTTAATTACATTCATTTACTTAGATTCCCATTGTCATGTAGCTCTCCTTTCCAGCTTGCCTGAAATACTGCCGTCTCTGCTATAAATGAAATGTGTTTTTTGTGCTAAGACTTTCTCTGACCCATGCATTATATTTGCACATCTTTTTCCTATATGATGCTGGTGGCAAAAGTTTGGCACTGTATAGCTTCTATTAAATGTTTGACTTTTAAAAAAACACTGAAAGTTCATTGATGACTGCTAGAACATGTTGCTTGCTTTCCCAAACTTTGTTTATTTCCCTTAAGATCACTCCATCTGTTGTACTCAGCTGCTCAACAAAATTTCCCATGTTTAACAGTTTTAACCCTGGCAAACATTATATTTTCCCTATGTCTTTCCAACTTTAATGGAGTGGTTATAGTTCAAACGGCATTTAGTACAAACAGAAAAATAAGACCCATCTATTGCAAAATTTAATGAAATTCTATCCCTCTCTTTTTTTAAATAGTATTCTTGCACTGTACTTTTGGAAACCAATCTATTTTGCTTTCTTGGCTTCCTCTTTCAAAACTTGGAGGATCATGTTTAAGGGCATGCTGAAGGCCAAGATTCTATTTGAAGCTGGTGGAGCAGAAAGTGTTGCCAACATTAGAGAGGGAGGACAAAGGCAGCCAGCCCAAAAGTGGCACGAGAGAGCTTTCTTGGCACATCCCTGTGGCCTATCTGTGACTGTTTGGGTTGGAGGGCAGAGCTGCATTCAGGTGCTGCTCAGAAATCATTGAACCACTAAGCAAAACAGTTGCACAAAGAGGTACTGGATACCTCCTTAATTAATGTCAGGAGAAGGTCTACCAGCATAGCCTCTGTTTGCCTGATCATGAAGCCTAGAGGGAATTCCAGCTTAATATCCCAACATACATTTCTTGGCTTTTAAGTATTTTACTTTGGGTGGCTCCTGCCTTTAGTTAAGACTCATCCAGTTCTTTCCCAGTTAGACCTCATATCAGAGGTACTTGCTGCACTGGAGCAATTATTCTATCAGACTAAGGGCCCTTCCAGACAGGCCCTATATCCCAGGATCTGATCCCAGGTTTTCTGCTATAAACTGGATTATATGAGTCCACACTACCAGATAATCTGGGAATAAACAGAAAACCTGAGATTAAATCCTGGGATATAGGGCCTGTCTGGAAGGGTCCTTAGATGACAAACTAAGTCTTTTCTGTGCTGCTGAAAAGAATTCTGTTTGGCACAACATGTTCCAGCTCCACATTGGTCTTGCAGTGATCTCCTTAACACCATGCACATCACACACATAATAGTGAGATCAGCATAACCAACCACACATTTTCACCTGGTGAACTCACTCACTCTAAGGAGGCAGTCCACTTTTTGAATCCTTCACATTATTTTTGACCATGCAGCTGTTGATGTTCCCTATTTTTGTTGTTTTTTCTGTCATGTATGTGAACAAATATATTTTTGCTAAGCAGAGATGGTCTAATACTAATATACCAATATGCACACATGAATCTATTCATTCCAAGTTCTATACATGATTTCTTTAGAGCTGGGTCACATCACTTTTCAATGAGGTGGAAAAGAAGCCTTATTGGGAATGGTTGAGGTTGAGATTGGGTTGGGAATGATAAAACTGGATGTGTCTGCACCATTAGCCTGCCTGCTCACCTGGTTTTCTCCATACCACAAAAAACTGCAAGATCCTGTGGTTTTGCTTAGTTACACCCTATGAAAGTGGATTAATAATCAAATTACAAGTGTGGCTTGACTTTGCAAAGTGCATTTGTTCCCTCTGACTTGTAAATGCATATACATCACAAGTTTCAAATGGGCACTGCTTTAAATACATCAAATGGGCTACTTGAAAGGTATACTCAAAAAGCTATGGCATGCAAAGAGAGGATGATTTGCTATGACAGTTTCAAGGTAAGGCTTTAATAGACTAGCCACATGATGACATCTTCAAAAGCATGAACGGTGCTGTTTGGGTGTGTGGACATGTCTAACATTTATAGCATTCCTCCACACTTAGCCTGTTTGTGACACTGTTTTCTTAACAGGACAAAGTATAACCCCAGGTATTAGCCACAACAGTATGACATAAAATAATAATCACTAATAATAATGTAATAGTATTTTGGCAAATATTTCCAAAATACTATTACATAGGATTTCAGCTATTTATTTCAGGTAATAACATGTAATTACTCATTTAAAAAGTATCACAATCATTTACAGAGAAGAAAACGAACTGTGCAGCCATAGGTCTCAGGACCTCTGGAACACCCTTGCCTCTCCACCAACAATTTTTTTCCCAAAAATAATTGCCTTAGTATACTTTTTTCAGGTAAATGTTTTTTCCAAGGGTCCTGGGATCTGGCACTTTACTCTCCAAAGTTGGGTTGCTGTGAGTTTTCCAGGCTGTATGGCCATGTTCCGGAAGCATTCTCTACTGATGTGTCACCCACATCTATGGCAGGCATCCTCAGATATTGTGAGGTCAGTTGAAACATGGCAAGTGAGGTTTATATATTTGTGGAATGTCCTGGATAGGAGAAAGAACTCTTGTCGGCTTGAAGCAAGTGTGAATGTTGCAATTGGCCACCTTAATTAGCACTTAATGGCCTTGCAGCTTCAATGCCTGGCTGGACTCACTCCCGGGGGAAATTAGGGCATCAACATCCCTCCTCTCCTTCAGGAGGAAGGTAAAGACGTGGTTGTGGGACCAGGCCTTCGGGCAATCTGCTAACTAGATAAGGACAACCAGACGAATAGGACTGACAGGACTGACAATTGTGGAATTGGAATTTGAACTATGAGATAGCGAACGCTGACCGGCAATAAGGAGTAATTGGTTTGTATTGGTTTGTATGGATTTTTATTGGTCTTATTGGTTTTATCGGTTTATAGATGTAATGTATAATTGTGGTTTGATTGCTAATTTATGCTATTTTGTTTTATTACTGTTGTATGATACGGGCATCGAATTGTGCCTTGTTTTTGTAAGCCACCCTGAGTCCCCTCGAATTGTGCCTTGTTTTTGTAAGCCACCCTGAGTCCCCTTCGGGGTGAGAAGGGTGGGGTAGAAGTAAACCAAATAAATAAATAAACCACAAAATGAGAAAAATCTGTCTACCATTATTAAAAAAAACTCTAAAATCAGCACAGTGAATAAAGAGCAAAACTCAAAAAGCAGGGGGATTCTAGGCAAAAATCAATCATAGCCAGCTAACACCTCCCAACAAAGGATCCCCCAGACAGGATTCAGCTAGTC
>NW_026847549.1:179577931-179588305 GCF_025583915.1 Anolis sagrei ordinatus | reverse complement strand
TTCCAAGCTTCCTTGCCCCCATACATCTTTGAGTTTTCTAAGGGCCCTTCCAGACAGGCCCTATATCCCAGGATCTGATCCCAGGTTTTCTGCTTATAAACTGGATTATATGAGTCCACACTACCAGATAATCTGGGAATAAACAGAAAACCTGAGATTAAATCCTGGGATATAGGGCCTGTCTGGAAGGGTCCTTAGATGACAAACTAAGTCTTTTCTGTGCTGCTGAAAAGAATTCTGTTTGGCACAACATGTTCCAGCTCCACATTGGTCTTGCAGTGATCTCCTTAACACCATGCACATCACACACATAATAGTGAGATCAGCATAACCAACCACACATTTTCACCTGGTGAACTCACTCACTCTAAGGAGGCAGTCCACTTTTTGAATCCTTCACATTATTTTTGACCATGCAGCTGTTGATGTTCCCTATTTTTGTTGTTTTTTCTGTCATGTATGTGAACAAATATATTTTTGCTAAGCAGAGATGGTCTAATACTAATATACCAATATGCACACATGAATCTATTCATTCCAAGTTCTATACATGATTTCTTTAGAGCTGGGTCACATCACTTTTCAATGAGGTGGAAAAGAAGCCTTATTGGGAATGGTTGAGGTTGAGATTGGGTTGGGAATGATAAAACTGGATGTGTCTGCACCATTAGCCTGCCTGCTCACCTGGTTTTCTCCATACCACAAAAAACTGCAAGATCCTGTGGTTTTGCTTAGTTACACCCTATGAAAGTGGATTAATAATCAAATTACAAGTGTGGCTTGACTTTGCAAAGTGCATTTGTTCCCTCTGACTTGTAAATGCATATACATCACAAGTTTCAAATGGGCACTGCTTTAAATACATCAAATGGGCTACTTGAAAGGTATACTCAAAAAGCTATGGCATGCAAAGAGAGGATGATTTGCTATGACAGTTTCAAGGTAAGGCTTTAATAGACTAGCCACATGATGACATCTTCAAAAGCATGAACGGTGCTGTTTGGGTGTGTGGACATGTCTAACATTTATAGCATTCCTCCACACTTAGCCTGTTTGTGACACTGTTTTCTTAACAGGACAAAGTATAACCCCAGGTATTAGCCACAACAGTATGACATAAAATAATAATCACTAATAATAATGTAATAGTATTTTGGCAAATATTTCCAAAATACTATTACATAGGATTTCAGCTATTTATTTCAGGTAATAACATGTAATTACTCATTTAAAAAGTATCACAATCATTTACAGAGAAGAAAACGAACTGTGCAGCCATAGGTCTCAGGACCTCTGGAACACCCTTGCCTCTCCACCAACAATTTTTTTCCCAAAAATAATTGCCTTAGTATACTTTTTTCAGGTAAATGTTTTTTCCAAGGGTCCTGGGATCTGGCACTTTACTCTCCAAAGTTGGGTTGCTGTGAGTTTTCCAGGCTGTATGGCCATGTTCCGGAAGCATTCTCTACTGATGTGTCACCCACATCTATGGCAGGCATCCTCAAAGGTTGTGAGGTCTGTTGGAAACTAGGCAAGTGAGGTTTATATATCTGTGGAATGTCCAGAGTGGGAGAAAGAACTCTTGTCTCCTTGAGGCAAGTGTGAATGTTGCAGTTTCAATAGAAAGGAGGAAACCACCTGTGGAACTCACTCCCGGGGGAAATTAGGGCATCGACATCCCTCCTTGCCTTCAGGAGGAAGGTAAAGACGTGGTTGTGGGACCAGGCCTTCGGGCATTCTGACAACTAGATAAGACAATCAGACGAGTAAGACTGACAGGATGGACAATGTGGAATTTGAACTATGAGATAGCGAACGCTGACCGGCAATAAGGAGTAATTGGTTTGTATTGGTTTGTATGGATTTTTATTGGTCTTATTGGTTTTATCGGTTTATAGATGTAATGTATAATTGTGGTTTGATTGCTAATTTATGCTATTTTGTTTTATTACTGTTGTATGATACGGGCATCGAATTGTGCCTTGTTTTTGTAAGCCGCCCTGAGTCCCCTTCGGGGTGAGAAGGGTGGGGTAGAAGTAAACCAAATAAATAAATAAACCACAAAATGAGAAAAATCTGTCTACCATTATTAAAAAAAACTCTAAAATCAGCACAGTGAATAAAGAGCAAAACTCAAAAAGCAGGGGGATTCTAGGCAAAAATCAATCATAGCCAGCTAACACCTCCCAACAAAGGATCCCCCAGACAGGATTCAGCTAGTCTTTGAAGCTGTAAAGCCATTCAATGCTAATCAGGGTGGCCAATTGCACCATTCACACTTGCATCAAGCAGGCAAGAGTTCTTTATCCCACCCTGGACATTCCACAGATATATAAACCTCACTTGCCAAGTTTCCAACTGACCTCACAAACTCTGAGGATTCCTGTCATAGATGTGGGTGAAACATCAGGAGATAATGCTTCTGGAACATGGCTATACAGCCTGGAAAACTCACAGCAAACCAGTGATTCTGGCCATGAAAACCTTCAACAACACTCTCTAAAAGTTGTTTAGTGAAGCACCCCAAATAATGTGGGGGGAAATCTAGATACATTTTGGTAGCCAAAATGCATTTTTCCACATTCAGCATGTTACTTCTGAGTACTGCTAGGTGTACTACTGTGGCCCATCATCTCAGGAACCAAAAATTGCCCTCTGCCCCTGGAAGATTCCCTTCTCTAATATGGATTGTCTTATGTGTTCAGAGCACTTCAAATATGTTATCTCAATCATATCTTTAATAGTCTGTTAAGTGATGCCCAATAAGTATTCCCTTGTGTCATATTACTGTCTTGCACATAGAGAGTCATGAAATTATAGTTTACTGGAAATCCATGAACTAAGAAAAGAATGGATCAAGTTAAATTGCTAGCTCCCAAATCAAAGCGTTGGTTAGTAAGGATGCTTTTGTCATTTGTCAGCCTGCTCAATTTTCGTGCAGGTTCCATCAAAGTTCAACTGGGGAAAAGCTGATTTTCCTGGAAGTTACATAGTACATAACATATTAACATTGTGAAATAGATAGCTTTGAAATAGGGTGCAGCATTTTAAATCACCTTGCATTATAGTCTGTGTGAGTACTTAGTATGTATATCTGCATTTTTTTTACTGATTGTATTTTTTTACTTCTGTGAGAACTGTTATAAGGAATGCTTTCCCTTCAAAAGGTGAAATTACATCACCAGACCTCCTAGGCTTGATTTAACTAGAGAATTGAATTTGGATTTTTGGAGCAGAATTTGGTACCAAAGTTGCCTTACTAAACTGGTTGTCAACTTTCTGCTGAACGCCTAGCAACCTTTAACACTGTCGACTTTGGGTATGTTAAGTGTGCTGTTAAGAGAGGAGATCCTCATGTGTCATGTCAGTTATGCTTGCTTAACATGATCTGGCTTTTTGTCCAACAAAGCACACAATTTCCCCCCTGTTGCATTAAACTTTTCTGAAATGTCTTCGTATCACATTATGTAGTGCAGCCAAGTGTAAAGCAACCTCTTGACACTTGCGTTAGTTTTGTCAAGTTCTGTTTGCAAATTCAAAAGGACCTGACATAAATAGCTGTCAACGCTTCCTTATTACAGTGACACACTCCACCACTATAGTTTGCGTACATGGAAAAGTACTAAAATCTTATCTCTAAAGTGATTGCCAGTTTTGTTCTCTTGCTGTCCACAGTTAGGTTTGCCTAGGAAATCTAATCATGTCACTCAAGACACAGTTGCCAGAACACGACAGCTGGGTAGGATAATACCACCCATTTGCTTGGCTGCCTTGACCTAAGAGAGAGGGAATACATGAGAAGAGTTGGATGGGTGAACCCATCTTTTTCTTCATCTCAGCAGGGAAAGCAACAAGGCCAGTGAAGAAGAAAAGGGAAACATATTGATCGAGGGAAAATGAAATGATTCAAGTCAAAAATATAAGATAATCTGTCAATTTCACTTTATCTATTTAAAAAATAGCTCTTTTCATCCAAATTATTCTAATATTTAGCTAATTTGATCATTTTTATTTAGCAAATTGAAATGAAATGTTGCCCATACCTGCTAAAGAGCATAGGAGTACTTTCTTTGTTCATCCAAAGGAATTGCACCAATATAATAATCGTGCAGCTTCTGTATCATGGCTTTCATTGTATCAGTTCTGTAGGGAGAATGACATAGCACATTATTGCACTAAACATGTTGAGCTTTATTTGACATGTGGAAGTTATTTCAGAACCACTGACAATAATCTTTGAGAGTTCTTGGAGAACAGGAAGCACAGAGTGTTTGAGGACTGGGACATCCATAGGGAGACCAAGATGCTTGTTTATAAAGCTATTGTCCTCCCAACCCTGCTATATAAACGTGGACTGTCTACAGACGTCACATGCAACTCCTGGAATGATTCCATCAGCGTTGCCTCCAAAAAATCCTGCAAATTTCTTGGGTAGACAGGCGGAGAAATGTTAGTGTGCTGGAAGAAGCAAAGACCACCAGCACTGAAGCAATGCTCCTACACACCATCAACTTCGCTGGACCAGCCACGTTGTCTGAATGCCCAATCATCGTCTCCCAAAGCAGTTACTGTACTCTGAGCTTAAGAACAGAAAACAGAATGTTGGAGGACAAGAAAAGAGATTTAAAGATAGGCTCAAAGTCAACCTTAAAATCTGTGGCATAGACACCGAGAACTGGGAAGCTCTGGCCCTTGAGCGCTGTAGCTGGAGGTCAGCTGTGACCAGCAGTGCTGTAGAATTTGAAGAGGCACAAATGGAGGGCAAAGGAGAGAAATGTGCCAAGAGGAAGGCGCATCAAGCCAACCCCGACTGGGATTGCCTTCTACCTGGAAACCGATGCCCTCACTGCAGGAGAACATGTGGGTCAAGAATAGGGCTCCACAGTCACCTACATACCCACTGCCAGGACACCGCACTTGGAGGACAATCTTACTTGGACAATGAGGGATTGCATAAGTAAATAAGCAAGTAGAGCAATTTCAGAACCACTGATAATCATTTTTGAGAGTGTTTGGAGAATGGGAAAGTTCCAGCAGTTTGGAGGAGGACAAATGTGGTCCCTATCTTCAAGAAGAGAAAAAAAGGATAACCCAAACACGTACCGTCTGGTCAGCCTCACATCAATACCAGGCAAGATTCTGGAAAAGATGTTTACGAACAACGCTGGCTCTTCGGCTTAGAAATCGAGGTGAGCACCAACCCCCAGAGTCTGGACTTCATGTCAAGCAACAAGTTTTACCTTTATCTTTAGATTTTTCAACTCTGTTGCCACTGCCTTTTAAAAAATCCTTAGTAAGCATTTTAAGCCTTCAAAAAGAAATGAGGGTGAGGGGAATAAATGTTACACAGAAAATAATAGTGTCACCAGTTGTTATATTATTGTAAAAGAAACATCACTATTCCTTCCATTTCTTTCCAAAGTGGCATGAGCAACCTCCAGGAGTGATTCTAACATTTGGCTTCAAACCAATTTATTTGCACATTCAAGATGTTAAATTAAAAGGAAGGAGCCCAGAAATTGTAAATGGGACTTGATTAATCATTTCTAATCCTCGCAAAGGTTATCACAGGGACATTTTAGCAGAAAGTTCTCCTGTCTCATTGAATTGCCCAGGTAAGAGCTTGAAAGGAAAACTTTTCAACTGCATTTTGCTTGTTCAGCAATAAATAAATTGCATGGCAGATGAGTGGAATTTGGAGTCACTGCAATCATGCAAGGACTTCAAAGTGACTGAGGAGTGCAACATACTGTTATTTGACCCCCTTCTATGACCTTGTGACACATTTTTCTTAACCAAACAGGAGTGGTGGTCATCATCAAACACCCTGACACTAAGCAATTCTTTTGGGCAAGGGTGCCTGCCTAAGAAGTCTACATTATTAGAAAATATTTCAAAACAGTTCTGCTAATAAATTGATTTGCAGTGTTTATGTTTACTCATTTTTGATGTGTGATTTTAAAGTTCATTATTTTTGAAATGGTGGAAGCAGACAAATTGCCTAATTTGATCAGAGAGAAATTACTGGATAAGTTTTGAAAGAACTGAGAAATGGTTTTATACTAACATAAAGAAGGAAAGGTTATGCTCATGAGATGTGAAAAGTGATAGAAATAGAATGCTTTTTTAAGACAGAAAATGGGTATTAAAGAAAACTTTAAGAAGTTTTTAGATTCAAAGCTTTGGAGGGTAGGAAGTCAGCATACTTATTTTTGTGGTGGGGTGTACTTGATAGATTGTGTTTAATGTTAATTATTATTTAGCGTACTCTATTATTTTTATGCTGGTTGTATGTAGGATGGCAGTGGTGCAGCGGGTTAAACCACTAAGTTGCAGAACTTGTTGGCCAAAAGGTCGGCGGTTCAAATCCATGGGATGGAGTAAGATCCCATTGTTAGACCCAGCTTCTGCCAAGCCAACAGTTTGAAAACATGCAAATATGAGTAGAACAATAGGTACCACTTTGACAGGAAGGTAACAGTGCTCCATGCAGTCATGTTGGCCTCATGACCTTGGAGATGTCTACGGACAACGCTGGCTCTTCGTCTTAGAAATGGAGATGAACACCACCCTGCAGAGCCAGATTTGACTCAACGTAATGTCAAGGGGAAATCTTTACCTTTATGTAGGGTAGTTGTCTAGGTTGTATGTGTATGTTCGAGTGTGTTTGTTTTCCAAAATGAAAAAAAAAGCATTACAGCATTTTTTTTCAGGTTCATTATTTAAATGTTTTAGGCACAGAATTCATTTGCCTGTATAGCCCCCCCCCCCCCCGCCCCCCGGCCTACCTCAGTGCAAAAAGATAATTTAAAAAAAGAAGTGCGGCATGATTTTTCCTGCTAAATAAATTTATATTGTAACACTTATGTTGATAGCCTTCAATTCTAAGTGATCATAAAAATGATTGATAGGTGCTCTAAAATTTGGCAGTTTTAAAGACTAAGCCATCTGTAAAATGTTTACAAATAGGGAAAATGTACATAGTCTTGATATTCTAATAGGAAAACCTGAGTACATCAACTGAAATTTGTTCTAGGAAGGACATTTATCATTAGTTCTCCCCTACCCACTTTTTGTGCTGGTTTTTAGAATGATAGTATCATAAAGTTGAAAGAGACCACAAGGACCATCCAGTCCAATCTCTTCTGGATAATAATAATAATAATAATAATAATAATAATAATAATAATAATGCTTTATTTGTATACCACTCTATCTCCCCTAGGGAATTCAGGGCAGTTTCCACATAAGCAAGCACACACAGACAAAAACCACAGAGTAACCATTTAAAAACATAGACATAAAACTATTAAAACAATCCTATACATTAAAACAAACTAATTCCGACATTATTTCATTGTGCATAGTTACCACTGGCCTGACTTTCCAGTGAGTCTAGACAATTTGAAAGGGCTAGGTCAGGGCTTGTGCGGTAATAATATAGGCCAAGAAATGGATAAAGTGCAAAGAGTGGTACTAACTAATAGCCAGGGTAGGGCTTGGGGCTACTCATTTCCAGAGCCTAATGATAATGCTAAAGAAAGGATGATGCTGGCATGGCAAATAAAGTAGAAGAGAGCAGTATGACTGTATGGGGCAAAAGGGGCCACCAGAATGTCATGAAGAGATGGCACTTACCATTTTTGATGGAAGACTATGCAGTGGGTCACTATATTTACAGTTCTGATATGTTCTCTTTCATGTAACCAGGTTGAATTTTTACAAGAATTTAAACAGCTTAATGAGCTCAGCATGCTTAGCCTGCAGAAGAGAAGGCTGAGAAGAGACATGATGAGGGGCATGTATAAATATGTGAGGGAAAGTCATAGGGAGAAGGGAGAGGCTTATTTTCTGCTGCCCTGAAGAGTAGGATGTGGAACAATAGCTTCAAACTACAGGAAAGGAGATTCTACTTGAACACTAGGAGGAACTTCTTAACCGCATTCAGCAATGGAACTCTCTGTCCCGGAGTGTGGTGGAGGCTCCTTCTTTGGAGGCTTTTAAACAGAGGCTGGATGGTCATATGTCAGGGGTGCTTTGCATGAGATTTTCCTGCTGCTTGGCAAGGGGTTGGACTGGCTGGCCCATGAGGTCTTCCAACGCTATGATTCAATAAGACAATTATGTTCACCATATTTTGGGGCCTTATAATATAATATAGCTCGAACCCGTCTTATAGGGTCAGTGTAGACTCATATAATGCAGTTCAATGCGGTTAAATTACATTATATGAGGATACTCTGGTCATATAATGTAGTTTCAAATTGCATTATATGGCAGTGTAAATGGAATCTGTGAAATAACAGCAGTACTTGGAACACTAGTATTCTCCAACACAGTACTTACCCCAACTTGCCCATGATGATTATAAATGATAGTAGAATGCCATTTTCTCAGGTTACCTATTATTTTCTTGGCTGAAAAGGGCTGCTGGTTTAAGGAGTCCCTTGGGTGAAGCAGGCCAGACACTTCTGTTCTTCTCCATGCTTCACTGTTGCTGTCATGGTGTCAGTTCTCAAGGAAGACATTTGTATGGAGTATGTAGCATTGTGGCAAGATACTGATAAGAATATGTATATGTCTTATTCTTTGCCAGTCTTATCAACAAGAGTTTTGGACAACTCAGTTAATCACAATGTTGGAAAGTGACAAGTAATTTATGTGGGGCATCCAAGTGAATGCCACTCAAAACTCTGTATAGGCTCATTTTTTTTTGGAATATGCCAGATATTAATGCATAGAAAGTTACGTTTTGAAACGAATTACTGCCATTATTTCTGCAGTGGTTGATTATTTCCACGTCACTGGGGTGCTGAATTTTAATCTGAATGCTAATGGAGCTCTCTAAGGTGCTGAACCCTATTTCCCCCAGATATGTTCAGGACCTTTGCTAAACTCTTTCCATTGACAGAGAAGCCACCAGCCTCCACTGCATTACCCATTGCTCAATTTTCTCAGTTACTTGTTGTGATGAAAATTGCACACATATTACAATACTTGTTACTTTCTATTTACTTTTTGTACCTATTATAGAAAGTCATCTATAAAATTGAGAAAATGTCATAAAAAATTCCCCCAAATCTTCCCCCCAGGTATTACTAAGAAAACAAATGTGAAATCATCACCATAGTCATCATAGAAAATACAACTTTTTTTCAATGTACTTTGAGGTGTTGAATTAACCCCCCCCCCCCCACACACACACAATAAAATATTGTACCATACACAACACATTACTATTTTCATTACTAATTTCAATAGTAATTATATTAAGGCACATATTACAACATAAAAGCATCAAAGCAAAACTGTACATGATGAAGGCTCCTTCTTTGGAGGCTTTTAAGCAGAGGCTAGATGGCCATCTGTTGGGAATGTATTGAATGTGATTTTCCTTGTTCTTGGCGGGGGGGGGGGGTGGACTGGATGACCCACAAGATCTCTTCCAACTCCATGGTTCTATGTTTTCCCAGATACATAAATCCCTAATTTAAAATTTTCCAGGATTCCAAACCATAAATGGAGCCTCCATAGATAGAGGATGTTTTCCTCTTCAAATTGTTATCCACTACACACTGAGACCGCAGTGGCACAGTGGGTTAAACCACTGAGCTGCTAAACTTGTTGACCAAAAGGTCACAGGTTCAAATACGGGGAGTGGCGTGAGATTCCGCTGTCAGCCCCAGCTTCTGCCAGCCTTGCAGTTTGAAAACATGCAAATATGAGTAGATCAATAGGTATTGTTCCAGTGGGAAGGTAACAGCTCTCCATGCAGTCATGCTGGCCACATGACATTGGAGGTGTCTACGGACAACGCCAGCTCTTCAGCTTAGAAATGGAGATGAGCACCAACCCCCAGAGTTGGACTTAATGTCATGGGAAAACCTTTACCTTTACCTACACATTAAGAAGGATAGAATGGGTTGAAGCTAGCATGCTTAGCTCCCTTATCTCTGTCAATTTTGCTGCTTATGCTAATCTTAAATGACTTACATGATTCTGTGAATAGAGCTTAGCTTTGTATTTTGTGGTCAATTAGTAATAGGAATGTACTTGTGAAAGCCCACCTCCCAAGTTTGTTTGATCACTTCTACAATCAGATGTTTCAATTTGGCTGTAGTGTGTGTGTTTGAGGAATGGGGTGCTAAGGTGTCATTTTTCTTTGGGGAAAAAGAAACAGAGTAGTTAGTTACCACTGTTTCTGCCAAACATATTTTTCTGAGTTACTTTGAAAACTATTGGGAATTGAAAAACACTGGTCCCTTATAGGTGAAAAAAATCAACAAATCATTTTGAAGAAACAAAGTTAGGGACATAGGCTAATTTCTTGAAACTACTTATTGTTTTATTGCTTGGTTATTTTAACAAAAGTGT
>NW_026847549.1:179295164-179577831 GCF_025583915.1 Anolis sagrei ordinatus | reverse complement strand
AAGCAAATAAATAAATAAATAGGTGCAAAGTTTACTGCAGACGCAGACTGCAGCCAGGAAATCAGAAAATGTTTACTTCTTGGGAGGAGAGCAATGATCAATCTCAATAAAATAATTAAGAGTAGAGACATCACACTGGCAACGAAGATCCACATAGTTAAAGCAATTGTATTCTCCATAGTAACCTATGGATGTGTGAGCTGGACCATAAGGAAGGTTAAGTGAAGGAAGATAGATGCTTTTTTGAACTGAGTGTCTTGGACCGCAAGAAGATCCAACCAGTCCGTACTCCCAGAAATAATGCCTGGCTGCACTGGAGGGAAGGATATTAGAGGCAACACTGAAGTACTTTGGCCACATAATGAGAAGGCAGGAAAGTTTAGAGAAGGCAATGATGCTGGGGAAAATGGAAGGGAAAAGGAAGGGGGGGCCAACCAAGGGCAAGATAGATGGATGTTATCCTTGAAGTGACTGGCTTGATCTTGAAGGAGTTGGGGGTGGCCACGGTGGACAGGGAGCTTTGGCATGGGCTGGTCCTTGAGGTCCCGAAGAGTCGGAAGTGACTGAACAAATAAACAACAACATGGTTTCATCTAGTGGGATCCAACCAGCCAATAATACTGTGTATCCAAACTACAAAACTCAAGATTCCATAGGATGCAACCATGGCAGTTAAGGTGGAGTATTTTGTTTTTGTTTTTTCACATGGTGCTATAACTGTACAATGTGAGCGGACCTTTGATTATCAAGAACAAAATACTCCACCTTAACTGCCATTATTATCAGTTCACAAAGAGACCTGGCATTTTCTGGAATACAAAGAGTGAGATGTTTGTGGAAGACCTAATTCTTTCTTCATTCCTTCTTTTCATACCAGATGCTGTCAAAGGACCTAGGTAGGTTACAATGGAACTGGAATAAACACACTCATAAACATAGAGACAAGCAAACACACAGTTTCCTTTTACAAACCAATGAATGAGCAGTTACTAGATCAACCACTTATGAGCATGTGTAAACACAATGGGTAAAGTTATTAAAAAACAAAATATCCCAAGCATGTTGAACATATGGTATAATGGGTTTTAAATTTTACTGATAATGGGTTTTAAATGAAGAATAAGATTTGCATGCAATTTACCAAATTGTACATTTATTTTGTTCTTGTGGATTGACAGTCATGACTTACATTTGGCAACATTCCCCAATCTAGTATCCTCCAGGTGAGACAGTCCCAATTAATCCTCCAGATACTGAACTGCAACTGCCAATGTTCCTCGCCATTTTTCATGCTGGCTAGGGTGGGTGTGACTTGTAACCCAACAGCAAACATCTCAAGGACTGCATGGTTCCCACCTCTGGTGTACATGCAACACATACTTAGAAATCTTAACATCCTGGATTCACATATCATCCCATGCTGTTTTCTCACCAAATCTGAACACTTCATCTTGCCATCCAACAGGAAGCCTTTCAGTGGGATATATATCATGCACTTGACTTTCCAATGGAATGTGAAAGCAGATTTATGGATTTCCTTATAGCACTGCCGGGCAACCATGACAAGAGTGAATGCCACCTTCCTGGAGAAAATGTCAAGTGTCATTTCTTGTCAGGATGGAACATTCCACCCATGTGTCTTCTGGCACCATATCCCATTTGAAAATAATTAACAAGCTGAAAGAGATCAAATATATTAAAACAGTTTAAAATGATTTACATTTGTATTTGAGAGACCCCAATGATGTCCAAAGGTTTTGATGAAAATTCAAGTATTTACTTGGCACCTAACTCAAATCTGTGTCAGCACCTTCAAGAGGAGAGCAAATAATGATGTATCATCTGTTCCTTACAACCATGTAATGGTCAGTCTTCTCAATTTGTAGTTTATTGCTCTGACAGTTCATACAGGAACTAGAACAGTCTCCTTCCTTACTGAACTGTGTCCTATTACAGAAGACTTAAAGGTAATTTTGCGTTTGAGGGCTCTCAAATCTGGTTGAAATAAGACCTTGAAGTTGCCCTTCACCAATGAACACATAGGAAGATCTACACTGTAGAATTAATACAGTTTGACACCACTTTAACTGCCATTGCTCAATGCTATACATTCACTGGAGCTGGTGTTTCACACGGTCTTTAGACTTCTCTGCCAGAGAGTGCTGGTACCTCCCCAAACTACCAATGTTACAATTTCATAGCTCTGAACCATGAAAGTTAAAGTAGTATCTAACTGTATTAATTCTATAGAGAAAGCTTGTTTTCTGCTGCCCTGGAGATTAGGACACGGAACAATGGCTTCAAACTACAAGAAAGGAGATTCCATCTGAACATTAGGAAGAACTTCCTGACTGTAAGAGCTGTTCAGCAGTGGAACTCTCTGCCCTGGAGTGTGATGGAGGCTCCTTCTTTGGAAGCTTTTAAACAGAGGCTGGGTGGCCATCTGTTGGGGTATTTTTCCTGCTTCTTGGCAGGGGGTTGGACTGGATGGCCCAGGAGGTCTCTTCCAACTCTATAATTCTATGATTCTATGATTCTACAGTGTAGATCAGGGTCCTCAAACTTTTTAAACAGAGGGCCAGGTCACAGTCCCTCAAAGTGTTGGAGGGCCGGATTATAATTTGGAAAAAAAAACATGAACGAATTCCTATGCACACTGCACATATCTTATTTGTAGTGCAAAAAACACAAAAACAATACAATAATTAAAATGGAGAACAATTTTAACAAATATTAATTCATTAGTATTTCAATAGGATGTGTGGGGCTGCTTTTGGCTGATGACATAGGATTGTTGTTGTTGTTGTGTGCTTTCAAGTCATTTCAGACTTAGGTTGACCCTGAGCGAGAGCCGGGTAAATGACCTTGGAGGGCCGTATTCAGCCCTCGGGCCTTAGTTTGAGGACTCCTGGTGTAGATGCTCCCTTAGAGAGTAGATTGAGTAGGCACACCTGAACATTCTTCTCTGATTTGCTGAGATTAAGTGTATTTCTGATTAAATCATAGTGATTATATTAAAACGTCTACCTACACATTCACCTTAGCAAGTGTAAATTGTATACAAATCAATATCTTCTTCGTTCAGTGATGCATTTCCTTCTTCTTGGCAGTTCTTAGGTAGGCAATCTATGGTATGAGCGTGTAGGAAGTTGCTCATGTCAGAGGTTCCTTCCATGCAAACAGACCAGAATCCTATGATGTTCTTTGTTTTGATGTGTGGGTGGAAAATATGATAACAAGCCATTCCCCCAGCCATCTGTGGAAAGAGAATCTAGTTTGAGGAATGGGAGTGGAAAAGAAAAATTTAAATAAAACCCATGCCACATCTTTGATATTTGAACTAGTCACAGAAGGCATTTAAGTAGTACAGAAAAAGCAGGAAGCCCTAGTCAAGGATACTCCTGTCAAGTTTAATTTGACCAGCATAGTCCAAGGGTGGTTAACGTGGGACTCTAGAGGCTAAAGCACGGCAGTCCCCATAATGCTTCCTAACAGGCCATGCAGGTTTTGGCTGATCAGAAAAGTATGTTCCCTATCTCAGGGTAGCCTTTTATTAGATACTAGCTCTGTTTGGCTATACCAGGCATGGGAAGTTCTTGTCTCTTGAGATATTTTGGACTTCAACTCCTACAATTCCTGACAACCTGGAGGACCCAGAAAAGTCTTAGAGAGGACATATCTTGTCAGGCATGGGTGAGCACTGATCCCCCAGTTACAGGGGTTATACTTTATTAGACTCTCTCTCTCCTGCATTAGTCTACAACTTACATTAAAATATACTTTAGAGATAACTTGTTAGAAGCAGAGTCCCTGAAGTGCTGAAAAATATCTTACTATTTGTCAGTTGATGAATGTTGTTTGTCTTGGTTGATTTATTATTATGCATACTTTTTTTCTATTGTGAGCCACCCCAAGACCCTTTGGTGAGAGGGGGTTGGAAATAAATTATTATTATTATTATTATTATTATTATTATTATTATTATTATTATTTTAGTGACACAAAACACAATATGTCACAGCAAATGAGATCTATATGCTGGCTTTCATATAAAAAAAATCACAACTCAAACACTTCCCAAGCGTCTAGGACTGTATGATGTATTTTTGAATGATGCGAGCAGATCCAAGTAAGGTGGCCTTTTACAGTTGACAGATCGTGCTTTTGTCCGTGTTTATTGTTTCCAAATGCCGGCTTAGATCTTTTGGCATGACACCCAGTGTGCCAATGATCACTGGGACAACCTGTACTGGTTTATGCCCGAACCTTTGCAGTTTGATTTTGAGGTCTTGATAGCGGCTGAGTTTTTCCTGTTGTTTTTCCTCAATGCGGCTGTCACCTGGTATGGCAACATCAATAATCCAGACTTTTTTTCTTTTCCACAATTCTGATGTCTGGTGTATTGTGTACCAAACCTTTGTCAGTCTGGATTCTAAAGTCCCACAGTATTTTTCCATGTTCATTTTCCACGACCTTTGCAGGTTTATAATCCCACCATTTTTTTCCTGCTGGCAGGTGGTACTTGTGACATAAGTTCCAGTGAATCATCTGGGCCACAGAGTTGTGCCTCTGTTTGTAGTCCGTCTGTGCTATTTTCTTACAACAACTGAGGACATGGTCCATCATTTCATCAGCTTCCTCGCACAGTCTGCATTTTGGGTCATCCGCTGATTTTTCAATCCTGACCTTAATGGCCTTTGTTCTGATGGCTTGTTCCTGGGCTGCAAGAATCAGGCCTTCTTCAGGATTCCATTCGTAAGCCATAACCAGGTCTTCTCCCTGTCAACTTTTCCTTTAGTTTTGTCAAGGAACTGCCCATGCAGTGCTTTGTTGTGCCAGCTGTCAGCTCTGGTTTGTAGTGCAGTTTTCTTGTACTGGTTCTTTGTCTGCGGTGCTTTGAGAAGTTTCCGATTATTGACTTCAATTAAAGCAGGTTCTTGGCTTTCCTTGATATATTCTACCAGGGCATGTTTTTCTTCTTCATCTGCTTGTTTTACTTGTAAGAGTCCTCTGCCACCAGACCTTCTAGGCACATAGAGCTGGTCACCATCACTGTGAGGATGTAGTTAATTTTGAATGGTCATGGGTTTTCTTGCTTTTCTTTCCAAATTGTCCAGTTCTGCCTGCGTCCAGTTTATGATGCCAGCAATATTTCTTCTTCTTCTTCTTCTTCTTCTCCTTCTTCTTCTTCCAGCAGAAAGTCCTCACACACCACGAAGAGCAAACCACAGACCACCTACTACAATGCATCCTGAACCCTAATACATACACAATGTAGGACCTTCTTATAACAACACCAGAGGCACTCCAAGTGGCCAGCTACCGGTCAAAGGACATTTAATAGAATGCCAAGTTTGCAAACTTTGTGTGTGTTTTTAAAAAAATACAACTGTTTGGTTCGCTCCTGGCATGATAAATAATAAATAACCACATATAATCTGTAAATTAGCTTCCTTTGTATTGTGAGTGAACATTGGGAGGTAGACTCCCAATGTTTGCAAGTCTGTTTGGTCTGGTGTAAAGCTATGCAAAAATCACAACTCTGGAAAAATAACCTGTTTTCAGCTTTTGTTAACAGCCCTCTAACATATAGTAAGTCCTGGGATCCAGACATCTATGCTTTCTCCAAATTCCTGAAACTACAGTACTTTGTGCTTTGAACAATGTATTTGTGTGAACAAAGTAATATTGACACATTGTAAATAGTTCATGTTTCCAAATTCAGAAATACGAATCTTGACACCATCCCATCACTGCTAAAAATGAATTGGTTCTTGACTGTGAGCTTCTGAGATGTCCTACACTGATTTTGTGATGTCTAAAAGCACTTGTTCCTTGATAATAGCAGCTCCTTTGGAATTGGTCTCAGGTGTTTTGAAGAAAAAGATGAGAACAGAAGATTGCCATTTTTCTTTTGATCCCTTCTAAAAATATTCTGTGTATTTGTCAAAAATGTGTTTTCAGACCTAGAGTTTGGAAATGTTTCTCCTTTTTAAAACTAAACCTCCCAAAAGTTCTCAGCATTTCTGAATGAAAGTTTTGGGAGTTCCTGTATAAAAAGCTCTGGTTTCACCAAATAAACTGAGTATAAACTAGGATAATTAAAAGTCAGTCGAGGACTAACTATTTATTTTTATTTATTGAGTCAGAAGCGAATTGAGAATACAGTGTATAAAAAACCACAAATGAAGTTAAAAACTTGGCATTATACTAAATGTCCTTTGACCAGTAGCTAGTCACTTGGAGTGCCTCTGATGTCATTGTAAGAAGGTCCTCCACTGTGCATGTGGCAGGGCTCAGACTCCATTGTAGTAAGTGATCTGTGGTTTGTTCTTCTCCATACTCATACATCGTGGACTCCACTTTGTAGCCCCATTTCTTTTTCCATGGTGAATTGGATGTTTGGGCGGTCCAGGAACCTGTTAAGTTCTTCTTCTCCATGGCTCCAAATGGTGAAGGTGTCATCCACATACCTGAACCATATAGTGGGCTTTTTGTTGCTGTTTCCAGGGCTTATTTTTCAAAGTGCTCCATGTGATGTCTTCTGGGAACTTATGGTAAATTAGTGATTTTCCCCATGGAAAAATAAAATAAAGGAAAACTGCCTTTCTAAATGTTCTAGTCATCCACAAACTAGATCAACAATTGAGTCACACCATTTACAGAAAACCTACATACACAGTTACCTATATAAAAACTCCAGCCATTACCCAAGTCAAAAAAGAAGCACCATTAAAACCCTGGCAGATTGTGCAAAATAAATCTGCGAACCCCACCTTCTCCAAGACAAACTAAACAATCTAAACTAGTCTTCACAGGCCAATGGATACTCCACCACAGACTTCAGAAGAGCTGAAAGACTGAAAACAAGCCATGAGAGTAGAGACAAAGATCCACCCAGAGTAAAAGTGTTCTTGCCATACATCAAGGGAACCACCAACCGCATAGGGAAGCTGATGAGGAAACACAATCTACAAACTATCTACAGACCCAAAAAGAAAAACAAACAAATGCTACATTCAACAAAGGACAAAAGGGATCATCTCACCTCTATAGGAGTCTACCGTATACCATGCAGCTGTGGACAAGTCTACATAGGGACCACCAAACGTAGTGCCCAAAAGTGAATCAAGGAACGTGAAGGGCACTTAAGACTCCTTCAGCCAGAGAGGTCAGCCATAGCAGAGCACCGGATGAACCAACCTGGACACAGCAAATTATTTGAGAACACAGAAATGCTGGACCACTCTAACAACTACCATGTCAGGCTACATTGAAATCCACAAGCATGTGGACAATTTCAACAGAAAGGAGGAAACCATGAAAATGAACAAAATCTGGCTACCAGTATTTTTAAAAGTCTAAAATTATAACAGTAAATAAAGAACAAAACTCAAATACAGGGGAACTCTAGACAAGAAACAATCAGGAACAGATAATCACCTCTTAACAAAAGATTCCCCCAGGCAGTAACAAGCCACATTTAAAACTGTCAGGCCATCAAATGCTAATCAAGGTGGCCAATTGAAACATTCACACCAAGCTCCAATAGTTAACAGTTTTTTCTCCCACCCTTGTCATTCCACAGATATATAAACCCAATTTTCCTAGCTTCCAACAGACCTCACAACCTCTGAGGATTCCTGCCATAGATGCAAGTGAAACGTCAGGAGAGAATGCTTCTAAAACATGGCCATACAGCCCGAAAAACCTACAGCAATCCTGTGATAATGCTGCACGTCTCATTAAGAGCCTCATCCACTGCTTTAATGTGGTGTGATGTGTTCCACACTGGGCATGCGTACTCAGCAGCAGAGTAGCATAGCGCAAGGGCAGATGTCTTCACTGTATCTGATTGTGATCCCCAGTTTGTACCAGTCAGCTTTTGAATGATATTATTTCTAGCACCCACTTTTTGCACAGTCCAGGGTAACTCCTAGGTATTTTGGTGTGCTGCAGTGCTCCAATGGGATTCCTTCCCGGGTAATCCTTAGAGCTTGAGATGCTTGTCTGTTCTTAAGATAGAAAACATACATCTGTGTTTTAGATGGATTAGGAATCAGATGAGGGCTAACTAGCACCCCAGGCAAAGAATGACTAAGAGTGCATCTATACCACTTTAACTGCCAAGGCTCTATGCTATGGAATCCAGAGATGCATAGTTTGATGAGACACCAGAAGTCTTTGCCCAAGAATACGAAAGACCTTATAAAATCACAAAACCCATGATTCCATAGCATTGAGCCATGGAAAGGGGAGCATACCATAGAATTGCCCAGAAGACCTAGCAAATTCCTCAATAGACTTCCCTCCCCCCCCCCCATCCGCAGGTAAGTGAAATGATGGATATGGGTTCTGAGATTATTGAAGTCTTTCAGTAGTTTTAAAATGCCCTTTAAAGTGTTTAAAATCAACATTTTCAATAAGATTTTAAAATTATTTTTGTCAAGCTTCTGCACTGTCCATTATTTTAAGTATATCTTGGAAAATAATACTGTGAGCCACCTTGGGTTCCATATTGGAGGAAAAGAGGGATATAAAATAAATATTCTCTGGGGAGAAGTGATAAAAATACACCTGGAGACAGATAAAGACAACGATTTCATTTCTATTTGTCCAAGTGTCTCTTATGCTCTAAAAATGGGAAACCCTTGTTATTTCATGTGTGATGAAGCAATGCCCTGTTTAACAAAACAAAGATGTCTGGTACAACCTGCAGTTTAACTTTCATGTGTTTCTATTTGTCACTGATTTCCTTATTAGATTTTCTTGTAGCCTTCACACAGCTCTTGAATTTAAAAGTATCCAGATGGAATAGAAAATCCTGTCTCCTGTTTGCACACTGACCTTGTCTACCTAAGCTCTTGTAAATGAAGAATGAAAAAAAGGTGAGATACTCTACTTGGCTGTTGAATCAATCCCAGCTTGCATAACACACATTAGATCATCTTGTTATTCCTTTAGGTGAGAGAATATAGAAATATGAGAATATGAACTTGGGGGTGTCTAAGTGTCTCTGAAAGCATTCAAAAGGTCACAACATATACAAGAGTAAATAAATTAAATAAAGCCCAAACCATGATATATAATAATAACTAAAAGATTTAATTTTGGCTGGGATCCATATATGACAAAGACATTTTGCCACTATGTTATGGTGGCAGGCAGAGCTCAAAGAGAAAATTGGCGTCTTACTTTTGGAGGAGGTGACAGTGCCAGGTGGAAAGGCGTACAGTGAAAGGAATCTGCATAAGAAGTTATAAAGAAAGGAAAATTGAGAAAGAGGAAAAAAAATGTAATGATAGATAATTTTAGAAGCTTGTAATAGTATGACTCATTTACAATAGCTGAACCTGCGTACAAAAACATTTACAACCCCCTCAAGATGATCCAAACTAATATAGGATCCGGATGTACTTGCAGGGATTCTGTTGAGCTGTGTAGAGTACTGGAAAAGGAGAGGGGAAAGTTTTGTCCTCCAGTTGTTTTGGAACTCAACTCCCAGCAGTCCCAGTCAACTTGACAGAAGAAAGGGATTGTGGGAATTACAGCTCAAACCATCTGGAATGAAGACCACAATTTACCCAGCCCTGTATTACAATGTTGAGGTGGAAGAATGGTCATATGCCATTTGAATTAAGGGTGATTGATTCCATATTTAGATCTTTCTATATGTTTTGAAAAATATCCTTTCAAATAATAATAATAATGAACACAGAAAAATACTGTGGGACTTTCGAATCCAGACTTACAAAGTTTTGGAACACAATATGCAGACATCACGATTGTGGAAAAGAAAAAAGTTTGAATTATTGATGTCACCATACCGGGTGACAGTCACATTGATGAAAAACAACAGGAAAAACTCAGCTGTTATCAGGACCTCAAAATCGAACTGCAAAGACTCTGGCATAAACCAGTACAGGCGGTCCCAGTAGTCATCTGCACACTGGGTACCATGCCAAAAGATCTCAGCCGGCATTTGGAAATAATAAACATTGACAAAATCATGATCTGTCAACTGCAAAAAGCTACCTTACTTGGATCTGCACGCATCATTCGAAAATACATCACACAGTCCTAGACACTTGGGAAGTGTTTGACTTGTGATTTTTTGATACGAAATCCAGCATATATATCTTGTTTGCTGTGACATACTGTGTTTTTGAGTCAGTAAAATAATAATAATAATAATAATAATAATAATAATAATAATATAATAACAACAACAACAACAATAATCTTTATATTTAACATTTCTCCCTTGGGGGACTCAGGGTGGATTCCAACAACAAAAGGCAAACATTCAATGCTTCAGTGTATTGTTGAAGGCTTTCATGGCTGGAATCACTGGGTTGTTGTAGGTTTTTTGGGCTGTATGGCCATGTTCTAGAGGCACAACCTCTGAGGATGCCTGCCATAGATGCAGGCTAAATGTCAGGAGAGAATGTTTCTAAAACATGGCCTTACAACCTGAAAAACCTACAACCCATTCAATGCTTCAATGACAGCAAGTACAAATTAATAGCTCAAAATAAATTAATTTACAAAAGCACCACAAAGGTTCACCGATGTGTGCATTGATTGTATGGCCAATGATGTTAAATGGACTAATGTGGTCCAACAAGGCCTGAATACATTTATACTTTCCAGTCAGCAGTTTGGTAATAGTCTCTCTTCATCTAATCCTCCTTCTTTCCATATGCTTGTGACCAAAGATAGGTTTTCAGCTGTAGCAAGTAAAGTGGAATCAAACTGCAGCAAGCGTACAGTGTAAATGCTCACTTTGTAAACTGCCTTGAATCCTGGTCTGGGACAAAGGTGTTAAATAGAAAAAGTAAAAAAAAAAAAAAGCACAATCAAAGAATGGACAAATAGACCTGTTCCATCACAAAGCCTCTGAATGTATACAAATATTTAAAAGTGAAAAAGTTATGTTCTACTCTGTTTGCACTTTGGCATGAAATAAAACACAGGGGAAGGGGGCTGCTGTGTTTAATGGACTGGGGTCTTCAGAAAACACATGGTGAATTTTAAGGTTATGGAAACACCCTCAAAGACTGTAGAAATTTGCAGAGCGATACGTCATAGGAAAAATCTATTTGATTTTTCCCCCCACACATTAATCCTGCAAGTCCTAATGGAGATTTTAAATAGAACTTCCAATGTAACACCTTCCTCAGAACTAGTCTTCTGTGTTTGTTCAGGAAAGTTTATTTTGGAACTGTTATGCATTTGATTCTTGATATTGGACAAGTGTTTGGGTACACAAGATCCTTCTTTATCCTCGGAATAAAGTTGTTTGTATCAATAAAGGCTTCCCTGTTGTCTTGTCAACAAAGAGCCCCTTAAAAAAGGGTGTTTTGCTCCCCAGGTTTTTGGCTTTCTTCTTTTTCTACATAAACTCCTAAGAAAGCAGCCAAGTGATTTTTCTATTGCAAAGCCAGCAAGGCAACACAGAGCACTGATTTGTTTGATTCAAGCAGACATGTTTTCATGATCCACAATGGCAAAAATGAAAGGATACAATGGTGTATGCTTCTATCAGTGTGCAAACCAACTAAAACAACTTTCTCTACGTCAAAGCTTTCAAGTTTATCCCAATCATCCTAGAATTTTCTTAAGAAAATATTTTCAAAGGAAGTTTTCCGCTGCCTTCCTCCCAGGGTGAGATAGAGTGACTTGCCAAAAGACACCAGTATAGTTTTCATGGCTGAGTGAAGATTCAAACCACGGACTCTTGGAGGCCTAATTCCAAATTTTAGTTGTCAATCCAGTGGGTCTCTGTACATGGTTTCAATATGGTTTCAGCATGTCAGTTCTTGCCTGCCCTTTGGCAGTGATGGTTTGGACTTATAGGAATTGTCGTATTAAATATCTGTACAAAGTTATGGAGAAGAGCCATATCCCATAGTCAATGCTGAAATAAGATTTAGTTTCTGGTCAAGTGGGTCTCTGTACATGGTTTCAATATGACGTTACAGTCAATCCCCAAGTTGCAAATGAGATAGGTTCTGTAGGTTTGTTCTTAAAATGAATGTGTATGCAAGTCAGAACAGGTATATATATATAGAGAGGTATGTATATATATATATATATGTATGTATATATATATATATATATATATATATATATATAGAGAGAGAGAGAGAGAGAGAGAGAGAGAGCTTTGCCTGAACAATCCATAATGGTAGGAGGAAGTTATGGGTTTTTTGCACCATCTCCATTTTTTTTTTAAAAAAAGCACTCCTTAATCCTTAAATTCCAATATTTTTGTGATAGGAAGAGCTGATGGGCTTTGCTTCAGAGAGTAAATCCATAACATCTCATTCCTCAACTATATTCTTCCTGCTGACAAAAGGAAGTGGTGGCAGTGGGGGAATCCTCATTTATTTCAGCAGCATAAAAACAAATGTCAATCAAAGATACAATGCAGTTTTATAATTAACTCTAATGAAGATATTTTCCTTGAACTTTCAGTTCAAACTATCTTACATGCACTCTGTATCTTTGGTGGAGAAGATAGAGGCAGCTGCATAATAAGGAACAGCTGTGCACAGTGGAAATGGATCTTGCTTGCTTTTCAAGAACACACCAAAAACATAACAAAGCCACCACAACAAAGGATTAATGCTAATATAGCTGCTGATGCATTCACCAACAAGTATTTCTTCCTATTTTCATCACAATTGTTGCCATGATGAAACTCCAGCAGAAAGAGCATGTAACCCACCTATACCATGAGGATCTTACTGGAGGCAAGTGGGATGTTAAGTATTAATAATCTAATTAAAAAAAGAATTGTACAGTATTGACAAGGACCAGGTCTTATGCTTGTGGCAGCCAGTTAGGGATCACATTCTTCACTGACTTTGTTCTTGAAGGAAACAACAAGTAACTGTAGCACATTTCGTGCACTGGGTGAAATTTTGTAAACAAGTATACTATTGGGTTGTTGTAGGTTTTTCCGGGCTATATGGCCATGTTCTGGAGGCAATTTTTCTCCTGACGTTTCGCCTGCATCTATGGCAAGCATCCTCAGAGGTAGTGAGGTCTGTTGGAAGTAGGAAAAATGGGTTTATATATCTGTGGAATGACCAGGGTGAGACAAAGGACTTTTGTATACTATTTTTGTAGTATACTATAGTATACTAAATAGTATACTATTTTTGAAGATTTTGAAGATTATTCTCAGTTCAGGATTTATTCTATGCAAAATGTGTGTTTACATATAATTTAACATTTTCTGCACAAGCTATAATACAACATAAAAGAAACAGACATAGGGGAAGGTTGTATGAAAAATGTGTGTATTTTTCACATAATAAGTCCTGAAAGATGAAGACTCTCATTAGTCCAGGATTCTTCTCAAACAGCATTTCCTGACATTTGGGATATATTTTTGACCATTTCCCATATATTTTTAAATTATTCTTTCCATCTCTCCTGAAACTATAGGCTTCTAGTCTCACTGTGGAGCTAGAGAATTTTTTTATTTTTGACTGCAATTCCAAGATTCTTCTTGTACCCAACTTTGACTGACAGCTGGAATCCTGTGAGTTGTAGTTTTAGAAAGTCTTTAGCCTTCTTTGCCAAAGATTGCTAGTGAATCATCGCATTAATGCTACAGTATGTTTGCTTTTATATATGATTTTAAGAATGCTTTTTGGGGTGTGTAATGCATTGCCTTTATGAAAATTAAATACAGGAAAGAAAGATATTTTAAAAACTAGGATGTAAGAGAGGGAAAACAGACATTCAGATAGCAGTGCATTTCTGCAAGTGAATGAAACATGTCAGATTGTTTAGGGATTACATAAATAATGTACAAAACTCACCGAACTACAGCTTCCATGATTCCATAGCATTGAGTCATGGTAGTTAAAGTGGTGTCAAACTGCATTAACTCCTCAGTGTAGATGTTCCCTCAATCTGGGAGACAGACAAGGTATATATCCAATAGACAGATAGATAAAACAAATCTTTCCCCAGCTCTGCCTCATGTTTGAGATCTTCAGAGTTCAGACACACAGAGATGAGTCTCTGGACAGATTTTTAGCTAGAATCTCTCTGATATTGGAATCATGACAGCTGTGCCTTATGCTGAGCTGCAAAGACGTGCCGAGCAGCACAAACCCATGGCAGGTTACTGTAACAGGTCCCTTGTGGCAGCTGCACTTGTCTTGGGGTCACTGTGAAAGATCCAGGCGGAGACAGTGAGGCTTAAGTGAAAGCTGCTTCCTTCACAGATCAGCAGACATTTCACAGTGCCAAGAGTGCTTTGGGAGCCTGGGAGACTTTCATCAGTGGTGGAGGGTGGGGGAGTGAGAAGAAGAAAACCAAGAGATGAGTCTCTAAGGCAAGGAGAGCATATGAAAGAACAAGTCACAGCCTTTCAGCACAAATGCTACCTGTACATGAAGGACAGGGCACGGGATGCTCTGTATTACATATCTGCTTTTGAGACCTACAGCAAAATCCTTCCATGACCCATCACAGCAGAACCGATTGCCATTCATCTGGGGTGAGGAACCCCAGTTGCCCAGGGATTGACTAAAAAGTTATAATTTTTTTCACTAGTTTTCTTCTCATGGGAAGCAATGAGTAAATTTAACAGATTTATCTTTATTGCACCAAATCTTTGAAAACTGGAACACTTGCAAAGTCTATTCACTCTTCTAAATCTATTCTATGCAAAATTCACATAAAGTTGTTTTGCACAGAAAGCATCATTTGCTTTCCCCTTTTGCGCAGAAAATGCTATTTTCCCTGCAAAACAATCATGTGTGAATTTTGTATACAATACTAAATAGTTTTGTCTGATGCTTCTTATACCTTTCTGCAATATTCATGGAACACATTTTTAAATTATTCCCATTTGTGCCACCCAACACTTTAGAGTTCAAAACAGTCAACTGGTCTCTTTAGATGCATGTGGAGCTATTTTTTGCCATTCTCACCCAACACCACAACCCATAGGGTCTTTATCTTCCATTTTTGAAGAAAATACACCCCCTCCCAATTTTAAACAGGTCAGAAAGACTGAAAATGGGGAGAGATTTCCAGTTGTGACTATTTCAGGCTGTAATTGGCTATTTTTTTTGGGAGGTTCTAGTTATTGGTGGTGTAAGTGAATTAGATATTAACCCACAAATATTGGAAGTCTCAATAGTCTGCAAGTGGTTTAAAGTGACGTAATTCAAATATCCTATAAACTCATTTAAAAGTCTAGACATCTTAATCAAAAATCAAATCAAAAACCTGGGTCAACATATTCATGGGTCAATTGTACTGTAGTTTAATTCTGATTTGTAAAAAGGAACCATCCCCTGAATGGCAAAAGGCAAGAATTTTGTCTAACTCACGAAAATATACAATACTCTCTGCTGTACCATCACTTTTTGCCTTTTTGAATGGGCTGTGGTGGCTGCTATGGGTGACATATGCCCAGAAGCAGTGCTGATATTTTCCCCTCTCTGCAGAATGACCCTCAATATCTACAGTTCATTTCAAAATCTCTAATTTTGGCTGTAAACCTTATCTTTGACATATACATGTGGTAGACTTGCACATGAGTCTAAAAGTAATCTATTTCTCAGGTATGATTGTGAAGACACAAGAGAGAACCTTCTTGTACTTCTTGTTCCAGTACTCCTGACGTCCTCTTTGCTATCTTTTTGCTGGCAGGAACAATCTTCTTATTTAAAGAATTCTTCAGTATTTAACTAGGAGTGGAAGAAAAATCTTTTAATGGGACATGGTATACTTTTTCATACATTTTAAATTTCTTTCAAATTACTTTGATTATTTTAATAGGATTGTTTCTTTAATTATTTTTAACTTTGGTAATATTGCAGAGAGTGAACATGGCCAGGGTTTGATTCCCCAGTCAGCTATGGAAACTCACACATTCTCAGCTCCAGAAAATCCTATGATTTCCAGAAATGACTTGAAGGCACACAACAACACAAAATAATATATTGCGTCCTTGTATTTTAATTTTAAGCCCCCTTGGGTCCCACATTGGGAGAAAGGCAGAATATAAATTATTTGATTATTTAAATATATTATAAACCATTTCCAAATCAATGATCTAATTAAGCAATGGATCCTGAACATACAGTGCCAATTGAACTGAGCCTGCTCCCCAGCCTTTACTGATAGTAAAGCTAGTAGATACCTCACTGCCCCCATGGCATACCTAAAAAATCTGGAGATGCCCAAACACTAAAAGGCTTTTACCCTGGCAAGATTTCATGCCCTCCCATTAGCTGTATTGGAGGGGAGGTATCAAAAGACCTCCTTTAAGGAGAGATTATGCTCCTGTGAGTCTGAACACATAGAAACAACTGAGCATATGCCCCTTCAATGCATGTTCTACAAAGACCTTAGAACTAATCTCATTACACCATGGCTTCTAAAATATCCAGGGTGCACTGAAAAATATTACTCCACCCTGCTGCTTTCAGACTCCGGCACTACAATAACTTACAGTGTTGCTAAATTTTGTACTGCAGCACTTAAAATTAGACAGATGATGATTGACCCCTCAAGGCAACACCCTATCAAGAATGCAGTTAGAGCAACCTGTTGTAGCTGAAATGTAATATGCCCCTCCCGTACCCCCAGTGATTTGATTCCTCCTATCAGTGTCCCCCCCCCCCTCGGTTCCATACATGATGCATTGACCTGTGTTTTTGGTCTGTGGTTTCAGGTTGTTTTCTAATCTGTTTTCAATAGCTGCCTCACTAGGGAACTGTGTTTGCCCTTCCCAGGGCGTTTGTGCCTCACTTTCTTGCTGGCCATGGACTGTAATAAAGTTTTGTATTGTATCATTTCAATATTTCTATTTTTTTTTTCAAAAAACAAGACATTTCAGTTGAAAAAGAAAGTGCATAACTTTTTACTCATGTCAAAGAAATAATGGAACCTAAAAGTGATGTTGGCCACCTTAACCTTCATGCCAAGTAAACAATAAAACACACCTTAAATCTCTGTATTTGCTTACAGCTTCACCTTTATCCTTCCAGGATTGTGCATGATATTTCAGTCTCTATCTTTTCCCTCCACATGATAGGAGAATACCAGAAGTTGAGATCAGTATCATGCTAAATCTTATTTTAGTACGTATTCATAAATGTCACCCTTCTTAATTATGACAACCTTCTTAATTATGACAGCTTGAACTTCAGATCACAATTCTATGCCATAGTTCTATGCTTATAAACAACTCATTCCCATATCTGCGTGGGATTGTTCTGGGACTCTGCATGAATGCAAAAAACCCACAGATGATCACACCCCTTATCATGCCAGTGATGTGAGCTCTCATACTTCAGTATGAACCTTTTCACATCACCACCATTTAATAATATGGGCTCCAATTTCCAGATGCAAAATCCATGGATCAGGAAGGCTTACTGTATTTGTAAATGCTATCCTTAAATCCATGTATTAGACCTGTGTGTGAGAGATATATTTCATTAAATATTTATCTATCAAGATTGCTACTATATCAGCATATGAGACAAGCAGTTTGGCTCAGGAAACCAATCAAAGTGCTGATAAACACTATTAAAATCTCAAATGACTCAGTACAATGATACCCATGGGCAGGGGTGTAAAGCCCATTTTCACTGAGGGCCACGTCAGCCTTCAAAGGGCTGTTTACAATTTCAAGACTAATTTTAAGGCAATGCCCTCTCTGCCAAGTGCCAGCTATGGCCTCTGTGTCTGCTGCATTTGAAAGGCAAAGGATGCAGCCAGTGTTGGGAATGATGGAAATTGCAACCCAACAACCCTTGTGGAGGAGGAAAGCTTGTCTTTTGCTGCTCTGGAGACTAGGACACAGAGCCATGGATTCAAATTGCAGGAAAAGAGATTCACCTAAACATTAGAAAGAACTTCCTGATAGTAAGAGCTATTTGGCAATAGAATATTCAGCCTTGGAATGTGGTAGATTCTCCTTCTCTAGAGGTTTTTAAGAAGAGGCTGAATGGCGATCTGTCAGGGATGCTTTGATTGTGTGTTCCTGCATGACAAAGAGTTGGACTGGATGGCCCTTGTGGCCTTTTTCCAACTATAATTCTATGTGGCTCTGAGGCTGGGGAAAGGTTAACAGACCTTTTAAAGTCAGACATCCACAAGCCTTGTATCTAAATTCAAATCCCACTATTCTTACAGAACAGAACAAACTGCAGCATTCCAGATGCTACTGTATCACAATTCCCATCGGCTCTAGTCATTATGTCTAATGGTGAGAAATACAGGAGTTGTAAGCTAGCTTCTGGAGGACCAAGCTTTATCTACTCTTGGAATAAAGATAACTGATGGACAGATGTATTTGTATGTTTTGTGACCCCCACTCCTAATAACATGGGCAATAAGAGGGGGATAGGCCCCCAAGTCCAATTTAGAGGGATGCAATCTGCTCAGACCTGCACATCTTTCCGACCACTAGGGTTCACTGTCCTGTGCCAGTCCCTGTGCACTATACCTCATCCAGCTGCTAAAGGGGGTGCCGAGCCCACATCCGAATATTCATATGTATGTTTTCCCACTTCCAACTTGACACATAGTTCCTTCTCCAGCAAAAGGCAACACTCTATGGTACCCACCTGAAAACCAAAGCTTAGTTGTTGAATAATGGGGAGCAACTCTGCTGGGTTCATCTTTGTCCCATCGAAGCCAAGTCAAGACAAAAGCTCCAGGAATGCTGAAGCAGGGCAAGCCTTTCCAATAGTGCACCAAAACCTCTCCAGCTAACACACAAAGTGGATGGGAGCTTTGGGAATTGCACATCCAATCATGTGACAGGAGGAAGAGAAGGTGGCGCTAAGGGCACGCTGGCACAAGGGTACAATAATACAAATTGTCTCTGGCCATCAAATGTGCAGTTTGTTGAAATACATCCAGACCTCACTGGCCAAATAAAGTGACGTGGCAGGTTGGATTAGGCCAATGGGCCTTGCATTTGACACATGTGCCCTAGGGGCTATAATCTTTTGCATCATATTGCCTTGTAATCACAAGGAAAAGTTGATACCTATCCTCACTATTCACTTGTTGTTGAAAAACCTGCTTGATTTGACTGGGCTGTGTGTAACATGCCACATATTTTTGTAACTTTTACTATTCTTGGAAGCTATGCACTTTTAGGCCTGGTTAGTACTCAGAAGCAAGACATATAGGAAATGGACAATGGCAAAGCATCTCTGTGTGCTCCTTGCCCAGGAAAACCCTGCAAAATCCTATGGAATTAATGGGGTTGCCATAAATAAAAAGTTGACTTCAAGACATGTACATTACATTATTATTTGTTTTCCAACTGTTGTCCCTATCTCTCTGGATGATGTTTTATATTCTTTTTATGTATCAATAAATCATCTTGCGTCCCACCTTTAGAAATAAGGAGGGGCATAAATAAACCATGACAACCAACTGTAAAGCTTATTTCAAAACATTGAGCACAACAAGCATCTAATAAGATATAAAAATGGATCCACAATAAATCTAACAAATTAACCACCCGAGCACATCGGATTCTGAATAGTAGTCTTGTTTTGTTTATAAGTGGGGGGAGCAATATCTTTTCAAGGTTCCAATTTACATATTTCTTGTATAAACCTACATACTAATTTTCCAATATAAAATCCACATGAGTTTGCAAATAAATAGAGCTTCTGAACCTCCTAGGAACATATGTCAAGGCATTGACTGGCTCATTGATTGTCCAGCTCTCTACTGCAGGTTCCTTCAATATATGCAAGCAAGATCATTCTCTAGAAAACAGATGGTGTTATCCTATCATGCTTTCAAAGTGTAATACCCCAAAAGTGCATTTCTGCACAATTATCCCTTTTACCCAGCAGTTAAGAAATATTGGAGTGCATGCCTATGGCAATTTTGTAGCCAAGGAAGAGATGGGGGTACTTAAATAGCATATGGCAGACGAGAGCATATATTGCTCTTCCAGATTTCCAGTGATGTCTACTCTCCTTTCCAAGCTGTAGAACTGCAAATAGACTACTAGCCATTTTACTCTGATCATGAAATGGCCATGTTGAGCATGTTTCCCCTCTTCGAAGCTGCCTTCCTAATTGAGGAGTTGTATAAAGAGGCCCTATATATCTTCTTCTATAAAATGCCCAAAATGCTATATTTTGGTGGAGCCCCAGATTAGACCGGTATATGTCGGTATACCCCCCGACTTTGGAATGCCCTTCCAAAAGAGCTTCGTCAGGCCCCTACTCTAGCAGTTTTCAGAAGGAACCTAAAAACTTGGCTGTTCCGATGTGCCTTCGCAGATTAGGAATCCCCATCCTAAGTCCTAGATGCACTTTGGCACAACTAATGTGGCTGCACACCGCACTTTAATCCTACGTTCCTCCTGCCATCTCAGCACTTTTAACCCTGTACCCCATTGCGCTGGCCGATCCAGTTTTTAATAGTGTCTTGATGTTTTGTCATTGTGGTTATTTGCTTAATTGTTTTGATTTGCTTTGTTTATTGTTGTGTTATGTTTTATTGTATTGTGTTTTGAGGCTTCGGCCTGTGTAAGCCGCATCGAGTCCTTCGGGAGATGCTAGCGGGGTACAAATAAAGTTAATAATAATAATAATAATAATAATAATGATACTCTCGGGATTTCAACCAAAGTGCTCAGGTTAAATAGTACAAGTGATTCCTGTATACATGGAGGATTCATTTCCAGGCTTCACATGTATGCACAAAACTGCAGAAAAATAGCAAACTCTATTGAAATGAAGGAGTTCCAGCACAATAATACTCTAGTTTAAAGTCATGCTGGAGCACCTAGAACAGTGGTGTCAAACTTGTGGCCCTCTTGGTTTTTTGGACTCCTGCATTTCCTTGAAACTGGACAAGCTGATTATGGCTTCTGGGAGTTGGAGGTTCAAACATCTGGAGGGCCATAAGTTTGACACCTCTGACCTAGAAAATTGCTAGAGATGACATGTTTTGACAATAGATAAGGGACACTGCAGGTACCAGTTCTGCAAATATGGCGATCATATTTCAAACATGGAGATCATATTGCTATGCCAAACACTGTGTCCACTTAAGGTATAAGGAAAATGTGTATGATGTCCGTGGAGATTTCATAGAGATCTCATGGGCCATTCAGTCCAACCCTTTGCCAAGATGCAAGAAAATCATATTCAAAGCACCCCATACAGATGGCCATCTAGCCTCTGTTTAAAACCCCCCAAAAAGGAGCCTCCTTCACACTCTGGGGCAGAGAGTTCCACTGCTGAACAGCTTTCACAGGCAGGAAATTCTTCCTAATGGTCAGGTGGAATCTCCTTTCCTGTAATTTGAAGCCATTGTTCCATGTCCTAGTTTCCAGAGAAGCAGAAAACAAGCTTGTTCTCTCCTCCCTATGACTTCCCCTCATATATTTATACATGGCCATCATATTGCCTCTCAACTTCATGTTGGCTCACAAATTATAATTACAGTCCAGCTGAGTCAGAAAACACAAAATCACATGTTGGATTAAATTTGTGCCCAACTGTAAATGCTACCCAACTGAAATTCAAATGTATAAACCAGGCAGCATTCTGAATGAGTAATTTATCAGACAAATGTATATTTTAACAGTGTAACTAGAGCTGGATCCACATAATGGAGACTGAATGTCCCATACTGCAGTTTCGTTAGATTAAGGCTAATTCCAATGTTGACATTAAGGGGATCTGGAAAATGAAAGGGATGCTTTGATAAAGAAAAATAAAGAAACTTCCTTTAATGTTATCTTCTTTATTTATTCTTCATTTAGCCTTTATTGAGATTTTTGTTCTTCTTGTCACCTTTAGTCTGTTATAAATATTGTTTAATGATTGCTTCTAAAAATATCTTGCACATCATTTTTCCTTTTGGAGGAGAAAAGTGGATATAAATTAACAAAAAATCCCACATAACTGCAATTTAGATGGAAGACATAATGCAAAATTCTGGGTACTTAAGTACAGCATATCTAACATCTTCTGCAACTTGAGATAATTTATTGATAAAATGTAGTTAAATAGCTATAACGTTTGTGTGCGTGCGTAAAATACATTAAAAGTATTAAAATGAACAAAAGGGTCTCTAAGATGGAAAGAAGAGTTGGCTTCTGTACACATTTATGGCAGGGAAAAATATCAACTATTATATTAAATAAATTTAATATAAATTTGCAACCTTCAGGTTAAACAGCTTTTAAAGTAAAATTAAATTGCAGCATCACATGGCATTCTCAGATGTAGCTGAATGCTCAGAAGCCTTCAGAGATGAAGACATTTTACCATTCTTTTAGTAAAATTTCAGCAAGATAGGAACAGTTTGCTTATTATGAAATCTCAATTATCATAAATGACAGAGAGGGTGGATGATAAGGAGGAAAAATCTCTGCTTTATAAGATGTGTGTGTGGCAGGGTGGTTTTGATAAATTAAACCCAGTACACAGAGGGATTGAGACGCAGAGAGCATACAAAGAATAACATTGAAACGTAATTATGGACCAATTCTTGGAAACAGTAATACAGTTCCCATAATCTACCAGCCTGGATAAGGTATTCTGGGAGCAGTGATCTTAAAAAAAAAATGACTTTTCTGAGTTCAGTTTTACACATAGAAACTGCATGTTATTTTGTTGCAGCTAATTTCATTTTGATATCTAGTATATAGGTTGGAAATTATGTTAATTTAATATTGATAGGTACTTTTTGTTCTGGCTTCATTGTATGCATGTATGTATTACGGCTGTGGGATGAGGCAGCCAAGAGCTTGGGGAGAGCTTATGGAAGCTGCTGAAGCGGTATCTCATTCCTTGGGAATGTGGCTTGCCCCAGAAGGAATCTGCCCTTTCCCCAAAGCATATGAGCCGCCCTGCTGAAATCAAAAGCTAAAAGCTACCTCACAGGATTGTCACATAAATGGCAAAAGTCTCTGAAAAGAAAATTAATAGTTCAAAATTTCTCCCCTCCCCCTTTCTGCTGTCATGCTTCCAGTTCTCTGTCAATCATCATACATTTGATAAGGGGGAAACAGGTAAGCCTGTCCCTTTTTACGTCTGCCAGTGTCTCTGAGTAATAAGAGATGGATAGGAGCTGTCCTCCAGTAGATCAGGTCATCTGATTCAAAATAGTATACTATGCTGAGGAGTCGTTGCTGAGATTTGAATTTGGCTCAATAAAGGGAGACCTTACGTAACCCTCACTCTGCTTCAAGGTTTCTTATATGGTAAGCCTTCCTACTTCAAGAAACAAGCAAAGAAAAAAAAACTAAACAAAATCATTTTTCTTATTGTGATTTTCCCCTCCTATTGCAATAAAGCATTCCCACCTAAATTATCATAGTTTATTTATTGATTTAACACATTTATCTACCCACCCTTTAACCAAAGAATGGTTTACACACGATCCATAAATGAAGACACTTTTATAATATCAGTAAAACAAAACAATGCAGATCCTCCTATTAGATAGAGTTAAGTCCTAGAAAACAAAGCATACTGAACTTGCCCTCACACAGCAGAGGGCCTCATTTGTCCAGTTTTGGGTACCACACTTCAAGAAAAGCAGGTATGCATACAGGGAGGGTGGCCAAAAGAGTAAAAGGTCCATATACCACAGCCAATGAGATGCAGCTAGAGCAATAGATTCAAACTACAGGAAAACAGATTCAACCTAAACATTAAGAAGGTGAGATGGTGAGAGCTATTCAACACTGGATTACTCTGCCTTGGGGTGTGATGAAGTCTTCTTCTCTGGAAGTTTTTAAACAGACTAGATGGAAGTGCCTTGACGATGTTCCTGCATGATGGGGTAGGACTAGATGGCCTGCGTAATTACTTCCATCTGTTATGTTTTGGTTATTCTATTTGAAAAAAAAGCCAATTCAAAGGTCTTGCTGAAGTCCAGATTTGTCCAGCTAGATGGCTAGCTTCAAGCACCAAGTCTCGGAAGTCACTATAACCTGCAATGGGCAAGTCATACCCTTTCAGCCTCAGAGGAAGGCAAAATACAAATAACTCTAGCCCATGAGGGTCATTATAAATCAGAAATGACTCAAAGGCACACAGCAACAACAAAGAAACTTCAAACTCCATTTGTGCTTTAAAATTATTTTTACATGTTTAGTTCTTGCATATTTATTTCTTTAAAACATTGTGGCTTTCTCTCTAGTGGAAAGAAAAAGTTTCAAGGCTGGCTTCTATGAGATGAACAAAAACAAAAGGATCCTTGCCATAGTCTTACAATCTAAAACACATGATGCAGAAGTAAAACAAAACAAAAGGCCCACACAACCACATGGAAAGAAGAGACAAGCTCGTCTATTTTGATGTACTTTTGTTTTATATGCCCAAAATGACATTGTTTCATTTGTCCCACCCAAAGACAGCTTCATACCTTGTACAATTTCTGCACTGAAGGTTTTTGAAAAAGTCCTCTTTCTTGTGCCAATGTCCCATCGCAACTTCCCCCTCCCCGCCTACATGCTTTAAAGAGCTCCACCTTCCCCACAAGCCAGTGGGTTGATGGTGAGAGAAGGAATATCAATGGGAATTTTGGAATGGTTGCATAGTTGCAATAGTGATTGTCATGGTTATGGACGCTGATACCTTTTTTGCCAGTACTTCCTTCTGGGATGTTGATTCTCAATTATTTCCTCCTCAAAAGCAAGGATGAATTATTACAGTAGACTATGAGACATAGTCTTGGTCATCTGTTGGGTGTGCATGTGTGTAGGAGTTAAAATGCCAAATAAAAATTATGTCTAGAGCAGAATCAACACATTTTGTTTGTTTTTTCATTCAGGAATCAAAACTTCAAGGTACAAGGACAGCAAATCAGAGTTCATCTAGCCATAGAGCAGATGTAGCAATCTTGTGTGGGAGCCAGCTGGAATTTCTGATGCCAGGTGATAGATGAACGGTCCAAGAAAGGTGGTCTCTCCACACAGTCAATGCAATGACCTTGCTCTCCATCTTTCCATCTGCTGTATGGAACAGTAGCTGCCAAGGGACAGATGAGAGAGTAAGAAACCCAATGAAGCAAGCATCTCTCATATGTGCTGTTGGATTGGATCTTTTGGTCTACTCAAATATCAACAAAAGTGGATGAATAATAACTAAAGACAGGACCCAGCCAAAGGAATGCTATGAAGGTCTCCAACACTTCAAAGATGAAAATAGGAAGATGTGTGGCTAAGCAGGATCAGAGTCAGTGAAGATGGCACAATGAGGAAAAACATACAAGTTAGGAAATGCAAACTACTAAAACAGACAGTTTGTCACCATGTGGCTTCTAGTAGCTAACTCACTCTTCTTCAGGGATGGAAATTGGGTAGCCCTCCAAATGTTGAACTGGAACACCCAGCAGCCACAGCTAGCATATCCACTGATGAGGAATGCTGGGAGGTGAAATCCTACAACATCTGAAGAGCTGCTCAGTTACTACCTCTGCTCTATCTAATGATACTATCAGCTCTTTAGGAGCCTTATTGTTTTTGTAATGTGCCCACTTTAAATTCGCTTCACTGGATATTTTAAAGCTGATATAGAGATTTTTTGAAGGGCAGCACATATAAGTCCTTCCCAAAGATATATGAAAATGATGTAGGGTTGTACACTGAAACCATACATGTGTCTCAGACATAATCTCCATGGAACACAATGCAATTCATTCCCAAATAAATGTGTCCAAAAATCCAGCATGAATGTAGCATCACTTCAATAGAATTGGCCTTTGTCCACTTTGGGTTTTAACTAAGGTTTAGGTTAAAAAAATTAAGGCTTTTATACCAGATTTTTAAAGTACCAATAGGTTTAGTTGTTATTGCCATAAACAAGAACAAAAACAAAAGGCAGACATGTTTTTATAAATTCCTCTTTATGAAAATGCATATACTTGAGATGGAGAAGATTTTGGCATCAAAACCTCCTAGAAAGCTAGCATTTGTTGCTTGTTTCCACACAAACAAACAAAGACAGATTTACATCCAAAGTTACGTTAAATGTGGTGGTACAATGCATTCTCTTTATAACATACAAAATAAAAGAAGGCTGGAGGATTCATTGGACAAAACCCAGATCTAAATGAAATCTAATCTCAAAATAGTCAGTGTTCATCTACCCATTTAGTGTGTTCAGCAGGAATGGGCAATGTGAGGTCTTCCATGCTTTGAACTGCAACTTATGGCAGCCCTAAGCAAGGATAGCCCGTTATGAGGAATGTAAGAAGATGAAGTGCATAATATATAGATCTGTTGATCTGTAAGCTGATAATAGATAGATAGACAGACAGACCCTGTTCAGTTGTTGTTGCTGTTTATTCATTCAGTCGCTTCCGACTCTTCGTGACCTAATGGACCATCGCATGCCAGAGCTCCCTGTTGGCGTGGCCACCCCCAGCTCCTTCAAGGTTAAGCCAGTCACCTCAAGGATACCAGCCATCCATCTTGCCCTTGGTCAGCCCTTCTTCCTTTTTCCTTCCATTTTCCCCAGCATCATTATCTTCTCAAATCAGGGGCAGAATAAAATATCAGAAGCAGTATCTCTTTTATCTCAGAGTCATCATTTGCAGACAATGTCCCAGAGATCAAGTTTCTTGAGAACGCTACTTTCATAATATTGTTCCATTTTGGACAAGAATTTACCATTCACTCAATGGCTGTTACTAGTGTGAGAATGCAATTAGGGTTATCATGATCATACCAAATGTTACCAATACATCATGAAGCCAATCTGGGGCAGTTGCCATGCTGTGGAGGTGTCACATGAAATGGCCATCAGTTCCCTTAGCAATGACTGGACTTTGGGTCTTACACACAACCCTATATCCCAGAATATCAAGACAGGAAATCCCATAGTCTGCTTTGAACTGGGATATCTGAGTCCACACTGCCATATATTCCAGTTCAAAGCAGATAATGTGGGATTTTATTCAGCTGCGTGGACTATTTTCAAATTAATGCATAGAGTTAGAAAAGCATTCCAGTCAACGATAGCTTGGAAGAACTGAAGTAATCTTACGAGGATCTGTAAGATGTCGGTGTTAATTACAAAAGATATTATGAATTTTGCAATAATCTCACTGCCAAATATTAAATGTATTTTAATAAGATTTTCTCCTAAGCCTTTGTCTGGGTATAAGTGAGCATGCATTTATATAAATATGAGTTATCTCCTGACCTTTACTGCAATATAAGAAGCATCCTAATTACATTTATCCACTCCTTCTTCTAGTCCACCCCCTTAAGTCCACAAATGAGTTTATTAAGCAAGGAAAGAAAGTTAATGCTACAGAGATCAGGCTTATATATGACACATTATTATTAATTTATTCTTAAAAATCAACACAGGGGCAGCACACTGATGCCACATATTAACTTATATGAAGTCACTTCCAGAAATGTGGCTCAAAGCCAAACTGTGATTTTGGCAGGGAAAAACATGAAGTTCACCTGCCCTTTAAACTAAGGGAAACAAGATTTTTTTCACTGCCCTTAAAACTAGGGGGAGTAAACATTTTACCATTGCCGACATATTCACAATTGAATCTATTAGTTGATAATGCATTTTGACAATGCCAGGCTAGGACTTGGCAACTACCTTCTTCCCTTTGTGCTATATGGATTGTGGAATGGTTTGTTTTCAATGAATGTTGATTGCCCTAGCTTTTTGTATGATATTCTTGGATCAGTGCTGACAAACTTCAATTCCTGTGAATCTTCTTTCATTTTCAATCTTATTTATTTACTTCATTTATATACCGCTTTTCTCAGCCCTCGGGTGACTCAAAGTGGTTTACAGCAGCAAAAATTCAATGCTCAAACATCATAACAACAATTAAAACAATTAAAAACCATGGCATAAATATAAATATAGTTGCCTTGTTTAGGAGAGGAAAGTGGGATATAGATTAATTAATTAATTAATAATGTCTTCTAAAGGTTGTGAAATGTGAATCTAAGCAAGAAAAGAGGTCTATCCCTCTAAGAAATATGTACAGATGTGATGGAATGATGGTCTACTCCAGTGGTTTCAAACCTGTGGTCCATGGATCACCAGTAGTCCGCAAGAACTAAAATATGGTCTGCAGCCTCACCATTACTACACTGTTGCAACGAGAGCAACTGGTCTTGCAAAACTCTCTTATAGTGCCAAGGCTTATTAAATATGGTTTTCTGTGGCCAAGCAGATGGCGACTACTAGACGGCACATGTTCTGTATCAGAAATTAGAGCTGATATGATCTATCCAATTCAATTTTCTGAATCAGCACCCCTAATAACCAAACTGAATCTAAAGTTGACCAAAAACAGATTAAAAACCTATTGATACTAATGTTGGAGAGTGGTCCCTGGTCAAAGGGATCCCCGGTCAAGTGGTCCCTGCTTTTAAAAAGCTTGGGAACCATTGGTCTACTCTAATGGATTTTACCGAACAGTTCAAATTATTCCATTTAAAATTGTTCAGTTAGGTACCAAGCTGCTGGAATTAGAAGGTACATCTATATAAAAGAAAACTCTTCTAAACATGTAAGCTAGTTCCAGTTAAAACTAAATAAAACCAAAACAATCATCTCTGCTATTTCATCTGAAGCCTTCTGGTGGCTTTAGATGAGACCTTTGAATATTTGCTTCCAAAATAGATGTGTATGTGATAAGTTACTTTTATGTTTCTTTGCTCAAGGTGGGTGTGTAACTATATGTTTGTCTATCTTTAATACAATTATCCATTTCAGATAAAGAGAAAAATATAATAAAATTTGAATAATTGCCATAAATAGAAATGTAAAATCAGAACTGTATAGATAGGGCAGATGTGCACATGCATAAAGATATGTGTTCAGAACAGTATCTGCAAACCCACTTTTCCTGCACATTTCTCCTTTTTCATTTTCCTGCCATCATTTATTAGTTAATAATGGTATTTTTTAAACACATTCACATTAGAAGTTTATGCTTTGGTGTCAAAATTGGTGGTTGAACTTAGAATAATATAAATGAATGTTTTTAATTAATTTAGGAGGGAAATGGCAATTGTGCTAATCAAATGGGGAAAAGATGGTAAGGTGATAAGGGAGATTACAGCTGATGTGAAGATGAAAGGAAATGTTATAAGACCTTTATTTATTTATCATGTCAGGAGCAGGCCAAGACCTTGAAAAATGCATCTTGGCCAGTTATTAGAGTTATGATGGAGGAAAAACATATCCAGATACTTTGGTTTGACTGTCCCAAGCTAGTAAGGACCTCAAAAGATCATTTTGGGGATAAAGGGGGGAGAAAGAAAGGTTCTTCTATCATTAAAAATGCATAAAAATTTAATTAACACATTTAATTTAATTGTTTATCAATTTCATTAATGAATAAAAAGTAGTCTCAACTATGGAAACTTCTTTCCCCCTTCAACCAAGTCCTGAGGTTAGCTGGGGGCAATCCCACCTTGCAGGAGATCCCCATGGTTTCAAATTGGGTTTGTTAGAGTAATTTAACATTCTTGTATCACTGCTTTGGGTAGAAGGTACCATAGGGAGAGGAGATAGCATCAGAAGTTTCCCAACAGCTGAGTGGAAAAAGACAATTGGGTCAATCAATATGGGGTAGCAGTTCATGTTAAATTCCTCATAGTAATGCCCCCAAAGAAGATCCAAAAATATAGGTACCTACATTGATCCATATCAGCAGAACAGCTCTATCACTTTTCATTTATACCGGGAGCAAATATTCTGGAAAAAATGCATGCCACTCAAAATTGTTTGGTATCAGAGTATGCCCAGAAGAACTTATTTTTGCTGGTAAAATCAATGTTCTTCCCAACTGCTTTGAGGATTGTAGTTAAGCTCAAAGCTAACAGCTAGGAAGGGTGTGGGTGGGGTGTTAGATAGCATTGTATCTGGAAAGCCAAAACCCCGGATACTCTCAGCTCTGGCTCCCCAACATCACTGGTAAAAATAACAGGATTTTGTTGTTAACCTTTTTCCCCTTAATTGCAGCTAGAATTAGTTTTGACTGAAAAATTGAATTCAATACAACACCTCTTCTTATAAGAATAATTAAATTGTTTTAAACAGCAAGGGGAATACACATATCAACCTTTATTTTTAAGTGGGAAATGAACAATAAACTTTATTGGGTCCTCTTCACAAAAAAACTGTCACCATATCCACAGGATCCATATTCTTTATATTAAAATACTCATTAACTTATTCACCTGATTTTTTTCTTTACCCCATTTCTTTAATTTCTAAACAATCTGTTACATTGTATAGTTGAAGGCTTTCATGGCTGGAATCACTAGGTTGTTGTGAGTTTTCTGGGCTGCATGGACATGTTCCAGAAGCATTCCCTCCTGACATTTTGCCTGCATCTATGTCAGGCACCCTAGAGGATATGAGGTCTGTTTGAAATTAGGAAAATGTTGTTTATACATCTGTGTAATGTCCAGGGTGGGAGAAACCCAACAAAGGATTCCCTCAGGCAGTAAGAAGCCAGGACTTGAAACTGCTGGGCCATTAAATGCTAATCATGGTAGCCAATTGAAACTTTCACATCTAGCTTGAACAGACAAGAGTCTTTCTCCCACCCTGGACATTCCACAGATATATAAACCCAATTTTCCTAATTTCCAACACACCTCACAACCTCTGAGGATGCCTTTCATAGATGTGGGCGAAATATCAGGAGAGAATGATTCTGGAACATGGCCACATAGCCCAGAAAACTCACAACAACCCAATCTTTTACATGTTTCAATCATTTGCAAAAATGTACTGCTGTCTGAATTTCAAGTCTTCCTCATTAAAACTCAGCATAAGATGTACACAGTACACTCCTTTAACTGCAATGGCTCAATGCTATGGAATCATAAGAGCTGTAGTTTTGCAAGAACTTCAGTTTTCTCTGGCAAAGAGTGTGGTGCCTCACCAAGCTACACCTACCAGGAATGTATAGCATTGAGCCATGGCAGTTAAAATGGTGTCAAACTGCATTCATTCTACAGTGTAGATGCATCCAAAGACAGAGTTTCCCTATTTGCTAATGCTCCTTTAAGACTATGTTTATGCTTGCAAATTCCATGCACTTTCCGCAGTGCAACAGCTTCTAGATAAGACAGGAGACACAAGTGTATGAAATTTCAAGTTGTTTCAGTCGCCCACTCAGTTCTTCAGACTATTTCCCATGGTTGGAACAGGCTCCCTTCTCCTTCTCCTCCTACAGTTATTTCTGACATCTGTTCCAGGACATTTCCCTGGCTGTAAAAGACCATTTCCCCTGCTCTTATTTGTCCTGGGGTATCCTCTCCTACAATTTACTTTTGGGGATGTGACTGGTATAACCTGTGGCATTCCTGAACTGTCAGTGCAGTGCTATATTGCAGCTGCAAAGCTCCGTTAATGATAATCAAACAAAAATGAAGTTAGCTGAATAAGTCTGCTCTCTTTTTTCACACCTCCTACACATGGTGATTAAGTACTGGGATCAGGAACATGGCACAAATGCGATGAAGATAGATTTCTAAGCAAGGCAGGGAGCTCTTCCAGGGAGAGCCAGTTCGCAGCATGCAGGTTGTTCCTCACGGCGCTCATCCATCATGGGCACATTAGAAGTATGATGCAGAGCCGGAGCCGCGAGGGTGATTGACGAGCCGAGCAAAACGGGACCCTGGTTAACAAATACTGCTTTTGCTAACATGGAATTAGGTAGTGGCTATTTTGGGCAGACAACATCTTTAAAAACCCTAAGTGGAACAGCGTCATGAGGAGTTGATAGGCAGAAATGTTCCCACCATTTCTCTTGACAAATGTGTATATAGTCAGGGGAGGGGAGGAGTAGAAGCTTATGCAAGATAGATTTCCTCGCCTCAGATCTTCCAGCCATTTCTAAACATTGCATCTAGGGTTGGCCCCTGGATTAGAGTATCTCCTGTTTATCTCATCTAAATAACATGGAGACAAGGCCAGATGAAGGCAAGTGGGAGGCTGGAGTAGATCCTACAATAGGGCCTCCTGTTGTGCAAGTTGCGGGGGATATTCTGGGATGTAGAAATGACATATTAGAATACAAAGCAACACACAATTCTACATATGTACTATTTCCAGCCCTGCAACTTTGGTAAGGCTAGCAACTTGATTGTGTACATTTTCATTAAATTAGGGAAGACATAGCATGCAGGTGATATCAGAAAGTTACAGGAAATAGAGAAGAAGGAACCCCTTTTTTTCCTCTGGACTCCTGACCAGTAAGTAGCTTGCAGGAACTGAATGACTGGTAATCTGGCGCTGAACTCCAGAGTAATGTAATCTGGAATTACAGATCTGGACTCCAACTTCCATCATTCTTGAGTATTGAATATCCTGGCTGGAGAGGTCACAGGCCATGCCAGTCATGTCTCTTGCAAGTGTATATATCTGAACTGCAGATAATTTAAAATGTATTTTTAGATTTGGTTTGATTTGTTTTAATGTTAGATGTGAAATAATTACACATCTTTAGGATACAGGGAGCATACAGCTCCCTGTTACACCAGCTCTACTCACTGCCAGTCTGCTACTGAGCACAATTCCAAGTGCTAGCTTTAGCCTATAAAGCCCTAAACGGATCCAGCCCAGCATTACCTGTCTGAATGTATCTCCCTCTATGAACCACCTTGAAGGTTAAGATCATCTGGGGAAGCCCTGCTCTTGGTCTCAACTTTTTCGCTGGTGCAACTGGTGGGAAAAGAGACAGCGCCTTCTCAGTGGTGGCCCCTTGTCTGTGGCACTCCTTCCCTAACAAAATCAGAATACCACCCTCCCTTTTGGTCTTCAGGAAGAAAATAAAGACATGGATGTGGGACCAAGCCTTTGGGTGGTAAGCAATGCAAGAAACAAACAGGATTATATGCAATTTTTAACTTCTGTATTGTTCTATTGTTTTTTAATTTTTTATACTTATTATTTTATTCTGGCCTTGTAATGTTTTAATTTTTATTGGTTCAAATATGTTGTTAGTCAGTTCGGGTCCGCTATGGTGGAATATATGGCAAATGAAAATAATTATAGTATTAATAATAGCAACAGCAACAACAACAACAACAACAATTGTTCAAACCAGGAACTAGTCAGACTTTTGGTTCTGTAAAAGGCAGCCAAAAGCCAGACAAAAAGAGAGAGAAAGACCCCTTTAAGTCTTGTAAACTAGTGAAATGACCAGTGACAGAGACTTGGGGAAACTCTTTTACAACTAAATTTCCCTCCTATTGAGAAGCCTAGAGGTTCTTGGGAGACTGCCTACCAGCTGTGTATACCACATTTGCCCAGCTACAGTTCAACTAAAACATGGTAGCGAAACTGAATACAGAAACACCAAAAACAGTTAAGAAAATCCAGAAATGTTTTTGTTCTTATGCATCCTGGTTTAATTCCACATAACACTATGGAAGAACTCAAAATCAGTTTTTGTTCTTGTTCAGACCTTGGAATAGAATTACCAAGTAAGAAATTAGTATCTTGCCCAAGCAACAATCTTCTTGAATAGGTTTCATCCCTGCATGAGTTGTATCAGTGAATATTTACAGTATAATAGTTCTACTGAAATGGGAGTGCCATAAGCTAATAGCCAATTTAACACAGATAAAAACAAGGCTAAAATAAGGAGCAAGCTGTTGGAGAAGCCATTATTATTGATTGCGTCATGTGGGTGAACTCCAGCAGTGAAAGCCCTCAAGAATTAGGTCTCACTGCAGGTAAGAAACATGCTGGACTCTTTCATTGTGAGACTAAAAATCTGTGAAAGTGAATGATGCAACAGCATTCTTAGACCAGGTCATGGAATAAGCAAAGAGATCCAGTATGATCTCTCATATTTTGTGAACCAGAAGGGAAACAACATTGCTTAGGACAAGATTGTCATTATGAACAACTCCTCATTACAGTGTTCCCTTTCAGAAATGTGACAACAGAGTATTCAAGTAAAGACTAATCATGTAGTGAAACAGGACAGAAATTAGTGTTACAAATCATATTTGACATACAGGCAGCTTTGTCCTAGGAGAACCATGTTCCTAGCACTCAGAAATGTTATACAAAAACTGAAAATCAGGGTTGGACACCAAAGAAAGGCATTTTCCTACTATTTGATCCTTCAGCACTGATTAATTATATGCTGGTGGGAAGAGGGGTTATGTGGTAAATTTGAGAGGGAAATGAGCTCAGAGTATGAGTAGAAGGATTTGCCCTCAGAACTAGAACCAGGAGGGCCAGCACAACTGGTGTTCATTTTGCCAGCATTTCCCCAGCTGGAGGAGGTCATGGTTCCACCATGGGACTTGATTCCAGAAGCCACAAAAGATCCATACTTGGTAGTTGAAATTCAGTATGATACAACAAACCATAGAAGTTCTACATGTGGAACTATGTTACGTCTATCCACCCAACACTTCTCAGAATCACAGACTAGCCCTGCTGCTTCCTCAGTCTTTCTGTGGAGGCAGCAATTTTGTAAGTATTTAGCTATGTCCTCAAAAACAGATGCAGAATGATTCTATTATCTTTTGAGATTCACTGGATATCTGCGGATATCTGTGGATGATGTAGTCATTCTGTACTTGGTTACTGGGACAGAGCCAGAAGAACTGCCAATTTTTTCTCCCTCCACCATTTATATAATTGCTCTAGCAGGGGCAGCAGTAGCTAAATGATAAGTTCTTGGAAGGCCTCTTTAACAGGAAAGATTTCACTCAAGAGAGGTACCGGAGCTGCAATTCCATCAAAGGCTCAATCTCAATGTGTTTTTTATTGCTGAAGCAATCTCTGAGGCTGTTCGAATGATTCTCTGTTCTGTGACACAGTGGGAGCTATCCAAAGTGCTGACCTTTTGGCTTGGAATTTGCTTTGTCAGAATAAGATCTCTGGATTCCTTGACTATCCCTTTGTCAGAACTTGACTAAATCATAATGTCCCATCCTGTGGCTTCTTCTTCGTGCCCTATTCCCACACAGGTTGTGACTCCCTCCTTATGGGGAGTAGCTTAGGAAGATGGGTATGTTTAGCCTGGAGAAGAGAAGGTGAAGAGGTGACATGAGGGCAATGTTCAAATAGTTAAAAACATGCCATATTGAGAAAGGAGGTTTGCTTTCTTCTGCTCTAGATAACTTTCTGATGGTAAGAGCTGTTTGACAGTGGAATGTGCTGCCCTGGAGTTTGGTGGAATCTCCTTCTTCGGGGTTTATAGAACAGAAATTGGAGTGCTTGATTGTGTATTTTTATATGGCAGGAGGTGGAATTGGATGGCCCTGTGGTCTAGTCAAATTTCATTATTCTAATCTGACAATGGGAGTGTTACCTCCCAGTTTTAATTCCCAGTGTATCAAGGACAATATATTGTTCTGGTTGAAGCAATTTTGGGTTATTGTAGGTTTTTCAGGCTGTATGGCCATGTTCTAGAAGCATTCTCTCCTGATTTTTTGCCTGCATCTATGGCAGGCATCCTCAGAGATTGTGAGGTCAGGAGAGAATGCTTCTTGAACATGGCCATACAGCATGAAAAACCTACAACAACCCAGTGATTCCAGTCATGAACGCCTTCAACAATACATTGAAGCAATTTTGTACAACACAGCAGCATTATACATGGCCAGTTGATATGAGTACTTTATCCAAGAGCAATAGCTAGTGTCCTAGAACAGGGAAAATTTGACTTGAAACTAACCTCATGTGGCCCTCATCCCAGTTTCAAAGGATCTTTGTAAATGATCTCCCTAGACCTTTGCAAGACCAATCTGCCCATTTCTCAGCAGCCCTGCTAGTGGCAAGGAGGGAGGATGGAAAAAGAGAACAAAGGTCTCACTGATTTTTGGCTCTGTCCCCTTTCACCTCTGGTTTCTGTGGGTCTCCCCACCCCTCCCAAATCTATCTTCAGGATAACAGGGTCAGTGACAGAAGAAGTTTTTCTTTCCTTCCCAGGCTTTGTAAACCATCTCCCAAAGAGAGAAAAAGGATGCTGACCTAAAACAGAGTGCTTCCACTTTCTATAGGGCTCACTATACATATTCACACTAAACAATCACAACCAGTGAAACTTTGGAATTTGTAACTTGTTGAGGTACTTAGAATTCTCTGCTAGAGAGCTCTAATGCTGTACATCAGGACAGTACAGTGGATAATTTCAAATATCTCACCAAATTACAGGATTACAATAGAATTGAGCAAAATAGCTAAAGTGAGTAAAATGTCATAGATGTGGATATACCACTATAAATACACCTTAGATTTTTAGCTTTGTAATTTGCTTGTTTCCACTATTTTCCTTTTGGGCATTGAGTGTTCTAGATCACGGCTCCTTAAATTGTGGGTTCAAATCTCAAATGGACTCCCCATAGCTTAATGTAAGGGTTCCCAAATATATGGCAACAGTGAAAGTTTTCTGATCACCACCTAGTGGCTGTTTTAGACATTTGTACAAATCTATTGTGCAGTGTTTACCATGGACTCTGCAAAAGATGCTTCTGCTCTACTTCATCAAAATTAAAATCTAAAGGAAATACTGCTGATTTATTATGATTTTAAACCTATTTTATATATCTATGTGCCTTAGGTCACATAAAAAATTCTCAGATGGAAAGGGGTCACGAGTGGAAAAGTTTAAGAAGCCCTATTCTAGATCTAGACCAAATCTACAAAAGTAGTAGGGTATTTTACTTCAAAGCTATAATCTCCAAACTCCTTTTTTCATAATGCAGAAATGCTATGTCTCCATATATCTCCTTATTTATCATTCTTTTTGGGCCACTCATTAACACTCTCCATTTCTGGACAGGCTCCATCTAATAGCATAAGTCTGGCAATAGCATAATGCTTGCTCAGCAAGAACTGCTTCCAGAATAGCACAGTCTCTCAGTGGTCAGGCATGAATGCAATTTTTGCAGTAACCAAGTGATTGGCACAGTCCTTAAGAACACTGCTGCAAATCAGCAGTATTTCCTCTAGAGATCCAAGAAGCAACTCCCATCTGCAATCATGAGTGATTTATTTACACATCAACATGAAGAAAAACAAATAACCTAGTTTCTTATGAATGGGTCATTCTTTTATGACAAGTTACAGAACACAATGATTTTCTCCTGCTAATTCAAACCTATATTAATTAATAGAAAACACCATTCATTGATGTATTTGAAAATTTTATTTAGTCCTTTATAATGTTTTAGAGAAATTCATATTATTTTAAAACAGTTTTTTAAAAGGAATTCAACATGATGCTATGATTCAACTGTCAGATTACAAACAAGGATATTTCGATCTAATTTAGTTGTTAGTCTTAACTAGGGCCCCTTCTACAGTGTCATATAAAATAATAATAATAATAATAATAATAATAATAATAATAATACTTTATTTATACTCCGCCTCCATCTCTCCCAAGGGGACTCGGGGCGGCTTACATGAGGCCACGCCCATCAATAAACACAATATAACACAAAAGCATAGCACAAAATCAGAAAATAAAATACATAAGATGCAAGCCCAATATGAATAAGCGACACAGCAATATAAAATCAAACATTAAAACACAAATGCAGATTATCTGCTTTGAACTGGATTATATGGCAATGTAGACTCATATAATCCAGTTCAAATCAGATAATGTGGATTCTCTGCTTTGATAATGTGGATTATATGGCAGTGTAGAAGGGTTCTAGGGTCCCTTCTGCAAGGCTGAATAAAATCCCATATTAATTGCTTTGAACTGGATTGTATGGAAGTGTAGACTCAGATAACCCAGTTCAAAGCAAATACTGTGGGATTTTCTGCCTTGATATTCTGGGTTATATGGCTGTGTGAAAGGGCACTACAACAGACTGGTGAATGTTAAGTTAGCAGTTTGTAAAATCTCATTGATTCAATGGGTCTACTCTAGTTGAGATTAGGAATTAGATTTATATCCAGCATAGCATACTAGTTTATATATTGGATTTGGACTCTGGAAGACCAGGGTTCAAATCCTTGCTCAGCCATGGAAACTGACTGAATGATCTCATGATATCACTTGCTCTCCACCTCAGAGGAGGGCAATGGCAAACTATCTTTGACCACATCTTGCCAATAAAAGCCTGTGATAGGTTTGCCTTAGGGTCGCCACAAATTGGAAATGACCTGAAGGCATACACCACCAACAACATGGATTATGATAGTATCTCTGTAGTGAAGCTCACTAAGACCAATTCTACACTGTCCTATATTCCAGAATCTGTTCCCAGATTATCTGCTTTAAACTGAATTATATGAGTCTCCATTGCCAGATAATCTGGGACAATTAGATAATCTGGGATCAGATCTTGGGATATAGGGCAGTGTGGAAGGGGCCTTACTGGTCTTCTGAAAGTCACAATCCTTAATCAAGTCTATATTGTGAGCAGAGCTGAGCTAACCTATTTTGCCTCTTGCAACAAAGGAAATGTATCACCCACACTAGCTTTCTTTTATGGAAATTGAGGGATTGGTGGTTTTTGTGATGGTATTCTCCACCACACCTGAGCTGCAGGATAGTTTAGAGCAGTATTTCTCAAACTCTGCATCTCCAGATGTTTTGGACTTCAGCTACCACAATTCCTAACAGCTGGTAAACTGGCTGGATTTCTGGGAGCTGAAGTCCAAAACACATGGAAAAGTTTGAAAAACCACAGGTTTAGAGAACTCAGGACAAGGAACACCTGAGGGAGCACCTGGAAATTGCAGGAGGAACAGTTGGCAAACTGCTACCACTATCCTCAGCTATCAGCTGAGTTGGAGGTCAAGGCCTTGTATCTTAAATATTTGCATGGGAGAGAGAGTTTTAGCAGCTGTAGCTGCTATGCTGATCCACATCTGATGACATTACATCTTCACAGACCCATCTGGAGAAGCCTTGTCCTTTTTGAAAGAGGCTACCTTAGGCTGCTACTACACTGCCATACATAGCCATATTATCTGTTTTGAACTGAATTATATGGCAGTGTAGACTAATATAATCCACTTCAAAGCAGAAAATCTGGATTTTATATGGCAATGTAGATGGGGCCTTAATATTTTGCCTGAATTTTCTCACTCTACCAACAGGGACAATTTAAATTGTGACAAAAGAAATAGGTAGATGTGATCATGAATGATTATTTTTTAATCCCACCTCCATGGTCCTCAATGAATAGCTAGACTAGAGATAGGATTAGAATGAGGGGGAGATACTCTTCCCCCTTGCCACTATCTCCTCCTCCTTTGAAAATGTAGCAATCTCTGTGAGGTAACTTCCTTTTTAAAGGTGTTTTTATTGCCCTGGGCTTGACCATGTGGCCATCCTCTATTGTCCCTTCCTTCTGCCCTTTACTTCCTTTCAGTGAAGACGCATTTTGCCTCTCTCTCTAGGCAAAGTGTAGTTCCATGGATATTTTGATTTTTTTATCCTTTTACCTTTCTTAGAAGATGAGTCTTAGTAAGCTAGTTAGCTCCAAGACTTTTCCTATCTAGAATGTATTTCTTTTACTTCAATAAATATTTTTGAACCTAAAGTTCTGACTCTGCAAGCCTGTGCCATCCTGCAAAATGGAAGCTTATCCTGGCTCATCACACCTAAGTTTCTGCTGGTTATGTAGTGTACTTCTAGTACACTGCTATATTTATGGTGGAATCACACCAACTGCGGGTTATTTTTGAGCTTAACAGCTCAGATTCCCCAACATATCCAACTTTTGAACACAATGTAACTAATGAAAGAGGCATGTGATTATGTGGTAAGTTCTGTCCAAAGGCACATTTATCCTGCCAGATTGTCACTTCATCAGTTTCATGTGATAAAGTCCATAGTGGCTAAGTATAAAATCATCAGTTCGAAGTTGATAGCAGTCATGAACTTACTTAGACCCCTTAGGAGAGCTGCTGAATAAGACACTCTGTTTTCACAATCTGCTGGGCAGATACAACAAGACAGATACTTCAGTGGAAATTGAATGAAAATACAATGGAATATACACTCTGCATTGGTCTGGAATATCCAAATCCAAGTCTTCAGTTTAGCCATGAAACCTCTTTTTGGTGACCTTGGGAGGTTAATGCATTTCTCGAGGTTGTTGTGAGGAAAGTAGAAACAGAAGAACACATATTGTTTTTGGTTGCTTATGATAAAGACAGGATATCAAGATATAATGAAAAAATAACAATGCCTTCTGGAGATATAAAAATAAACTATAGACCCCATTCTATCAAACTGCTCACTAAGAAGTAAACTTCCTTCCAACTCACACTTTTTCAACCATTGAGTGAAACAGCACAATGCATAGGAACTGACAAGTACAAGACCTTTTTCATTGTATATGATTAAATGTATACGATTAATATTTAATGCAATGGAACAACTTTAAGGGTATTATGCCATTATCTGCATTTATTTTCTTACTAATATGAAATGATTCTGTGGTCCCCTAAGACCTTTTCAGTCATAGCAAATGAAATCAAATAGGCAAATGAATAAAATGCAGATTGAATATCTCACATTCAGAATTTCAAAGTCCAAGATACTCCAAAATAGAAAAAACTATCTGCATGGATGGCTGAGATAGCGACGCCTTTGCTTTCTGATTGTTTGATATACACCAGTGGTTCCCAACCTGTGGTTTGTGGACCACCAGTGGTCCCCAAGAACTAAAATATGGTCTGCGGCCTCACCATTACTGCACCATTGCAATGAGAGTGACTGGTCTTGCAAAGACCTCTTATAGTGCCGAGTCAATGGGGATGTTGGGAGGGGAGAGGCTGACTACCCACAAAATGTGTGACTGACAACAAGTCTCTAGACTGATGCTTCTCCTCTTCCTCCCTCCCCCTGAGCAGAACTGTTCCATGTAGCACCTGGAAGTGGAGTTGTCTTGGTGTCTTCATTTTTAGGCCTGTTCCTGGGGTTATTTGGGGTGCTGATTTAAAACATTGCATTGGAAAGACCAAATCAACTCTAGATTATTAAATATGGTTTTCTGTGGGTGAGCAGATGGCGACTACTGGATGACATATGTTCTGTATCAGAAACTAGAACTGATGTGGTATATCTAATGCAATTTTCTGAATTGGCACCCAAATACTCAAACTAAATCTAAAGTTGACTAAAAATTGATTTGTAACACTTTTGGTACTAATGTTGGAGAGTGGTCCATGGTCAAAGTGGTCCTTGGTCAAAAAAAGGTTGAGAAACACTTGTACATAAATTCTGTTTCATGCGCAAAATTTTTACTAATATTGTGTATAAAATTACTGTCAGGCTATGTATATAATGAGCATATGAAACATAAATGAATTTTGAGTTTAGACTTGGCTCCCATCTCCAAGATATCTTACTATGTGTATGCAAGTATTCCAAAATTAAACAAAATCCAAAACCTAGAAGACTTCTGGTCCCAGGCATTTTAGATAAGGAATACTCAACCTGTAACAAAACAATAAAATAGAATTCTGTCTTAAAGAAGTCATGCAGATAGCCGGTCATCAGAGAAATACTTATAGAACATGGCCATATAGCCCAAAAAACCTACAACAACCCACATCATAGAAATACATTATGATGGGGCAAAGTGGGTAAGAAAATTCCTTGCTCACCTCAGAGCTTCCATACTGGTACTAGTTTCCAAAAAAGTACTTCTGCTAGTCTCAGAAGGACAAGGTATTCTTTACTGCAATATTTTGTACTATGTACAGCATCCAGAGAAGTATTTCTTTCCCCCTCCCTCCCTCCCCTTTAATGCTGTAAACCTGCACTAAATCATTGCATCCAATCAGCATTGTACTTCATCATTTCAACAGTCAGTAAGAGACATTGAGAAAAGTGTATTCTTGGACAGCAGACTGTTAAAGAGGTTTGGGGGGAACTGATTTTGTTGAAGAGCTTGCTTGCAGGAAAACAGTAACTTGGAGTAAAAAATGAAGGGCCTATCCTATCCTACTTCAACCGGCTAGTGTGGTATTGATTAAAGGAGATCCATTCCAGATTTTTGGTTTGATATGCTTTCTACACATAAATAGCCTTTCAGTAACACTTAAGAGACAGTACCTTGGATTTTCTTGGGTTTTTCTGCTTTTCTAATCCAGAGAATGCCAGAGTTATGGAAAAAGGTCTCTGTGAGAATTGCTCTCACACTGATAATCTTCCACATAGCATTTCAGTGTGTATACGTGAGAGGGGTGAACTGCTGTTGGAAAAAGGAAGAACTACAGTTTTCTTTTCCTCCGGCTCAATTGTATGCTTTCAAATCCAGCTCATTATGTTAGCTATATAAATAAAAATGTAATGTTCATTTGTGGGATTAACAGAACTCAAAAACCACTGGACGAATTGACACCAAATTTGGACACAAGACACCTAACAACCCAATGTATGTCCTTCACTCAAAAAAAATTGATTTTGTCATTTGGGAGTTGTAGTTGCTGGGATTTATAGTTCACCTACAATCAAAGAACTTTCTGAACCCCACCAAAAATGGAATTGAACCAAACTTGGCATACAGTTTTCCCATGACCAACAGAAAATACTGGAAGTGTTTGGTGGGCAGTGTCCTTTGGTTTTGGAGTTGTAGTTCACCTATATCCAGACTCAAATAATGACGGATCTGGACCAAACTCTACACAAATACTCAATATGCCCAAATGTGAACACTGGTGGAGTTTGGGGAAAATAGAATCTTGACATTTGGGAGTTGTAGTTCCTGGGATTTATAGTTCACCTACAGTCACAACATTCTGAATCTCACCAACAAGAACCCCCATGTGGGCCACAGCAACGCGTGGCAGGGGACGGCTAGTGTATATCATAAACAATCAGTCACTTAACAATAACTGCTCATGCCCTCCAACTGTCCAGATTTGGCAGGGATACTTCCACCTAATCTACTGTCATTCCACCTTTTTTTCAGTTTTTTCCTCCTCTTCCCTGCTTTGGTTCACAGGTTACTTCAATTGCTGGAAATTAAGTTCAAAGTGCAAAAATAGTTTGCACGCAGATCAGTAGTAGGAGAGGATGAAGAAAAAATCATCCATTCTAGTAAACTTAGGCAAAAGCAAACCATTGGGGCTTCCCTAATTTGTGTGTCCATTCCTTTTGATGTCTTCACTGCATCTGGATGTGGCACACTTACATGTATTTCAGCATTCACCTGTGAAATGTTGGAGGGTATATCTGTTTTTTCAGTTCAAATATTTCCTTATAGTAAAATGCAAGAGGTTGGAGCAGTCAACCTCTTGCATTTGTTGTTGGTATTTGTTGTTGCTTGCCTTTAAGTCACTTCTGAATTAGACCAGGATGGTCCTGCTGGCCTTCCACAAGCAGGTCAAGACCTTTTGAATCCCCACCACGAAATAAAGAGACCAGACACAAGATCTGGAGAAATAATGGGCCATTTATTGTCCTAATTAGAAAAGTGGTTATTGAGCTAAGTAACCAGTTGTTGGGGAAACACTGCAACATGGGTAAGGGCATATGAGGCCAGGTATCATTCTCAGACTATCTGCTAAGCCAACCACTGGGTGAAGCACCTGACCCCGGGGGCACTCTACATTGATGGTTTGCTATCCCAGCCAGTCATTACTGGAAAGCCATCCCTGGGGACCTCCCCCTTGAGGAGCTGTATAACCCAATAGGAGAGAGGCAAACCCCTCAAGGTTGGGTTATATGGCTCTCCCCTCTCCCCCGAGCCTTATAATCTATAGGAGAAAGGTAACCCCTCCCCCTCCCCAATCGCTGCTGAAGGCCGAATGCAAAGGGGAGGGGGTTGACCGCAGAAAGTTTCCTTAGACCCCTCTCTTCTGTAGACTGGCGACAATGCCAGTCTAGGAAATACCTGATATTTCAACAGGGATTCAAATTCTCCCTCCGGCCATACTGTTGGCCCTTCTGTCCAGAGGTGAGTGCATCTGCCAGCAGGAATTTGGGGAGGAATAAGAGACATTGTGAGTTTTAAAGGCTATTTTAAGTGTATTTATTATATTTTACTCTGTTTTTTAACCTTAATCCACACTGTAATATTTAATTGTTTTTTAAATTTTTGTATTGCACTTGATCTACGTGTGGGATTGTTAGCCACCTTGAGTCCCCATGGGGAGAAAGGTGGGGTATAAATAAAGTAAATAAATACAATAAGACTGTGTGACTTGGCCAGGGTCACCAAGTGGCTTTCCCTGGCTAAGTTGGAATTAGAACCATGTTCTCCAGTGTCATAGTCCAACTTTTTAACCTGCACAACATGCTGGCTCCATCCTTTTGTTGCTACAATACTTAGCCATTCAACTTTTGTAAACCCAGTTCTATTTATACTGGCTGGGACATCTCAGAAGTTGTCCCAGAAGGGCTCTGGCAGCATATCTGGTTTTCATTCAGAAGACAAAACCATGTTGTGTTTTGGGGCACTGAATGGAATAGGACTCCTGGAAGGAAACAAATAAATAAAAATTATCCACATAATTAGACAAATCCCAAGTTGAATGGTTTCTGAGATAAATGTTCCTATATAGCAGCAAATTTGTAATAGGTGACCTAAACAATGTAATAGAGCTATTTAAAACAACAACAACAAATATTTCATAAGCTGAGAGAAAATACGGATTGCTTTTTTTACATTTATCATAGTGATTTTATCTGTTATGATTTCAGAAATATATGTTGACACATTCATTGACTCAAAATGAATTTTTCAAAAAAGGCCTTGAGAATGTGCGATATATATATATATATATATATATATATATATATATATGGCAGATCTATTGTTGCATCATTATCTTTAAAAGCCAGTGCTCATTTTAACGTTGCCTGAAGCACAATATTTTATGAATATGTCACATATTGGAATATCACCCAACTGCTACATAACATCTGCAGTCCCATGGGGGGAAAGTGAGGAAACCATACAGCATACAATAATGCTTATTGTTTTGCATGAAGTACTTGATAGGATTAGGAAGGAGTTGCAAAGTTCATTTCCAACTTTATGTGTGCTCCTCTTCCAGACGTCCTTCTAGAATTCAGTGTACTCAGTGCATTCATACACCAAGGAGACCCATTACCAGTAAAGCTGCTTCAAAGCCTGCTTTGTGTGCTTCCCTAAGACCAGGCACATCGACCTCTGTATTCTGTTCTGAGTTTGAGACATTTGTTTAATTAAACACATCCCAGTTATCATCCAAAATGGATGCTCAAACAGTTTTATTAGCAATTTTGACTACGATACTCTTATTAACTAAAAGACGTATTTACAAAGCCATCAATTTCTTATGTGGTCCAGCTTAAACAAAAATAAGCCAGGAGCAAAAGAATCAAATGGAGACGCTTTTTCAGACACCCTGATGGAATCATCCCTGATTATATTGCTGCCAGATGGAAGGGTGTTTGATGATATTTGCAGTACAGAAGCAAACAAATACAGGTGGTCATTCATCCAGACTTTCATCTATTGAAGCTAGATAGAATAGCAACTGTCATATGGACATTTTCATTAACACAGAAGGTGTGAACACTTTTTGCTGGGCTGTACTGCCACACTATAGTAGATGGATTTCTCCATCAAAGGCAAGGATCATTGGAACTGCCTGGTTCTACTGGAGAAACTCTTAACTTTTCTCCTTTGCTTTTGCAACCTGGCTGTGGAACTCTTTATCAAACAAGGTTAGAAGAGCCCCCATCAGCAGGTGTACTCTCTTTTCTAAATAAAATAATAAGACAGATAATTAGCAATTTTTATTTTTTTTAACTCCCCATGTGATTCAAGGTGGCACACATAATAATATTTTTTTTCCATGTCAGGAGCGACCCGAGAAATTGCAAGTCACTTCTGATGTGAGAGAATTGGCCATCTGCAAGAATGTTGCACAAGGGATGCCCAGATGTTTTGATGTTTTACCATTCTTGTGGGAGACTTATCTCATGTCCTTGCATGGGGAGCTGGAGCTGACAGAGGGAGCTCATCTGCGCTCTCCCCAAATTTGAACCTCCAACCTGTCAGTCTTCAGTCCTGCCCAGAACAAGGTTTAACCCATTGTGCCACCAGGGCTCCGTTATAATAATAATAACAACAACAACTACTACTACTACTTCAGGTGACAGTAGGATTAAAGAGAAACAACTGGAAAAGCTGACACGAAATGAAGATTTAAACATCGAACTGCAAAAGACTGTGGCACAAGCCAGTAAAGGTGGTCCCAGTGGTGATCAGCACACTGGGTGCAGTGCCTAAAGACCTTGGCCTGCACTTAAACACAATCAGCGCTGACAAAATTACCACCTGTCAGTTGCAAATGGCCACCCAACTGGGATCTGCACGTATTATTCACTGATACATCACACAGTCCTAGACACTTGGGAAGTGTCCAACATGTGATCCAATACAACAGCCAGCATAGTGACCTTGTTTGCTGTGTACTAATCTTATTGTGTTTCAAATAATAATAGCTTTATTTATAACCCACCCTACCTCCCCAAAGGGACTCGGGGCAGTTTTGTTTATTCCAAATGGCTTTTTTTATTCCAAATGTAGTCCTACTAGGTGAGTCAATCTGAATGAGTCATACCAGAAACTGATAGAAAATATCCTGGTGTAAACAAAATGCGTATGAATTTCCCTAGTTAATAGTTTAAAGTTTTGATTGTGATTGTTTTGTTTTCTTTCATTTATTAACCTTTGAATCCCCCTTGGAGGAAGATTAGGTGTGATTTAAATAAATCAAATAGAATATTGTATATATTCCCTCTAGGAACCTGATATATATCCTTTATCAGGAATTAAATGTAGTTGGCATGTTTGTATTGTTTACCGGAATGCAGGTTTCATAGTATTTCATCTGCCTGATGTTCATTAGCTTCAGTCTGGTACCCACTTAGCTCATGTGTCTAAATCCCTTTGATTTCAAGATCATTCCCCTAGGATTTTTCTTTGTGCTGACAATTAATTATTTTCTTTGAAGGGAAGTTCATGACATGTTTCCCCTGCAGGGAACAGGTTTTGTGCTGCTTCATGTTGTTTGTGGCTACGGTGGATACATATATCAGGATCAATATGAAACAATCCATTAATATTTGCTTGAAATTGTTAGAACACATGATCACATGTAAAAATATTTAGGCCACAATAACTATTTCTGAGGCAGCATCAGGTAGTGATTTGCATATTGGACTATGACCAGAGTTTTGATTTCTACTCAGCCATGACCTTGGACAGCCTCAAAGGAAGGCAATGGCAACCTCTTATGTCAAGAAAACCCAGTGATAGGTTCACCTTAGAGTAATCATGGGTCTAAAATGACTTGAAGACTAGTAAGAAGCAAACATTTTTCATTTATATACATTTAATTTTATACTCCCACTTTAATACTTAAATGACACTAAAGGCAAAGGGCGTGGACATGACATTGAATTTGCATGAATCGCCCATCAAAAATGTCTAGATTGAGAGAAGGAATAGCCCCACTCTAGTCTGCTTTGGTCAGACCACACCACAAATACTATGTTGAGTTCTGGACAACACAATTTGAGAAGCATATTGACAATCTGGAACATGTCCAGAGAAGAGCAACTAAAATGATCAAAGGCCTGGAAACCAATACCTATGAGGAGCAGCTTAGGGAGCTGGGTATGTTTAGCTTAGAGAAAAGAAGGGTGACAGGGGACACATGTTTAAATATTTGTAAGGATCTCACATTGAGGAGTGAACCAGCTTGTTTTCTGCTGCTTTGGAGACTGGAGCATGGAGAAATGGATTCAAACTGCAGGCAAAGAGATTCGATGTTGTGCACAGTGTGAAAAACATGGTTGAGGAGATTCTGAGCCTCAACAGTAGAGCTGGAACCCAACAATGAACAGCAGATCCCTCAGCCATGCCCCGAAGTAACATCTAGGGAGTGACTATTGAGACTGCTGACCAAATGCAAGAAACTTCTACTGAGCAATCTGAGAAGCAATTTACTGTTCCTGCTCTTGTGGATTTAAGAAAAGAAAGGTCTCAGCTGTGAAGGTCTTTGAGGCTAGCTGAGAAGAAAGCCAGCAACAGGCAACACATGTGAATTTAGGACTTATGGGCCTGAAGATTGTTAACTGGCTTTGGCTGCAACATTACTGCCTGAGTCAAGATCTTGGACACTTGATCTTTCATGTTTTCTGAACCCTGGACTACACTTCAGACTTTGACTCAACCTTGTATCTTGGACATTTTTAGTAATTGGTTCTTTACCCTGGACCTGACATTTGGATTTCTCTCTTGTGTATTCCTCAGATTGTTTGGAATTTCTGTGAACTTATTGGCTTGACCTGGGACTGTTTATGTATGCTCTGCTTGTACTTAGAGGTTGAGGCATTGACATTACACCTAAACATTAGGCTGATAGGGGCGGTATACAAATATAGTTAGTTAGTAAGTAAGTACTATTCCATCAGTGTTGCCTCTGAAAGATCCTGCAAATCTCTTAGGAAGACAGACAGACAAACGTCAGCATTCTGGAAGAAGCAAAAACCACCAGCATTGAAGAGATGCTCCTACACCATCAACTGTGCTGAACAGGCCACATTCTCCAAATGCCCGATCACTGTCTCCCAAAGCAGTTACTATACTCCCAAAGCAAGAATGGGAAACATAATGCTGGTGGACAGGAAAAGAGATTTAAAGATGGGCTTAAAGCCAACCTTAAAACTGTGGCATAGTCAACAAGAACTGGGAAGCCCTGGCGCTTGAGTGCTCTAACTGGAGGTCAGAATTTGAAGAGGCATGAATGGAGGGCAACAGGGAGAAACATGCCAAGAGGAAGGCACGTCAAGCCAATCCTGACCGAGACTGCCTTCCACCTGGAAACCGAGATCCTCAGTGTGGGAGAACATGCAGATCAAGAATAGGGAACCACAGCCACCTTCGGATCCACCGCAAAGACACTGCACTTGGAGGACCATCATCCTCAGTCTATGAGGGATTGCCTAAGTACGTATGTAGGTGCAAAAAAGCTCAGACAATGAGCCTTTATGGATGGCCATAACTATTAAGCCTATGACCCTGCACAGACAAGCCTAAGCTCTAGTTTTACATGGTGCACAAGCAATTTTACATTAATTTGGTTTCTTAAAAGAAAGTTAATACATTTCTTTATATTTAATAAAAATGAAGCATACACAACTTCACATCATAGTATTTCATGGAGCACCTCTATATATTGTGAAGATACATTCATTCTTTAGTTAAAGTATTTTTGGTAAACATTTTAATGAATATGCTAAAAACAAATCATTGGAACAAACATACATATAATGCCTATTAATTATGAACCATGTAAATACCACAAAAATATGTTCAAAAGAATCTTTCTCAAAAAGAGAATCAGTTTTCCAGTATGATATTCATACATTTCCTTTCTTCTCCTGTTAATAATCCTAAATCTCTGTTTTCCCAAAATGTAAAATATCAAGAATCCTATAACAAATCTTTCTGATATTTATGCAGAAACTCCAAGGGACTTGGGATAGCACATGTATTATTTATAAAAGCAATAAATGTCTGCCATATTTCAATAAACATGCATGTCCTAGTTTCCCCTCAAAGAACCTCACAATTGGCTGTTAGTTTTTCATTTAATGCTTGATTCCACAGCTTCCATCACCATATAAAAGGATCTACTTCTTTGTGGTGTTTCAATTCTTTATCTATAACCATTATTGGCACTGATCAAAAAAATAGAAATAAAATATTTAAGGTACAAGTACTCATTATTATTTGTAAAGATGAACAGTAATTTTAGTCTATCATCATGATATGATTTTACCCGTTATATTCAATACCTGCTTCCCAAACTTTCCTACGTTGGGGCAATATATGATACATCTACATGGCATGATCAATGCAGTTTGAAACCACTTGAATTGCCATGGCTCTATGCTATAGAATCCTGGGATTAATGGTTTGCTGGGGCACAAACACTCTTTCACAGAGAATGCTAAAGACCTTGCAAAATTACAAATCACATAAATCTATATCATTGAGCCATGGCAGTTAAAGTTGTGTCAAACTGCATTAATACTACAGCATAGATGCACTCCTTGATATCTATGAGTCATTTACTTCACAAGGGCCTGACCTACACTACTAAAATGCAGTTTGAACTGCATTGAACTGCATTGTATGGCTCTACACCGACCCATATTATATAGCTCAAAACATGTAGCGCCCAAGTGAGGTGTGAGAGGGTCTACAAGAGATCTGCTTTGCCCTGGAAAATCAGCAACGTAGGCCTCATTCTGGAATGAAATGAAGATCTTTTAATTCCCTAGGTTCTAAGACAAGTTTCTGTTTTAAGCTGTTATAACTGTATGATTCAATAATTGACAAATAACTGTTTAAGGCCATTTTAAGAGTGGATGAAGGAATTATAAAATGAATCTATTTTGTAGGGAAGCCACTAAATACTGAAGAGATGAATTGGATTGTTTATTGATATATGTATTGTGGATTATGTTTTTATGCTTTTAAACTGTATACTGTTGTTTGTTATAAGTTGTTGTAAACCGCGTTGAGTTGCCGGCTAGGCTGAGAAACAGCGGTATACAAGTATAGCAAATAAATAAATAAATAAATAAATAAATAAATGGACATTCGTGTATTATCATACCTGTATTTACTTAATTTATATCTTACCTTTATAAGATCTATTTAAAAGTCAGTTGAAAAAGTGGAATGACAGATTCATTTGGACTGCCCTTGCCAAATTGGGGTAGTTGTAGGGTCTGTGGTATATAAATATATAAATATATAATAAAATACTAAATATATTAATAGAATATACATTAATAAGATGTATGTACAATGTGTGTGTGTGTGTGTGTGTGTACACACACACACACACACATATTGCCCTCCTGATGATGCAGCGGGTTAAACCACTGAGCTGCTGACTGAAAGGTTGGTGGTTCGAATCCGGGGAGCAGGATGAATGCCCTCTGTTAGGCCAAGCTTCTACCAACTTAGCAGTTTGAAAACATGCAAATATGAGTAGATCAATAGGTAACAATTCTGTGGGAAGGCAATGGCGCTTCATGCAATCAAGCTGCTCACATGACTTTGGAAGCATCTATGGACAACAGCAGCTCTTCAGCTTAGAAATGGAGATGAGCACCACCCCATTGAGTCAAACACAACTAGATTTAATGTCAGGGAAAACCTTTACCTTTACCTATATATAAGATGTGTGTGTGCGGGGGGGTATGTGTGTTTGACACCAAAGGAAATTCAACTAGCTGTACTCATTTGTACACAGAAAAGCTCATGCAAAAACAGAAATTAAAGTGTTTCCTAAAAAGTGAGCATGACTAGTATTTACAAGAAAGCCTGGCATGTATCTGAAAATAATCCAAGTGAGCAATATCTGAAGCCTGCAAAAGCAGCAGAGCATAAACTGCAGAGCAAAAAAACCAACATCTGCAAAAAATATATATGCAAAAGCATGTCCTGTGCAAAAACAGAATGTCACATGATTTCTTCAGAGTCACAGATTCTGAGCAGCAAAATTAAGTACAAATATATAAAAAGAGAACCAACTCTCTGCCATAAATATCTCTGAGAGGTGATATTTGGTAGGATACTTTGAGAAATTGCATTGAGATGAAAGAAAGTGAAACAGAGAAGGCAAACAATTTTTAGTTACAGATTGATTGAATTGTCACTTTCCCTCCTACTATCAAGAGTCATGATCAACAGCATAATTATGTGTCTGACAAATTAAAAATAAGCTCTCTTGTTTTCAATGGGGCACAAGGCTCATCTATACGTCATCCAAAAACCAACAGAAATTGCTTCCTATTCTGTTTTGTGGGTGATATGATCTTGAAAAACACACAACAGCTGCTCCTGAAAGCTTCCATTAAGACTGGAGATTCTCCCAGAGGGACAATGTGAAGTATTCGCGACAATGGCAGCCCCAGGTACAATGGAGTGCTATAAACAAGAGGTTAGTTGAGCATGGAGAACTGAAGTCATGCCAACCTCACATATGCATGTTTACTAAAATGTAAGCAGGCTGAGTTAATGGGACTCATCATTCACAAGTAAATGTTCGAGGTAGAGCATTCAATCTTTACTAGAAATGCTTGGGAACAGAAATGTTCCATATTTTCCTAGATTGTGAAATATTTGCACATATGTAATGTGATCTCTTGTAGATGGGGTCCATGTCTGAACATGACATTCATTTATGTTTCATATATATCTTATATACATAGCCTGAAGGTCATCTTATGCACAATATTTTACATAATCTTGTCCATGCAACAAGATTTGTATACATTGAACCATCACAAAGCAAGGTGTCACTATCTCATCTGCTCTTATAGACAATTTTCAAGCTGTACAAGAGTGCATGTGTCAGCTGGCATCCTAATAAACTCATGTCTTCCCCTCACCCTCCCACACATAAGTGCATAAGAAATGAGGCAAAATGGATGGAAATCTTTTCTGCTACATTCAGGATATGAAAAACATTGTTCAGTTTTGGGATCTCTCTTTTTCTATCAAAAAGCCTTCATTATCTCCGTGAAGACTCTTTCTCAGACTGGATCATTCTGAAGATGGGACTTCCTGACCTTTTGAAGTACACAAGTATTGCAACCTTTTCTCCCAGTTGTATAATGGTCTTTTCCATATCGTCAAAAAAGAGGAAATCATCAAGAAAAGGACAAATGAGACAGATTCGCATAAAGGTTATTCATGCTAAATACAGTCAACCCAATGTACCCATGAATTTAACCATCTACACCTTGAAAATATCACCTCCCCACAACAACAACAACAACAACAAACAGGAATCCAAATGCAAACCATGATCTTGCAATTTTATATAAGGGAAAGCATTTTTGTGCCGGTGGTACAATGAGTTAACTCTTGTACCGGCAGGACTGCTGACCAAAAAGTTGGTGGTTTGATTCCAGAGAGCAGAGTGAGCTCCCATCTGTCAGCTCCAGCTTCTCGTGTAAGGGCACGAGAGAAGCCTCCCACAGGATGGTAAAACATCTGGGCACCCCCTGGGCAATTTCCTTGCAGATGGCCAATTCTCTCACACCAGAAGTGACTTGCAATTTCTCAAATCGCTCCTGACACACACACACAAAAAGGGAAACCATTTTATTATGCCATTGTATATCATGAGACTTGAGCATTCGTGGATTTTGGTACAGATGGGGGTAGGAACCAAGCCACAGCAGATACGAAGGCCCCACTGTATAGGTGAAAAATAGGATGTCATTGCCAGGAGGGGAAATTGTGGCCAAGGCATCTACATTGTAGAATTAATGCTGTTTGACACCACTTTAAATGCCATATCTCAATGCTATAGAATTCTAGGGATTATAGTTTTAGAAAGCCTTTAGCCTTTTCTGCCAAAGTTCTGTTGCCTCACCAAACTACAACCTCCAAGACTGCATGGCATTGTTGACAAATTACATTAATTCTACAGTGGAGATGTACTCCAAGTGGCCTTGGTCAATCTGCTCTCCAGGGGCTATTAATCAGAAACATTAAGGCCTGCTCTCTCTGCCTCTTTTAGTTCTTTCTCTTAATCCCATCTCTGGGCTTGATTGTCCTTTGTAAAATAAAATACACATGCCTAGTCTTCCTTGCTGTTCCATCTGAAAGACAAAAAGCAAAGCAAAGCTCACTCCCACATTCAGTCCTTGGCTTCTCCACTTAAAAGGTTATCAGGCAGGGTAAGCTGTCTTTAGCAGAACCTGGACAGATGCTCCTAATCTGAGCAGACACCACCGGGAAGGTGAACAGCTTGATATATTTGAATTCAATGCATGCAGCTTTTTCTTGACAGAGAGATACAGTGATAAGACTGCAAGCTCTCTGCCACGCTGCTGTTTTTAGCACAATCAGAGCATCTAAGAACTGAAAGGGATTGCAGGGCCAACTAGTCCGACCCCTTACTATGTGAGCATATCTGCTAAAGCACTCCTGAAAGATGTACATCAAACTTCTATTTAAAGAACTCCATAGATGGAGAGCCCCCCCCCCCCCCCACCCATCGAGACATTCCACAGCTGAATAGTTCTTAGTCAAGACATTCTTTAAAACATTTAAGTGTGKTCTCTTTTCTTGTAATTTGTATTCATTGGTTCATTTTCTTGTATTGGGAGAAGCAGAAAACTCCATCTTCTAGATCAGGGGTGTCAAATTGATTTTCACTGAAGGCCACATCAGGCTTCAAAGGGCCAATGAATCCATGGATGGAGAATCCATGGATACAGAGGACCAACTATCATTTTTTTTACATAGTGGTTGGTACTCTTTAGTTTTTATTCAGTGTGGGTCTCCAGATATTATTGAATGACAACTCCCTTCATTTTTTATTCTCTGGCTCTCATGCAAGCTGAGGATAATGGGAATTGCAACCCAACAGCATTTGTGACTCTGAGATTGAGGAGAAGATTAAAAGACATTTTAAAATCAGACATCATATCCACTAGTCTTGTATCTAAATTCAAACCCCACTATTTTTACAAGGGAGCCCCACAGTGGCACAGTGGGTTAAACTGCTGAACTGCCGAACCGCCAAACTTGCTGACCAAAAGCTTGATGGCCTGAATCTGGGGAGCGGGGTGAGCTCCCACTGTTAGCCCCAGCTTCTGCCAACCTGGCAGTTCAAAAACATGCAAATGTGAGTAGATCAATAGGTACCACCTCTGCAGGAAGGTCACAAAGCTCCATGCAGTCATGCTGGCCACATAACCTTGGAGGCATCTATCTCTTCAGCTTAGAAATGGAGATGAGCACCATCCCCTAGAGTCAGGCATGACTAGACTTAATATGAAGGGGAAACCTTTACCTTTTTATCCTCACTAAACAGAACAAACTGCAGCCTTCCAGATGTTACTGCATCACAACTCCCATCACTGCTAGTTGTCATGTCTAATGATGAGGAATGCAGGAGTCGAGCATTTGGAGGATCACATAAAATGACAGAGTGGGCTGAATTTGGACCATAGCCCTGACACATTTGTTCTAGATCAGTTGTTCTCAACCTATGGGTCCCCAGGTGTTTTGGTGTACAACTCCCAGAAATCCCAGCCAGTTTACTAGCTGTCAGGATTTCTGGAAGTTGAAGGCCAAAACATCTGGGGACCCACCGGTTGAGAACCACTGTTCTAGATGAAGATATTTAAAGATGACTATCGTTGGTGAAAAGAACTGAAGAACACCACTGGAGGGATTCAAAGGACAAGAATACCTTTGGTTCAGAAAACGTAAAGTAGTTTGGAGAAGACCTAGTTGAGATAGAATCGTGTAGTCATTTCAAACAGTGGACTTCAATGCTGGAAACGAGAGTTTGAATTTCCACTTGGACATGGAAACCCATTGGGTGGCCTTGGATGCATCACACTCTCTCAATTTCTGGGGAAGGCTATGGCAAAGCCCTGGTAACCAAATCTTACCAAGAAAACCCCATGATAGGGTTACCTTAGGATCACAAGTCTGAAATGTCTTGGAGGCACACAACAACAACAACAACAACAACAACAACAACAACAAAACATGGAATGTGAAAACTAAGATTCAAGGCAGGGATTGGTAAATAGCTTCCATCTGGGAAACTCTCATGCCCCTCAACTGACTTTGGAGGGTTACTCTGCCCATTGCACCTCAACCCATTTTATTTTTTAAATTAAAAAATATCCCTATATCTAGCTAGCAAGGAGGTGTGGAACTTTGCCAGACATTGTCATCTTCCTGTTATTTGCAGCCCAGGAAAGGCATTTTTCAATCCAGAAGTCATTTCTTATTTTTACAAAAATATTGGAGGTGGTGGTAGCGTGTGTGTATCAAAAAGTGAAAAAGTTCTCCTTATGGCCCCTAGAAGGTGCTGGAACATATTGAGTAAAAGTTAATTGTGGTTGAGGATTCTAGTTGTTGTCAACTTCAATGTATGGCAATCCCATGAATGAGAAACCTTCAAATTATTCATGGATTTATAGTACTCAGAATCAGAGCTGGGAGAGATCACAATGGGTATCTAGTCCAACCTCCTGCCATACAGGAATGCGCTTTCAAAGCATTGTCATCAACAGCCCTGTTCAGATTTTGCAAACTCCAGGACAGGGTTTCCTTCACTGAGTCTATCCAGCTGCAATGCACTCTTCTTCTTTTCCTACTGCCTCAGTAAATATTCCCAAAAGAACCCTTGGGGGCCTTAAAATAACTTTGGAAGACTGCAATTCCCCTCTCTTGTTTTGAGGACTTAACATGCATATCACATGGGCAGTAAACCCATTGCACAGCCTCACTGAATGTGTTCTCTGCTTGTAACTTTACTATCATTAAAGGTAAACATAATGAGTAAAGATTGTTCCCTTGGCCATAACGAAAAATAATAATAGCCAGAATCTATGTTAGGATAGGGCATGAAGTTAAAAGGTAAAGATAAGGTTTTCCCCTGACATTAAATCTAGTCGTGTCTGACTATGGGGGGTGGTGCTCATCTCCATTTCTAAGCCGAAGAGCCAGCATTGTCCATAGACTCTCCAAGGTCATGTGGCCAGCATGACTACATGGAGCACCCTTACCTTCTTGGCAGAGCGGTCCCTATTGATCTACTCACATTTGCATGTTTTCGAACTGCTAGGTTAGCAGAGGCTAGAGCTAACAGTGGGAGCTCACCCCGCTCCCCAGATTTGAACCGGAGACCTTTTGGTCAGCAAGTTCAGCAGTTTAGCCATTTAACCATGGGCTCAGGGCATGAAGTTAGGTTAATCAAAATGGTACAAAATATGCGTAAGTTTTCTGGTATCCCTTCACAAACCAAATTGCTATAAAAAGCACAGGGATGCAGGCAAAATTGCAAGAAGCTGAAGTCATGGTGTTTTCTGCTGGTGGGCTTATTTTTTTTCTCCTAAGGATGCTTCTAGGTTTCATTATATGTGACACTGTGTTTAATTTTTTCTTTTCCTAAAAAATATTCAAAAAAATTGCTAAACATCTTTGGCCATTACAGTAATGGCAATGAATAAGGGTTTTCTAGGATCCCTTGCCTCACTCAGGTTGAACCAAGCTGAAAGCTATTTTTTTCTCTCTTTGGAAGAACAGAGAAACTTTCCTGAACAGTATGCATCTTTCGAGATTTCATGGTATGCTGGTAAAACCATTAAAAAAAGAGCCGCCCAGGGCAGTCCATAGATTCTTGACTATTCATTTCACAGTTGTTAATTTTTGCTCAAACATCTCAACAGAGGCCCATAGGTGAAGTGTCTAAATTCTGTTTCAAACTAGACAGTGCCTCTGTGCCCTTTCTTATGGAGGAAAGGAATAACAGGACTATTAGAGCTGCACAAATTTATGTTCAAGGTTGCCAGGGGACATCCAGGAACACTGTGTCCAGAGTTCAGTGTGTGGCCATTGCTGCATCCTGTCTTGCAGAACTGTGTCTGAAAATTATTCAGCTACAACCTGAGCAGGCCACTGAAGTTTAAATATTTGCTTCATTAAAGCTTCCTCTCTGAAGCAGAGTGAAACAACTGTAGGTTTATTGTTGAAGGCTTTCATGGCTGGAATCACTGGGTTGTTGTAGATTTTTCGGGCTATATGGCCATGTTCTAGAAATATTATCTCCAAGGACGCTTCTCATAGATGCAGGCGAAATGTCAGGAGAGAATGCTTCTAGAACATGGCCATATAGCCCGAAAAACCTACAACAACCCAACTGTAGGTTTGTATTTGAAAGTTTAGTCATGGAAAGGGGATGTCTTTTAATGGAAGCACATTAAATGAGACTCTTTTGTCAGGGTGCATCCACACTATACAGAATCTTGGGTACTGTTGTCTGGTGACATACCAGCACACTGGCAGAGAAGGCTAAATACCTTGTAAAACTGCAATTCCCATGGTTCCATAGCATTAAACATTAAAGTGGTTTGAAACTGCATTAATTCTACTGTGCAGATGCAGCCAAGGTCTTCTCAGTGATAGTCCCTCCTCTGTCAAAGACAAAAAAAGAGTATTTCAGTCTCTAGAAATATTCCTCCAAAAAAAAGTCTCTGCTCCACCCTCCCTAATAGCTTGAGAACAGAAGATCTCAATTACTTGTGTGTATTTGTATAATAAAGCTATTTTTGTTGTTTATTTATTCAGTTGCTTCCAACTCTTCATAACCTCATGGACCAGCCCACAGTAGAGCTCCCTGTTTGCCGTCACCACCTCCAGTTCCTTCAAGGTCAAACCAGTCACTTCCAATATACCATCCATCCCTCTTGCCCTTGGTTGGCCCCTCTTCCCTTTTCCTTCCATTTTCCCCAGCGTCATTGTCTTCTCCAAGCTTTCCTGTCTTCTCATTATGTGGCCAAACTACTTCATCTTTGCCTATAATATCCTTCCCTCCGGTTATTTCCTGAAGTACGGACTAGTTGGATCTTCTTGCAGTCCAAGGCACTCTCAGAATTTTCCTCCAGCACCGCAGTTCAAAAGCATCTATCTTCTTTCGCTCAGCCTTCCTTGTGGTCCAGCTCTCACATCCATAAGATACTACAGGGAATACCATTGCTTTAACTTTGAGGATCTTCTTTGCCAGTATGATGTCTCTACTCTTAATCATTTTATTGAGATTTATTGTTGGATATGAATTTTGCAATTTTTCTTATGACCACAAATTCACTGATTTTATGTCTCCCTAGAGTCAGTTGAACTAATAATATAATTATCAGCATTATAAAGTAAGAAAAGCAGTAAAATTGAGGGATCAATTATTTGTCTCTTATTTTTCAAGGCATGGTAGGAATCCTTTCCCTTCATCAAAATTTGCTGTACAGACTGCAATAACCTGCCCTGTAACTTGTGCAATTATTTAGATCTTCCTGACCTACATGTTGCCTGAGGAACACATGCCACATGTTCTAGTTTCACCAAACAATGAAGAATAATCAAGAATATTTGATGAGACTAAATTGACCTGCAGCTGAATGCAGCTTAGTTATTTTTTACATAATTCTTCATCTATGAACAGATGATATAGAGCTAAGTTAAAATAGCAGGCTAGCTGTGATTAATACCAGCAAGCAACAAAAGACCTTGCTTAATTTTATAGTTGTTATAATTTTAAAACAAGGGAATTATCACAAGCCCATGGTACCAATGCAGAGTTACAGCAGTGAAACTTGGTTGAGGCCAAAGAGGGAAGAGATTGTAAACTGTGTTCCCTCAGTATGACAGCTGGCTAGCTAACACTTTGTTCTCGACTCTTCCTCTGGAACCTGAGGGCCACATTATGAGATGGAAGAGTGCATTTTTGTGTTCAAATTCATGATTTGTATCAAAAATCTGAATCAAGGACACTATCACAAAATGTGCAGAAATACATATTTCTAAACAAGCTAATCTGTTCCAATCTACATATTACATCAGGGAGTGGGGATTAAGTTAGTTTGCATAAGTATGCAGATCAAATGAAAATATCAGTTTTTAAATCAACTGTCCTTCTTAGGACCGAATGCAGAGCAATGGGAGATGGATCAGGCAGTAGATGAACTGGCTGCCAAAGAAGCAGATGAAATAATAATTTTCTCACCATTGTAACCATTAGTCCATTTTATTGTTTGTAAATCTAGCAAAAGATAAAAGTACAGGAAAAGAGGCTGGAGAGGGGTGTCAATCACCTCTGAAGTCATGAGGACCAGGAGGTGAAGAGAAAACTGGAATTAGAAGTTATACTGTATATGTTCAAGGAGTAGCCACAAGCAGGTTATTTCAGACTTTAGGATGGAGTTCACACATCAGCTATCAAGTTCTGGCAAAGGAGAAGTCCCCCTGACTTCCTACCCCCCCCCCCCAATTCCTCATTCACAACTCCCTGTATATTTCCCCTTCAGTTCTAGGTCTTTTGGATCTCACCATTAGCTCAGTTGTTCACATTACAGCTTGGATAACTCGGACCAGCTATAGAAACCTATAACATGGACAAATAACTGCTAATGGTTTAATATTCTAAACCAATCCACTGGGATTTGAGCTGGATCCACAGTTTGGAGTTTCTAAAGACCTCATCACATTTAATGGGGGAAAGTGTAGGGAACCGTGTTATCCCATTATCCTGTTCCCTCCCATCTTTCCCTGTCCTTTTGGGATGGACAGCCATCCCACAACCTTTTTGAATCTTACCCCATATTTCCCCTGCTTTCTCTCACATTCTTCATTCAGGAATCAAGTAGACCTGACTCCTGAAGATGGTCTTCAGGCTCTGTTCCAGGTGTTGCAAAAACGGAGACCCAAGGAGTGCCTCCAGAACTATCTTTATGTTGTCTGATTGTCTCCATGGGACTCCTGTGGGGCTCTATTTCTGCAAAGAATGGAAACAGATCCTGAAGACTGATTTAAATCCTTAGTGTCAGAGGTGATGTTCAGGATGCCACCATTTTGAAGCTTCCAAGATGCCCATAGTGATTGTGTGAATGTAACAATGGTGTATCATTTGTAAACCATTGCTACAGATTTTGAGGCAATATTATAGTTACAACATGCTGCAGACCAGAACGCCTACAAGTAGGTGGGCTTCATGCCATTGTGTTTCATAGAGGGCATATCCCCCAATTGTCCTATGCTCCAGTTAGCAAGTGTCCCAGGAATCAGGGACAACAATACCAGAGCTGTTGCATAGTTTATTCAGTCCAGGTCAGTCACAAGACTAGATCAAGCAAGATAATGGTCATCAGATAGTCCAGGTGTCATTCAGTTTGTCATTAATACACATAAATGAATCCAAAAAGAAGTAAAACAGGGTCAAAGTGAATTGTGACAGTTCCAGTTAAACCTCTGCCATGCCACATTTCCAACAGCTTTTAAAGTGTCCCGCTTTGTTACTCCTCCTCTTCCTCCTCCTCTATTCTTCCCTTCTCCTTAGCTTACTTCCATTCAAAGTGCAAAAGTAATATGCATTTCATTAACTTAGTGGTGGCACAGGAGAGGAATAACATAATATTGCCCTTCCCAGGTGACTCAGGCAAAAGCAAACTACTGCAGCCCCTCCTAAGCTTGTGTATTCTTCCATTTCCATTGTCACTACGCTCTGATGTTGGTTGACCACCCATGTCCTTGTTTTCATCTCTGAAATGTTGAAGGGTATGGGATAGCTATTTAGGCAAGGATTCTCTTGCCCTTGGTACCAGTTAATCACCATTTCATGTTTGGGTCCCACATTCATTATCAGGAAAGCATTGGCAAAACAACCTTAACCTGTTTTTATTTGTTGTAGATGTCTGTTGTCAGCAACATAGGTCTAGATTAGCCTTCTGCAGTGTCTTCATTGTCTGCCCCTCTTCCCCATGTTCAAAATCTTTTTCAAGTGTTTAATGTTCCAAATTATATGTCAAGGGCAAATGAGTAAGAAGTGTACTAGCTGAAACAATTTCATTTAAAGTGATAATAGACAGTTGCTACTGACTGTGTGCATGAAAAACAGAAATGGCATCCATCAGCCAGAAACTGAAATATGAAAGTTCTTTCTTCCTGGGTTACAAGAAGAACAGAAATGATCCAAACATATGACAGGCTGGTTAATTAAGATACTGAAAGAATTCCACCAGGAATACTTGGAGGTTTATTATAATAAAAAGATGTGTCTTAGTCTAGTGATCTGTGTGTCATTGCACCCCTTTAGAGAAAGCACCTTCTCAGCCCTTTTCTCCTCTTTGTTAAAGAGCAAAACAACAGCTTCATTCTCCTCTCCTGCTTAGTCTACACTGGTAGAAATATTGAAAGCTCTGTTCATCTGCATCATTATGCAAAGGAATTTTATGGCACCTTTTGAAAATAACTGAGAGAAAGGTGTTGATGGCATAACTTTATGCTCCAAATTTCTTTCTCCCTATTTCATGCTGGTTGAAATATAACCTGACAAAATATGTCTGCCCTCTTCTATTCCTGCTTACTAACTGTTCATTATAATACCAGTCTTCCTTGAATATAAAATTCATCTTCTTCACATTCTCATTTCATTCAACATATATATATTTCTAGGATACCATGAACTGCTAAAAAGACAAAATGAATTCTACAGCAAATTGGCAAATATGACAAAACTTAGGCTGCTATACTTTGGCCATATCATGAGAAAAGATGACTCACTAGAAAATATAATAAGAAGAGTAGGAAGAAAAGAGAAAGGGTACATTCCAAATGGATAGATTCAATCAGGGAAGCCACCACCCTGAGTCTACAAGACCTTTTGAGAACAGAGTGTCTTGGAGATCTCATATTCATAAGGTTGCCATAAATTGAAATACAGGAAGTCCCCAAGTTATGGATAAGATCAGTTCTGTATGTTTGTTTTTAAGTTGAATTTGCATGGAAGTCAGAATGCACATTTTTTAAAGTCTAACTCTCTCTCTCACTCTCTCTCTCTCTCTCTATATATATATACATATACACGCTTTGGATAGCATAGAGAAGGATTATCACCGCTTTGGTGTTTGTTTTGCTCTCTGTGCCCCTGTTCAGACGATTTCATCTCACTTTCTTTGAGAATTGGATTTTGAAAAAAATGACTTCTTGTGGAAACAAAGATTGGTTTCCCCATGGTACCTCTTTTAGGAGTGAATTTTTTTCCCCAGGGAAAATTTCTCTCACTATCTGTTGTCTCACCCCCATTCGTAATTATGGATCTCATCACATTGGTGTTTCCCTCTGTTTTCTCTCCATTTTTGTTTGCTGGTGAAATGGAATCCCATGGAGGCCACCCCATGACGCATGACCACTTCTAGTGGCCACCCATGGGACTCTGTCTTGCCAGTATGCTACAAGGGAGAGAAAACTGTTCTCAGGTAACACCTGACCCCTGATTCCAGAAAGTTGGGGGGGGGAGCTAGGGAAAGAGAAAAGAAGTTGGGGAAAGGTCGTGGGATGGCTAGCCATCCCCAAAGATGGAAGAGAGAACAGGAGAGAACAGGGTAAGATGTTTCCCCACTCTTATCAACACTTGCCCCTGATTCCCCCCATTTCCCTTCTGCCTGTCTGATAAAATCCTATGAATAGTTTGCAAGTCGGATGTTTGTAACTCGGGGACTGCCTGTAGACTTGAGAACAGTTATCAAGCATAAATATATTTCTACATTTGTTAGTGAAATTTAGAAAACCTGATGTTGAGGTACAATGGCTGCCTAACTGCTATTGCATATATTATGTATTGCCAAGAATTCATCCAAAGAAAAAAACTGTTGGTCACCTGGGAAGCAAGATCATCCAAAACCTGCAGTTGTAACATTGTGGTAGTCTATGCTGTTAAATCATTATTGTCTTACATTTTCACTATGCCACATAACTGCTGGGAGCTTTTATAATCCAAATAGTAATGTTTTTTAGTTGATTGTATTGTATTGTATTGCACTGTAATAATTGTTTGTTTTAACTATTGTGTTATTGCTATTGCATTTTATTGTAACTGTTGGCATCGAATTGTGCCGAATTGTAAGCCGCCCTGAGTCCCTGCTAGGGGGTGAGAAGGACGGGGTAGAAATGACCGAAATAAATAATAATAATAATAATAATGTCAGAAAGGGAAAATATATGCCATATGGTAGGCAAGATAGAGAGATAGAAGATAGATTACCAGTTGCCTTATCAGCAGCGGCAGTTTTCTGCTGAGGATGATGGGGGGAAAAAACCTCAGGTTGGTCAACATGAATGCCAAACTCCAGGCTCACAATGTTACAACTGCAGGTTTTGGATAGTCTTGCTTCCCAAGTGACCAACAATGTCATTTTGGATGCATTCATTGCTACTAGGTGGGTTATCATGGCTGAGCATGGAATGAAACCCTGATTTCCAGAATTGTAGCTCAAGATTCAAACCACCATACCACGCTGGCTCTAGCCTTATTAGGAATTGTTCTTCCGACTCACACAGTTTCCAGAGTTTTCCACATGGGATGTTCATGTGGGATTGGAATATTTCTCTTTGACACTTCACAGGCTAAAACGAGAAGCTTTCGAGCCTGTCAAGCACAACTTTGCACAGGGGCTTAGAATATTCTGTTTATGAATTCCAGTGTGATTAAAACAGTAAAATACATGCAGGATTGTAGGTGCTCTCTTCAGGCTTCTGAGCTCACAACGCAGGCCCTTCAAAAGATCAAAGCAATTAAAAAAATAAATGAGTGTATGCAAGCAGTTTCAAAACTGTCTTAAGTCCTCCTGCTGTTGCTGATGCTTTTGATGATGCATTTTTATTGTGTTGCAGGGTGGAATGGAAGGCACATCTCTCCTTCCTCCATCTCCCCTTTTGGGGAAGTGAATAAAGATGATCACACGCTAAGCTTTCTTGGAAATATTTTGCATAATAACCCAGTTAAGAAATTTCTTCTTAAACTATATGAGCCTATATGGGTTTTTGGACCAAAAAAAGCCTCTAACAAGAATGTATTTTATAAAGTAATAAAGAATAAGAAAAAGAACTGGCTTGCCACATATCTGGAGACTTAGTTTATAATTGGATTAGGTCTGAAATGCAATAAAAAGAATGTTATTGCTCTTACTTGGGATGGAGTTCATAACATAGTGCATCTCACAATCTCACATGCCATATTGAATCTGGTACAATGGTTCTTATCCACCTCAAGGAGAGATGAGTAAGAAATTATTATTATTATTATTATTATTATTTACATATACGCGCATATGATCTTATTAAATGCAGTTTCAGTTATACATTAAGAGCTCGGAATACCATAAAATCATACTGGAGAACCTAGCAATGCATAGAGAAGTGTTTGCTCTACTTCTGCTGGGATTTGACCATACAATTGTGCAGTAGGTCCAGAGAGAACACTTCTCTGGGCATCTCAAAAGTCCGCCAGTGCAGTTCTATTTTACTCTTTGGCCAGAAACCCATGACATCATTCATTTCAGATAAGAAAAATGGGATTCCAGATTATTCATGTAATACATAGGCCTGTATATTAAGAAAAGAAAAATTTGAACATTTATTCTGTTAAAAAATGACAGGCTAAATCCAATGCTAGCCCTGTTTAGAGTTGACCCACTGAAGCAAAAGGTGGAAATGTGCATCTATCAAACTCTTTTGTAGTTTTGGAAAGGCATGACCTTTTAGATCATCACCTTTTGTAAAAATGATGCCATAACCTTTTTGGAAATGAAAATCTCAATAACCTTTTGGAAAATGGCATTAATCACCAGTTTGTGAAAATCAGGAATCTCCCTGAGAAGAGTTAAAAACTCACTTGAGTCAACCTTCTCCTTAGTGGTAAATATCCACCAGTATTCATGCAAGGCAATTAGATTTCCCAACTGTTAAACTTATATATCTTTGAACTGTTAGGAACAAAGATATGCCAGTGCACAAACACACACACACACACAGGGAGAGAGAGAGAGAGAGAGAGAGGGAGGGAGAGCAGAGTTTCAGAAGTATTCTTTCAGTTGTCCAAAAAAAAATCTACTCTCCCTTAAAACATCTTGGTTTAAATCATACTCTCAAGAGACAAAATAAGTAGACTTCTTTAAAAGAAACATAGCTGGTTTACTCACAAACTTCATGTATTCAGCACACAGGTACATTGTTTATCAGTCCAGTTACAGGTAGAATTTGAAATAGTTTCTCTGTGTAGATAACACAATGCATATTTCTCATAATCAACAGTCCATAGTCCAAAGTCTATAGTCTGAGAGTCTGATAGAGTCTCTTGGAGTCAGTTCTCTAAAGCATTCTGTTTCTACTGACTTCTAAACTGTACTGTTTCTACATTGACAGTCGAATGGCTTCTGCCTTTCTAAAATAGAGTCTGAGTCCTGAATAGTCCCAGATCTGGTCATGTGGTCTGAAGCCCCTCCGACAACATATAGTTAAGGAAACTGCATACCAATATATATATAGTATAGTAAGCTATCTGAATTATATACAAACAAATAACTAGTGGAGGCTTAAAGAAGGTTGCTATTTCTAACAGGTGGGACACCCAACCTCCCCAACCTCTCCTCCAAATTCCATATATATATATATATATATATATATATATATATATATCTCTGAGGGGTTGTGGTTCTCATATTTAATATTATTTGTAGGGCACAGGTATCTTCTTGAGCCTAAAATCAACATTAGAAATAGAGAGCACTTTCTAAATGTGTAAAAATAAATGAATGCAATCTAGAAGGGAAACAGGCAACAGGACAGGATCAGTACCTGGGCCCTCTGGATTTGTTTAGCTGAGTATCAGTTTCTCTTCTCACCCAATATTTACTTTTTTACTTTATTTATACCCCGCCTTCCTCCCCATGGGAACTCAAGACAGCTATATGTATATACACATGCACACAGAGGAACTTTATCTGGTCTTTCTCCAAACACGGGACCCAAGGCAACTTACAACCAAATCAAAACGAACTATAGCTACAGCCTATGGATACAAAAGTTGAAAAACCACAGATTAAATGGAAAATGGACAATGATGTTCTAACCATTTCTGATTTTCCTGGAAAAGAAGTGGTTGTAGTCTGCTGGGTCCAAGGGAGTGGGGAAATGGGGGAGGCATGGCACCTGGATTGATGGTTTCTCTCAATAACTACTGTCATTTTCTCAGTACTACCGGGCTTTTCATTAAAAAAAGATTTAAATTCACACACACACACAAGCTGAGAATATAGTGTATTTTAAAAGTCGGTACATCACTTTGATAAGAGAAAATGAGCCAAATGTTATAAAATAAATAGTTCAGCAGCAAATGTCTGGGTCCCATGTTGGATAATTATGTATAGAAGTTCTTTGTATCCACTATACATTGTTCCTGTTTTGTACTGAAATCTTGTAGAATGCTTCCTTGATTAATAAAAAAACTTCAGCAAAAGTCATGAAGGAAAACTGGGAGAAATATAGTCTCTGAAACATGAGCTTCTTATTATTTCAAATTGAACTTGCTGGAGAAGCAGCATTTCTTCTACATAAGTTTAACTAATAAATTGTTATTGGGAGACGAGTGAAAATCCATAAATATTTTGGGTGAATGTGAAGTGGAAGGTTGCCTGCTCAAAACAGAGCTTTGATTGTCAAGCCATAGAAGTCTTCACAGAGCCTTCTTCAGTCAGAAGACACCATAGATTCATGCTTCAAAGCCCATCAATAGGTATATTGAAGCATGGATTTAAGCCAATCAACATCTCTGACTTCAGAGGCACATACTGACTTTGATTAATTTTAGTGTTCAAAACACTGTCTAGTCCAATATGGTGTTGCAAAACAGGATCATCCAAAAATGTCATCAGTCAATGACAGACACAGCCCAGAACACAGAGTGACAGATGCTGTGAGCGGGCCTGTTTTCAGTAAGGAATCTAATGAGTAAAAATGCCTAGGTGAGGCAGAAGAAGAATTTCTTTTCCACCCCAAGGCATGGAGTTGCACCAAGTAGCACCAAATGCAAAATAGGCTCAGGAAGGAAGACCAAGGGCCCTTCCACACAGCCCTATATCCCAGAATATCAAGGCAGAAAATTCCACATTATCTGAGTGTGGACTCAGATATCCCAGTTCAAAGCAGATATTGTGGGATTTTGTGCCTTGATGTTCTGTGATTAGGCCTGTGCGGTTTCGTTCGTTAATTCGTTAATTCGTTAAACATTCGTTAATTTTTGCATATACGAAACGATAACAAAACACTTTTTTAAACCCGGAAGGGTTTAAAAATAACGAGGCGGCATCCCCCATCCTTTTAACGAGTTTCCGCCTGTTTCGGAAATTGGATGGAGGATGCTGCTGGACGGTGCCTGGGAGCCAATCCGGCGCTCCGGCGCCCCTTTCTCTTTGCCCCGCCCCTCCCCCGCGAGCGCGCTTTGCCTCCTTGCTTGCTTGCTTGGCTTCGGCTTGGCTTTCCCTTCCCGGCAGAAGGATGGCGGCGAGCAGCGCAGGCAGCGACTGCTGCAGCCGCGGCTGCGGCGGCCGAGAAGGAGGCGAGCCAGCAGAGCAGCCTGGGCGCCGCCGCCTACTCGCCTGTGGATTACATGCATCACCAGCTTTCCCCGGCTGCCCGAGGAGGAGGCGGCGGCGGCAGGAGGAGGAGGAGGAGGGGGCTCGGAGAGCTGCCTCCGCTCCCGCAAGGAGGAGGATGCTTTGGAGTTCAACTCCCAGTGGGGACCCCCAAAGGTCATCCAGTCCATCCCCCTTAACGAATCGACCCCGCCGCAAAAGTAAGCTTCGGAAATGTTTTGCGCATGCGCGCGGGGGTCCGCCATCTTTACAAAATGTTTTGTTAATATTTACGAAATTTCGTAAATACCAAAACTTTTTTTGGGAAAGTTTTGTAAATATTTTAAATATCGAAACAAAAAAACACCCCAATTACAAATCGATTTTAGAACCAAATTTTTTCTTGATCAAACAGGCCTATCTGTGATATAGGGCTATGTGGAAGGGCCCATAGAATCAGTCCCAGAACAAGATGGCAGCTCAGATATTATAGAACTAGAACTCGGTCTCCCAGACAAATCGTTTCACACATTGTTTTGGTAGCTTCTTGATTTCAAATCACTAATCATCCCTTTCTTGTGACTATTGTTAAACCAGTAGGAGTTGGCTCAATCCTTGCAGAGCTCCTAATTTAAGCAGAGATATACCAGTCATGGGCCATTTTCTATATATTCATGTCCTAAATTAGTGATTCCTAGCTTGGTGTCCCCATTAATTGCTGGATTACAGCTTTTAGCATTCATAGCCAGCATGGCTAATGGTCTGCAATTTTGGAAGTTGTAGTCCAACAGTTTCTAGAGAACTCACTACCCTAAATGATTCAAGCACATGCCATGTTTCACAGCTAAAGTAAATTAGGGGCATTCTATTGGCATATGCATCAATTACCCTGATTTGACAATGAGTCCTGATTAATTCCCTATTTTCTCACTTTTCCAGCTTCCGTTAAAATGTCCCAGTTTTATTTTCCTCCTTTCACCCCCCCTCCCTTTGTCTCCAGCTTACTTCAGTTGCTACAAACTTGTTCAAATTTTAATTTGCAGTGGGGAGAAGAAGGGAGGAGGTTGAATCTTGTCCTTCCCAGTAGAATCTTGCAAAGCAAGCCTCTTCTAGGCTTTCTGATTTTCCTTACTGATAACATTTGCCATCTTGATCATTAGGTTCTTGTGGGTTTTTTCGGGCTATAGGGCCATGTTCTAGAGGCATTTCTCCTGACGAAATGCCCCTAGAACATGGCCCTATAGCCCGAAAAAACCCACAAGAACCTAGTGATTCCAGCCATGAAAGCCTTCGACAATACATCTTGATCATTCTTTGATTTTACTTGGTCACACAGTTGTCATCTATGAAGTGTTGAAAGATATCTACTGAGTCTGAAATTAGGAATAGTATTTATGCCTGGATAAGTAATATTAAAGGTAATAGCATACCTTAGTTCTAGAGGAAGAGTCTGCCTCATTGCAGATGTGTCTTCCTGGCTGGGCTGGACCAAAGTAGCATGATCTACAGTTCAATATCCTTGATGACAAACAGACAACTCAGACATGGAGATTCTGTAAGCAGAACCTGAGAACAGGGCCAAGGACAAAAACGATCAGAGTTCTCATGTAAGTGAAGCAAGAAGGACAAAGCTAAAGGTAAATAATAGTCCAGAATCTAATCAGTCTAGAGCTCAAAAGCAAACAGACAGGGAGGTTCTAAGAGGCGAAGTCAAGCATAGCCCCAAATCAGGCATTGACAGGGCAATCACCACAAAGGTCACCTGATACAAGGAACATTGGGAGATTGTGGTCATTTTCACATAATTTTTAAATAGCAGACTGTAGGTGGGTTAACAGAGAAATTCTTTGTTTTCCTTCTAGTGTAATCTTAGTTTTGTCAACAATAAAAAATACATAATAAAATAAAATTGGTTTGTCAGACCAGGTTATGGTGCTGTTCTGATTTATGTTTACCAATCAAAAGATGCCTTTCACAAGTATCCCAATTTAGGGATCAAGGGGGTATATTTACTTGCTTGCTGTTTGCTCAAGGGATGTAAGGGTGTTTACACAGGGTTTCATCAGTCCACTATTTCTAAGAAAGGAGGTTGAATGAAGTCTTGGGTACATCGTGGATAAACTCTTCCCTGGAGTTTTTGCAGTCTCACTAATTCCTCCTTCCACATTTGCTCTGTTGAACTTTATTGATATAGCAATAGCCCACTGGGGCACATTGAAGGAAATAGCCAAGTATGGCAAAGGAGCTGGCAAATGTGTGAGTTAAGAATGAGGAAGCATCTAAAATATCAAAAAACTATAGCATGGATGATTTGTACAGCTATTTTTTTATTTCGTAAGATCTACATAAAAAATACATGAATTGCACGTATAACAAGGCTGCTCTGAGTCCTCCTTGTGGGGAGAAGGGCAGGATAGAAATATACGAAATAAATACATAATAAACAAACGCAGCTATAAATTGTCAACTACAAACTATTCAGCACAAACATTAAAAACAACTTATGACACATACCACCAAACAGAAAAATTAACAAAAGAATACCAAAGTTGAATTTCAACTATCTTTTATGCAGTTATAATTGAGTTTCATATTCTGACTTTGACAGTTCAAGGGTTTTTTTTATTAAACTTAAATCTCTCAAAAACTGTAATTTTTTAGAAAACCCACTGAAATTTGTATTCTTCTCTAAATATTATATTCTCTCCAGAAAATCTCTAACATATGTTGACATCTCAACCACTTTTACTAGTTGTTTATTTCCTGTGAAATAATTCTTGCATTGAGATGCATAATGGCACTTCTGGCATAGCCTAGGTTTCCTTGTTCTCAAAAGTGCATACCTCACATAGTGATTATTAAAATCTACATTCACTTTAATCTAATCATACCATAAGTATCCATGCCATCTGAACCTTAGGTCAAAATCTCTATTTTTATTTCTCAGCATATTAAACAATATGTGGCATGATATAATCTTACATTTGTTAATCCAAGTACTTATAATTGTTTTATGTCTTGCAATAGTTTATCTTCACTCTTGGTTTCTTCTTTTGCTAAATAAATCACACTAAAGCCTTCTTCCTTTGATTAAAGTATGTGTTTTATAACCATTGGTATAATTTGGAATAAAAATATTCTAAATAATTTTCATTTTTATTCTGGAAATTCTTCCCATCAAAGATAAGTTAAAAGTCTCCTATTTCTGCATGTCCTTCTTAACTTTAGTCCACATCTGCACCCTGCAAAACCTCCCTCCTTTCCCCATCAAATGGGGGGAATGGGATATGCATGTTCTTGCCCTGTTCTTTCCCCCATCAGATAGGGAAAATAGCTAGCTCCATTGGAACTACCTGAAAAATACTTACCCAAGTGTGATAGCCGAAGGGCAGAGCCTGCCGAGCACCGTGTGATGGCACTTGGCAGGCCCCGTCTCCAAAATGCTGCAAAGGGGCAATTTGCCCCAATGTACTGAGGTGGCTAATCCAGTTTTTCCATAAATTCTAATTAATCGTTCATTTTCATCTTTTAAATCAGTATTTCTGTAGTGTTTATTAATTTCTGAAACCTGCCAAATCACCACTTTTTTTGCATTATTATTTACTTTATTTATATACTTTATTTATATACCGCTTTTCTCAGCCCTCAGGCAACTCAAAGCGGTGTTCAGGCGACTCAATCTTTCTGCACCAATCTTTCTGCACTTTCCAAGCATTTGTCAAAGTTATCACCAAATCATCTGAGAATGCTTTCAGTTTATATGAATCTTTCTACATCTTGATACCTGAGATCTTTTCATCTTTTTAAATATCTTTATGCAATACTTCAAGTGCTAAAATAAACAACAATGGAGACAATGGACATCCTTGGCAGGTTCCTTTTTGTATTTCACATGGATTATTTGTACAATCATAGGACCAAGCGCAAAAGTCAACCTTACACTCCCAGCAGCACAGGCTTATATTGCTGACGTGTTGAGACCTCACCCACATCAAAGCTCACTAGAACCTCACCTTTAGTGGCCTCCCTAGAACAGAATGGGATTTAATACAAGAAGACCCCCTATTCTGAGAAACACCATTCTCAAGGAGTCTCCCTCTATATTTCAGCATTTTGCTGAGTAGCCTCAATCCAAGCTCATGCCCTCGGTAAGCATCACTGTCTTAGTCTGAGAAGGGGTGCAGTCACATCTTCAGATCTTGTTCTTCTCTCAATTTCTTGGAGGTCAAACTCATATTAGATAGAGGGGTTCCTTGACAGGGCAGTGGCAGAAGAAACACAATCTTGTCGAGTTTCCTTTTCTGAATGTTTCTAAACTGAGGCTAAATGGCCTTTTGTTGGGAGAGCTTTGATTGTGGGTTCCTGCATGCCAGAATGGGATTGGAGTGGTAGCCCTTGTGGTATCTTCTATAATGCTATATCTACTTGGTTTCTATGAATAGAATGGGGAGAGAGTGCCATCTCATTGTGCAACTCAAGCAACAAAATATTTTTGGCCATCTCTCTATGCACTAAATGAATCAAAGCTACTACACATCCTGATATTTCTTGTTCAGGTATGACCTATGAATAATGCTGTTGACCTATGAGTTCTTGTAAACTCACTGTTTAAAGAATTCAAAGAGGTATGGCATTAATCAGCCTTGTTTTCAATGAGACGATCATACTACAGAAGAAGTAGAGAGGAGGGCTGGATTGTTAAGTATGTTAACTACTGTTTTCTCACTTCCCTGTTGAAGGTGTATCTGTTAAAGAGCAGTGGTAGTAGTTATTTGCTTCAACACACTGGTTGCAGTCATGCCTTTTGAGATGAGTCTTTAGTGTATCTCAGATCTAACTCACCTGGCTCTGAAGGAATCAAGAAATCAGTTTAAAGCATTACATATTTAATGATGCCGAATGTATGGGACTATTTCTCTGAGGGAAGTCAGAATGTAATTTGGTTACTTTTGTGCTCAGATTAAGTGAGTTAAGAAGTGAGTATGTGAATATTTTATAGTTAGTAATTATCAGCTACATGGCTTAAAAATCCCCAATAGATATGCCAATCAACAAAACCATGCATCTGAGCCAGGTGGCCTTTTTTAAAACAGAAGACTTTCTATGCTAATAAAATCACATTATTAAAAACCCATTATTACATAGGGATATTTATATGAAATTTGAGTGGAAGTACTTGGATTCATTTGGACTTATCTTACTTAAGTATTTAATGCTTCCATCCTGAATCCCACACTAACAATAAAATTAGTAATGTGCAAATTCTGGAAGCCCCAAGTAATATTCTGGTTATATAAATATGGCATGTTCCAAAGAATATTAAACCAAAAGTCTGAGTTAGTAAGTTTTTCAATTGCGCTCTCATTATTAAAAAGAACTACTATTATTACTTGGGGATTGCAGTGTTTTCATAAAGTTCCACAAATGTTCCAAGACCTATTATCCTTGGAAATATAAACACACACTCTCACATTCACACAAGCTTTGAAAGTTCTGTATTTGAGGGAAAACAAGTTAAAGATGTGAGCATAACAACACATCACCTTGGTGTGGAATCTAGTAGAATCTCCTACATTCCGCCCTTGTCCTGCTCCATCCCCACTTCTCAATTCTTTTATTGTCATTCCCCACCAAAGCTGTGGGGAAATTCACATCCTCTCATGCCTCTCATGGTTTCACGGGTCTCCAGCTCCAGACATTCAGGTAAATGTGGTCTGAAAGCTGTGTGCCTGTTGCTATAGCGGCAATGCTAAAGGACTGGTCTGGCACCATTGGTAATCTACATGGGCAAGCATTGGCCACAAACCTCATATTCCCTGGTGGCCGTTTAATATTCCTTGGTGGCCCACACACACACACACACACACACATCCATATGAGGGGCAGAACCATGTGTTGTGGTTCAGCAACAGCATGATGGGCATGATGGGACTGAGAGTGCAAGTGGGCATGATGGGAATGGGAATACAGATGCAGATGTGGGATTTCAGATTTCTCAGTTTTCTCAGCCACAGTCTGTAGCTAGAGAGAATCCCTTGTTCTCAAGGGAAAGGAATGTGGCTGATAACACTCTCGGTGAAGGTCGGCGCGAGCCGCAGGTGTTAAGGAAAAGTTTACGGATTGCGGCCAAATCTTGAGGCCATCTGCTGGTGGGAAAACTGCTCGTTAGCTGTTCTGTTTAATGTTCATGTTTTGATGTTTTTCCTATAAGAAGACTGCTTGAAAGCTGATTCAGTGTCAGATCCAACTTTGCAATATGGATTGCTGTACCTTTGGCTCTAGGGCTTGGGCCTTGGGGTTCGTTTGCTTCCTGTAACTTCATGCTATTGCCTGGATTGTATCCTGCTTCTTTGCCTCAAGTTTCCTGCCTTGATTCAACAGAACTTTGGACCTATACTTTGTACCATTGAACTTTTACTGCTTTTACTTGGATTTGTTTTGAACTTCAATAAACTTCTTTCTTCTCAAGTTTGGCTGGTTTGTCAGAGAGCAAGGTGAAGCTTAACCTGAGACACAACACCATGCTAGAAAAATGGATAAATTCAGAGAGGAGAAGTTTGCAAGGAATGTCAATATCCTTTTCCTGAGCTTCTGTGAAAATGAAATGGAGGTAAAGTTTGGCTTGTTTCTTTCTGAAATTTCTCCAACTACTGCTCTTTCAAACTGCTCTCTGGAAAGAGAACATATAAAAGAAAGCACTCTAAATGTTTCAGTTCCAAAGCTGCTCATATTATTCCACTTTGTTTTGCTTCCTGCCTCTTCATACAAGTGGGTTCTGACCAAGTTGGAGGCCTCACCCAACCATTTTGTGGAATGTACCAGAGCCTCCCACTATTATTGAACCTTAATGCTCCTGTGTAGCCCAGAGCTGGCTCTTAGGAAGAGCAGAGCTTAAAAGTGATTCATTACAAATAACAGGTTACTTACAAATAAAAGGTGGTGACTCCCCTGTCAATGGGGTGGTAAATCCACTTCCATGCACTTGAACATTGAAAACAGGATTTTGTGCAGCCAAGCAATATTACAGTGTGGTCAAGATGTCAAAGCAAATAAAAAAACACAAGCTAGAGGCATTGCAACAGTTTGGTTTTGTCTAAGTTGATCGGGAAGGGCAAGATTCTGGACCCTACTCTCCTCTTCCCCTGTTGCACTCTAGCACTGGAACACAACTTTCACAAAACACCACACCAGAGTCCAGTAATCAAATAAAATAATGTTTATTTTTAAAAGTATATAAAAAGGGAAAAGGGCAAATCCAAAAGGCTCAGTGGAATAGAAAATGCAATTCTCAAAAGAAGCCAGAGCTCAATAGCAGTAATACAAAAATGCCAAGAGAACACAAATCCAAGGAATCCAAAGCCACCAAATTAATCCAAAGGTATATCCATAAACATGAAAACAGGAACTTCCCAAGGTAAAATCTCCAAAGAAACACAGGCATAGACAGGAACATGAAACAGGAACCTTGACAACACATGAACCAAGAATTTCAGATCATAAACAGGAGAGTGATCTCCTTTAGCAACATTGTCTCCTCTGAAAGGCCTGAATACAAGCCACTTAATTTAAGCCCTCCAAGCTACCCATGCTTAAATTTAAATTTAAGCCCTCCAAGCTACCCATGCTCCAGCAAAGGATCACCGCCTTGTCGGGGCGCTGGAGCTTGAGCACCTCAATGATGTCATGAGCGAAACCGTGAAGGGCCACCCAAGACGGGACGGTTGTGGCAGAGAGGTCAGACCAAGCGTGATCCCTGGGGAAGGCAATGGCAAATCACTCCAGTATCCTTGCCAAGAAAACTAAATGGACCAGTACAACCAGAGATATGTCGGTATGCCATTGGAAGATGGGACTCCCAGGTCGGAAGATGGCCAAAATGCTACTGTGGAGGAGCAGAGGATAAGTTCAACTAGCCCCAGATGTGATGACGCAGCTAGCTCAAAGCCGAAAGGAAGGCTAGCGGCCGACGGTACTGGAGGTGAACGACGAATCCGATGCTCTAAAGATCAACACACCATAGGAACCTGGAATGTAAGATCTATGAGCGAGGGCAAATTGGATGTTGTTATTGGTGAGATGTCAAGACTAAAGATAGACATTCTGGGGGTCAGCGAACTGAAATGGACTGGAATGGGCCACTTCACATCAGATGGCCACCAGATCTACTACTGCGGACAAGAGGAACATCGAAGAAATGGAGTAGCCTTCATAATTAATGAGAAATTCGCTAAAGCGGTGCTTGGATACAACCCAAAAAATGACAGAATGATCTCAATTCGAGTGCAAGGAAAGCCTTTCAACATTACAGTGATCCAAATATACGCCCCAACCACAGCTGCTGAAGAAGCAGAAGTAGATCAGTTCTATGAGGATCTGCAGGACCTACTGGATAATACACCAAAAAGAGACATTATTTTCATTACAGGAGACTGGAATGCCGAAGTCAAATGACAACTGGGATCACAGGCAAGCATGGTCTGGGAGAACAAAATGAAGCGGGACGCAGGCTGATAGAATTTTGCCAGGAAAACTCGCTGTGTATAACGAATACTCTCTTCCAACAACCTAAAAGATGGCTTTACACATGGACTTCACCAGATGGTCAACACCGAAATCAGATTGACTACATCCTTTGCAGCCAAAGGTGGCGGACATCCATCCAGTCGGTGAAAACAAGACCTGGGGCTGACTGTAGCTCAGATCACGAACTTCTTATTGCCCAATTTAGAATAAAACTAAAGAAATCAGGGAAAATACACAGACCAGTTAGATATGATCTCACTAACATTCCTAGCGAATATACAGTGGAAGTGAAGAACAGATTTGAAGGACTAGATTTAGTAAACAGAGTCCCAGAAGAACTATGGACAGAAGTCCGCAACATTGTTCAGGAGGTGGCAACAAAGTACGTCCCAAAGAAAAAGAAAACCAAGAAGGCAAAATGGTTGTCTGCTGAGACACTGGAAGTAGCCCAAGAAAGGAGGAAAGCAAAAGGAAACAGGGATAAGGGGAGATATGCCCAGTTAAATGCGCAATTCCAGAGGTTAGCAAGAGAGATAAGGAACTATTTTTAAATAAGCAATGCATGGAAGTGGAAGAAGACAACAGAATAGGAAGGACAAGAGACCTCTTCCAGAAAATTAGAAACATTGGAGGTAAATTTCAGGCAAAAATTGGTATGATAAGAAACAAAGATGGCAGGGACCTAACAGAAGCTGAAGAGATCAAGAGAAGGTGGTGAGACTATACAGAAGATCTGTATAGGAAGGATAATAATATTGAGGATAGTTTTGACGGTGTGGTGAATGAATTAGAACCAGACATCCTGAGGAGTGAGGTTGAATGGGCCTTAAGAAGCATTGCTAACAACAAGGCAGCAGGAGACGACGGGATTCCAGCTGAACTGTTTAAAATCTTAAAAGATGATGCTGTCAAGGTGATGCATGCCATTTGCCAGCAAATATGGAAAACACAAGAATGGCCATCAGACTGGAAAAAATCAACTTATATCCCCATACCAAAAAAGGGAAATGCGAAAGACTGCTCAAACTTCCGTACAGTGGCCCTTATTTCTCATGCCAGTAAGGTAATGCTCAAGATCCTGCAAGGAAGACTCCAGCAATACATGGAGCGAGAGTTGCCAGATGTTCAAGCTGGGTTTAGGAAAGGGCAGAGGAACGAGAGACCAGATTGCCAATATCCGCTGGATAATGGAGAAAGGCAGGGAGTTTCAGAAAAACATCTACTTCTGCTTCATTGACTATTCTAAAGCCTTTGACTGTGTGGATCATAATAAATTGTGGCAAGTTCTTAGTGAGATGGGCATCCCAAGCCACCTTGTCTCTCTCCTGAGGAATCTGTACAAGGACCAAGTAGCAACAGTCAGAACTGACCATGGAACAACAGACTGGTTCAAGATTGGGAAAGGCGTACGGCAAGGCTGCATCCTCTCACCCAACCTTTTTAACTTGTATGCAGAACACATCATGCGATGTGCAGGGCTTGATGAATGCAAGGCTGGGGTGAAAATTGCTGGAAGAAACATTAACAACCTCAGATATGCAGATGACACCACTCTGATGGCCGAAAGCGAGGAGGAGCTGAGGAACCTTCTAATCAAGGTGAAAGAGGAAAGCGCAAAAGCTGGGTTGCAGCTAAACGTCAAAAAAACCAAGATTATGGCAACAAGAATGATTGACAACTGGAAAATAGAGGGAGAAAATGTGGAGGCCGTGACAGACTTTGTATTTCTAGGGCAAAGATTACTGCAGATGCAGACTGTGGCCAGGAAATCAGAAGACGCTTACTTCTTGGGAGGAGAGCAATGTCCAGTCTCGATAAAATAGTAAAGAGTAGAGACATCAGACTGGCAACAAAGATCCGCCTAGTCAAAGCCATGGTATTCCCTGTAGTAACCTACGGATGTGAGAGCTGGATCTTAGGGAAGGCTGAGCGAAGGAAGAGAGATGCTTTTGAGCTGTGGTGTTGGAGGAAAGTGCTGAGAGTGCCTTGGACTGCGAGAAGATCCAACCAGTCCATCCTCCAGGAAATAAAGCCCGACTGCTCACTGGAGGGAAAGATACTAGAGACAAAGTTGAAGTACTTTGGCCACATCATGAGGAGACAGGAAAGCCTAGAGAAGACAATATGCTGGGGAAAGTGGAAGGCGAAAGGAAGAGGGGCCGACCAAGGGCAAGATGGATGGATGGCATCCTTGAAGTGACTGGACTGACCTTGAAGGAGCTGGGGGTGGTGACGGCCGACAGGGAGCTCTGGCGTGGGCTGGTCCATGAGGTCACGAAGGGTCGGAGACGACTGAACGAATGAACAACAACAAGCTACCCATGACATCATGTCTGACACATCTGGATCTCTGGGTCTTATCTCGAAGCCTCTGAGAAAATCTAATTTGTTGGCTTTTCACACCCTGCATTCTCAGGTCTAATCTATTCTCCCTTGAAAACTCCTCATCTTCCCAAGTGAACTAGTATTTTCATTTTCCCCTGTTGTCTGGGAATGAGCTGAAGAATCCAAAACATCATCCTCATCTGCCTGCAATTCCCTATGATCATTCACAGATTCTTCACTTAGAAACCCATCATCCCCAGCTGACTCATCCTCTGAACATTCAGAAAAATCCTCTGATGCTTGCCAGACTAGAACATCCCCTTCCTTTGTTAATTGAGTGCAAAGTACTTTCACACATCAATGTTAGTTTGTTGCAGGCAAAGTAAACTGTGGACAGTAGGGAGAAATGTGGGGAAGAAACCTGAATATGTAAAAGCAGCTGAAAAAATAGGACAACAGACTCTCCCAGCCAAATTGAGACAGTTGGCAGGAATGCACACTAAGTAACAGTTTGAACTTTAAAGGAGCTATCCTTTTGCCCAAAATAGGTTTGGCAATTGGATAGATCCCTTAAGGTTCAAAATAAAACCTGGAGCAGATTCACAACTTTACTACTAGGGAAGCCTGCATCAACTATTGTAATCTGTAATTAATCCCTTTTCAATTAATCATGGTATAACTGTATTAAGTTACAGTTGTATCTTAATGAGATACAACCTTACTGCTCTTGTGACCTCTGGATCCATGGGACTGGTATCTACAATTTCGTTTATCCACATCTGACAAAATATGTCAATTTGAGACATTTTCTAGATCCTCCAGCTTGATTCTATATTCCTGAGCTGTAAGCCCTTCATCTCAGTAGTGTTGCCTTTTATCTGCACTTTCCTGTATCCACATACAGTTTGTGAATGAATCTCATGCAGATTCAGAACTTGTACTATATGCATATATTCTCCCATGACATTAGCCATATGGATTAATGCTCTATTTTATTTTATAATTAACTCACATTGCTCATAATGTTTTATAATCTGTGCCCGGGGTTCGTAGCCTGGTTGTCTCCAGATGTTTTTGACTGTAACTCCCACAAACCCAAACTGAGTCCAATAATACTTGATAGGCTCCATTATTGCCACCCATGATGTAGGGGATTGCATCCTTAAAGAGACTCATGAGAAAAACAGTTCTAGTGACATCAATACTACCCCCAGCCAGAGACTGTTAATAATCGGTGCTTTTTATTTCTTAGGAAACAGCAAGCATAAATTGTAGCTAAACTCTGAGTAAAAATACCACTTCCTCTTCCTTTTCTAGTTTTGATGGACTTATTCAGCTAGAACTGACTTTGTGCTGTTTTTGGCATTTCTATATGATACAACTATTTAAGCGCACAACAGCCAATAGCTACACAACAGTGGTCCATCCATGTAAGTGAGTAATTCAATGAGACAGCTGCTTCCAGGCCAAAGAGCATTCTCTAACAACACACACACATGCACAGATCTATGTTTTTCTGAAGTTCCCTGTTATTCTTAATTGCAGATCTTACATTAATGATCTTACTTTGAAAGCCTCTTTAGGCCGAGAAACTATTGTGCAGATGGCAATTATTTTTAACTTAGATATTGCAAAATAAAAATGGTAACTTTTTTTAATAATGCAGAGGCAGATGTCATATAGCAAAGGGCTAATTTACAATGTATTCTGATACTGCGTGTAATTTATCCCCATTTGTTGCTAAAATTCAAATAATAAATCCATTTTGTGCTTGTTTTGTTTATAAGTGCTGCATGCAGGGTTTCCCCCCCCCCCCCAATTTTTTTTATCTTAAATGTCAATTGGGTGCACTCCAGATGTTTTAGAAGATACCTTGGAATGTTATCCACACTTCTTGGGTTGATGAGTGTTGGTCTTGAACAACAACATGGCACAAGCTTTGGGAAGGGTCTTGTTACTCAGCCTTCCAAGGCATTTATAGAGCTGCCTTCCACTTTTGATAAAAGCAGAAGTAGTGGGTGCCTATCATACATGTTTGGCTGGAGAGCAGGTGACTGTAAGTAGAACAACCTGTGTCTTGTTCTCTGTCCACCTCCTTCCCTTGTAAAAAATCTCAGCACATCAACACAGGAGACATCTTTTTTTGGAATCTGGCAGCAACCCACAAAATCATCTGATTTGGACAACAGCAGGCCTGATTGCACAAAAAATGCAAGCATGGAAAAATAACTATAAAAAGCATGGCAGGAAGTTGGACTGGACGCCCCTTGTGGTGTCACTCATGATTCTATGCCTCTATGATTATATTTATGGCCCACTTTTATGCCAAGATTGAGACCCAAAAGTAATACAATTAAAAACATGCAAAATGTCAGTATAAACATGGAACGAAACTTGTACTATTATTGAAACAAACAATTAAATTACAATTTAAATAAACAAATAAGGAGTCTTTAATACAACCAATATTGATCTGTTCTTTAAAATATGCTGAGGGCCTGACTCAAGTCTTCCAGCCAGTCTCCTAAAAGTTATGGTTCAAAAAGGGGCAATAATAAAAGCCTTTCCAAATAAGAATTCTGCTCACCCTTCCATACCCCCTCCCCCGCCCCAGGAAGAGTAATGTAGGTAAATGCAGATATAGTTCTTCCATAATGCGACATATAGGTTACATAATGCAGAAGACAATCCTGAGAGAGAAGGAGCCAAAAGATGGTCAATACAGACTGTGGTACTAAAAGGAATTTTGCTTCCATTTTGCCTTTTGGAAAGGGTCCCGATGGAAATGGTTCTGCAAAAGAAAGAACCAAATGACCAGTGGGCCTAGCTAGAGCAAGGTCTTCATTAATGTTATTTCTTTTTTAATAAACTATTTATATCCATTATGAACTCCCCACTACATAATAGGGCTCTAAAGAGGCACACTGGCAGATACTCTGTTGCAGAATTCTTATTTGGAGAGGTTGCACTGTGTTGGCTTTTAGCAGAAGAATGGTGTAGAATAACCACCAAAGAACGATGTGAATTACACTGCAAACGCCATGTAGAATCTCTGCTATTAATTCTAAATATTTATTTATTTATTTATTTACAGTTCTTATATTCCGCCCTTCTCACCCCGCAGGGGACTCAGGGCGGATTACAGTAAACACATATATGGCAAACATTCAATGCCAGTTTGACAAACAACATTTAACAGACAAAGGCTATTTAACTTTTTTTTTTCTGGCCGCCAGGGGAGCTGCTGCTTTTCATCGTCCATCAACGACACCGATGAAGTTCTTCCGCATTCCACATTCCCCGGAGTCTTCTTTCTTTATGGCCTCATAAATTAGTTAAATTTAGCCTCCCACACAAGGTGGTCCCTTATTTTCCTACTTGACAGATGCAACTGTCTTTCGGGTTGCAAAGGTCGACAACGGGCTACACAATGGCTGGACACCCACTCCAGCCCGGGCTGGCTTCGAACTCATGACCTTTTGGTCAGAGTGATCTTAATGCAGCTGACACTCAGCCAGCTGCGCCACAATCCCGGTGCTTAAATGTTTGAATTTTCACAGACAAATTTAATCTACATTGCTGTTTGCCTTTTGACCAGCTTTTTGATGGTGAATTTTCTCTTTTTTTGAAAGTGCAGATGGGGATACTGTAGTCTCGGTAGTTTACAATTCTTTACAATTTAACTGGATCAGGGGAATGGTTAGATGGTGAAGCTGCTAAAGCTGTTTCCTGATCTGGGACAAAAGCCTTCTTTCAGGAATAATGTAATTACAACCTCATCGAATGTGCCACTGGAATTGCCACAGATTGTGACAGAGCTCTGCTGGAAATTGCAGTGTGTTGTGGGATGGAAGCCAGCAGGCTCCGTTGCAAAAGGATATGCGAACTGGCACATGCCACTAAATTCACCCCCGTCTGATGAGGTTGCTATCCAGCAAAATCATAGAGCAGAATTCTTCTATGATTATTCAGGTTGAGGATGAATGAATTAGTGTTAAAAAGCTCCCAGCTGATTTGAAAAAAAGATACCCAGCCTAGCAAATAATCCAATGCATCTAGGAGGTGGACAAGTTAGAACATTTTTCTTTGCTGGCTTTCTATATGCAAAGAATCTTCTTTTTGTTATATTTTGGTTTCTTTTTGCATTTCTAAAGAGGGGAAGAATTCAAATATGTAATTTTTTTAACTGAAAACATAAGTATTATGGTTCAGGGATGTACTGATTTTGTTTGTAGTGGCCAAAACGTCAAGAGTTCTGGAACAAGAATCATATGATAAATATTTCTATGGTATTGCAGCTGGGATAAAGGATTACCTCCACGTGGTTTTGGTGGGAACTTGAGGATTATAATATGAATAGGCCACAAGCCCCCAGAAGAGCTACATCTCATAATGAAGCATTTGAATCAGAAGAAATAATTCATGAGTTCAGAAAAATGATATTTGTATGTAATCAGTTAACAAAGAGATGTGTACACTTTGGAGAGTTCCATAACACATCCCAAACAGATAGCTGAAATCATGTTCTTCTGATCCTTGTAATCAATCCATTATAATTTCTCAGAATTCAGAAGAAGATAATTTAAACATTGCATTGTCGAAGGCTTTCATGGCCAGAATCACTGGGTTGTTGTGAGTTTTCTGGGCTATATGGCCATGTGGACAATTTCAATAGAAAGGAAGAAATCATGAAAATGAACAAAATCTGGATACCAGTATTTAAAAAACTCTAAAATCATAACAGTAAATAAAGAACAACACTCGAAAACTGGGGAATTCCAGACAAGAATCAATCAGGGCCAGCTAATCACCTCCCAACAAAGGATTCCCCCAGGCAGTAAGAAGCCATATCTTGAAACTGCTAGGCCATTCAATGCTAATCAAGGTAGCCAATTGAAACATTCACACCTACCTCAAACAGGCAAGAGTTCTCCCACCCTGGATATTCCACAGATATATAAACCACACTTGCCTGGTTTCCAACAGACCTCAACCTCTGGGGATGCCTGCCATAGATGCAGGTGATACATCAGAAGAGAATGCTTCGGCAACATGCCCATATAGCCCAGAAAACTCACAGCAACCCAGATTTAAACATTTATTCTAATTGCTAGTTTTTTCTGGGGGAAAACCTCACTAGTTTGAAATTTGCACATCATCCACATCATCATCATCATCATCATCATCATCATCATCTGTATTTCCTACCCATCCCCTCACATGACACATTCCCCTCCTATCTCCATCTTCTTCTCTGTCTCTCCTTTAAGAAAACAAAATTTACACATACCTTTCAGTATATCCAGTAAATATTTTTGCTCCAGTGATTTCGTTTTCTCCATGGCATTCAAAGCAAAGCTTGCTATAACTCTAAATAGTCAGATCATTGCTAATTGTGTCAGGAACTGAAAGAATGAAAGAAGAAAGAGATCCTGCAAGAGTGTTTTGATATAGTGAGGCACCTTTGGAAAGAAAAAAGGATTGTCACCTGCAACAATACTTTTTATCCTTTTCAATCACAAAAAGACTCCACTCCCTTTTTGGTAATGGTAAAACGTCTCTATGGTTCTATATGGTGTTTACATTGAATAACTTCATGCATACTTAATTACATAGCAGAGGCACTATACAACCCTCCTTGTAAATTACAAAGATGTGTATCAGGAGTCTTCTAATGCATATTGGGCTCTACTTATGGGCATTGGCAATCCCTAGCCAATGTCTTGATGCACACTGGGATCTACTGAGGCACAGGAAAAATCCCTAGTCACTGCCTCAATGAGCTTCAGTCCCAATGCACAACTCTCACTTGCCTGGCTCCCCTACAAAACAACATGATAGGAGCCCCTTGTTGGATATGGCCTTATGAGACTGCTGAGTTGTGTTTCATACAAACTTATGTTCATTTATGTAGAGGAAAGTCCCATATTTTGCCCAAACAAACATTTCATTTAAAAGACATAAAATGTTAAACATCACCCAGAATAGGTTAAACTCTCATGGTATCAAAGAATCTTACATTAGCTGAACTCCTTACTATGCAGGAATACATGATTAAAGCTCTCTTGAAAGATGCCCATATAAAACCTCCAAAAATGGAGATCCATCATCCTCTGAGACAATGTATTCCACTGAAAAAGAATTCCTACAGTAAAGAAATGTTTTCCTGGTGTTTAAGTGGAATGTGAGTTTTTTTTGTTATTTGAATCTATACTTCATGTTCTAGTTGTGGAAGCAAGGAAAAACAAACTTGCTCCATCGACTCCATTCAGATACTAAAAACAGGTATCATGTCTTCTGTTCTCCAGGGACCTCATCCTGTTGAGGTCCTTAGCATGGGCGGCAGCAGGGGATTTCACTGGGCACCATGGCAAATCCATGGAGCAGCACCCCACATCGTCTGCATCATCACCATCCCTATCACATGGAGGAAAACTTTACTGCCTAACTTCCTTCTGTGCTGGCTCCATTGAACACAGGTAGTCATGAGTTCTCAGGGCTCTGCCCTAGGATGCTTTCAGGATAGAGTCTTGTTGGAAGGAGCCCTGTTTCACATGAAGGACTTTGGCAGGCTCTGTCCTGGCTCTGTCTAGAACTGTCCTAGGTTGGAGCCAAAAGTCAATGTGATGCAGACCCAGGCTAAACATACCTTGCCCTGCTACCCTGATCATTTCCAAGGGCAGGGTACGTTTACCCAGGCTAAACATACCCTGCCCTGCTACCCTGATCATTTCTCATAAGATTTGGTTTCCAGACTTTTGATCATCTTAGTTGCCTTCTCTGGATGTACTCCAGGTTGTCAATACCCTACTTGATCTTAAAACAGTGTTCCAGATGAGGTCTGAACAAGACAAAATAGAGTGTTACTACTATTTCCCTTGATTTGTTTTTCTTGATGCAACCTAGAATTCAACTGGTGGGTTTTTTTCTTGTTTCAGCTGTTGCATCACAGTCATGCTTTGCCTATGTTCAACTAAGACCACTATGTCCTTTTGAATTAGTTGTCTGTAAGAGTGCAAGAGTGGCAGTGGGTTCTCCCTTTGGTCTGAATTCAGCATACTACCTTAATCCTAAGGGAAGAGAAACCAGATTTGGATGAAGAGTTACTGATGAGCATCAGCCGGGTGAGTGGAAAGGTGTGTGTGAAGGGTGGGGCTGGGCGGAAGATAAAAGAAAAAGACACTGAGAAGAGGGAGACCGAAGGCCATTGGATCTGTTTGTGACACAATGACAATAAAGGACTATTGTGAGTACTTTTAACAGCTCGCCAGCTTCTGTTTGAAGACTATTGTTACCTTGTGATTACTTTACCCACAGCAGAGGAAAAACCTTTGAACATGAATGCCAAAGCTTATGCTGTGCCTCTGCAAGTGGAGGAGGACCCTCCCCCCTCATGTCACTCATTCTATATTTGTGCATTTCATTTTTCATCTGATAATTTGATAAGCAAGTCTTCTATACCATTATTTAAGTCAGGGCTGCACAACATGCAGTCCTCCAGGTGTTTTGGACTTCAATTCTCAGAATTCCCGACAGTTGGATAAGCTGTCTAGGGCTTCTGGGCTAGGGCTTCTGGGAGTTGCAGGTTGTGCAGGCATGATCTAAGTCATTTATAAAGATATTAAACAGCACTGGGCCCAGAACAACAACTCCACTGGTCATTTCTTTCCAGCATGAAGAGCAAATATTTGGGTATAGTTTGTCAATTAGTTACAGATTTGCCTAATTGTGACATTCTCTAGCCTACAGTTTATCACCTGACTTCAAAGATTATGGGGAACTTTGTCTAAGTCCTTACTGCAATCAAAGTATGTACAGTGCATCCCTAGCCACCTGAACTACCAAACTCTTATCAAAAACAGAGAGATGTGATTAGTTTTGGCATGAATTGTTTTTGATGGCTCCTAGTAATCACATTTTTCCTTTCTAAATACATTGTGCACATTACGTGTTGGTAGTTGCTTAGGTTCTCATCCCTTTTTGAACATGGGGACAATATTTGCCCTTCTCTAATCTACTGGGATCTCTTCTGTTCTCCAAGATGATTGACAGTGACTCTGAGCTCACATCTGCAAGGTCCTGTAATACTCTTGGATGCAGCTCATCTGGCCCAGGAGATTTTAAAGCCTTCAGTATATTTTTACCTATTCTAAGGTGTTGCTCTCTTACTGCATGATTTATTCTGTTTTCACCACTTAGAGCACTGTTTTCCTTTTGGGAGAAGACTGAGGCAAAGAATTGTAATCTTGACTAGCGGGGAAGAAAACTTTTGAATTTTTTCATTCTTACCTCTGAGAACTAAATAATGCAGATCTACAATCCTACATCGAACAAACAAATAAACCCCACTACAGCAAACACAGCTTTATATTAAAGCTTTTAGAGTCTCAATATGATATAATAGAGTATTTAAGTGTACTTGGTTTGAGCCCTTTTAACAGGCCTTATATTATTGTATAGTTTAAAATGTTCTAGGCAGTGGTTCTCAACCTGTGGGTTCCCAGATGTTTTGGCCTTCAACTCCCAGAAATCCTAACAGCTGGTAGACTGGCTGGGATTTCTGGGAGTTGGAGGCCAAAACATCTGGGGACCCACAGGTTGAGAACCAATGTTCTAGAGTGCAAATTACTTCTTATATTTTGGAATTATATTGTTATGAATTGTGGGAGTTGAAGTCCAAAAGAACTGGAAGACTGAACATTGGGAATCACTGTTTTAATTGTTTAAGAAATGATTCTACTGTAGGTGACCATGAGTTCTTTAGGCACATGATGGAAAGTAAGTATTTTCTTAACAAATAAGTAATATAAAATTGGACACTCCGATGAGTTTTCACTTCTGACCATAAACCAATTTTCTTCACCTCCATGGAGACATGAGAACATCATGAACTATCAAGAATCTTTCTCAAATCGATGTGTGGTCTTAGAGTAACCAATGGCTAAATACACAAAAATTTGATGGGAAATTCTTTTTCCCCCAAATAAATTTTATTAAACATTTACTAAAAAAGTGGGGCATGGGGGGACAAGGGAAGGAAAATGAAACATTTGGTGAATTCTTAATTGCAAGAGAGTAAAGGAGTATAGAAATTAGTTTTTGGAGTGTAGGCTTGCGGAATCCATGTTCAATTTGCCACTGAGCTATAACCATCACTGGTCTTTTCTACATTCCCTCACCTTATGTGCAAATATTTGCATGTTTATGTAAGGAAATGTAAGCATGTAGATTTCCATAACAGAATTCTGTCCAGTGACCTTAATCCAGTCATCTGCTCTCAGCCTGATCTACCTTATAATGTTGCTGTAATAATCAAGTGTAGAGGACAAGAGTCATGTGCTTTGCCTTGAGATCAGTGGAGGAAAGGCATGACATAAATATAACTATTGTAAATATTTCATTTGAATTCTAACTTCCTGGTCCCAGACCTTGTTCAAATTAATTCCTGTGCATCCCCAGTTAATACCAGTATTTACTAAGAAGACTAATTCCATGTTGGTTTTGTTCGCTTCTTTTCTTACCATACCTTCCCTGGAAATAGAAGGAATTCCCACAATAAACTGCTGTTCTGTGCTATGCACTTGGCTAGCAATATCCCTGACAGATAAGCTGTGCTGTTTAAATCATCACACAGAAAGGAAACTATAGCTGACTGAGGCCTGTAGGGTTGGTTGCTTTGTTATATGCATCTCTTTGATTTCACTTCACAAGCTCAGCTGAGGAAGAGTATCAGGCAATTTGGTTTGTCTTTCCCGATTGCCCTCCGAAGCCCTGAAGTGAGAAATGATCTAACAGACACCCACGGAACCCATCAAACTGCATCTGTTTTAGGGGAGAAAAAAGGAGGAAGTATCCTTAAAGGAGTATATGCAAATCTGAGAAATGTCACCATTTTAAAAGAGAGTCAACAGGGTTTCTTTTTGTGGTTTGTGAGTTTACAGAGCACTTGCATTTTATATATTTAAAAGACTTATTTCTTGGAAGAGAGTCCAAAATTAGTGTCCATTGCACAAATTATACAGTCTGGTCCAAATCCTAGTAGATAGGCAGAGCTAGAACAAGTGATTCAATGCTTTGGTAAATCCCATTGATTCAATGTGTCTACTCCTGTGCTATTCAGATTGATAGCCCCTGGACAACAACTCCATGAACCATTGGTATTTCCAGAAAAAAGGGAAAAACTAACAAACAGGCACAATTACGGTACCAGACTCTGACACACTGGGGAAAAGATACGTTTAACCCATCACACCAGTTAGACATCTGGAATAGTGTCTTCTATTTAATGCACCAGTCTCCTCTAATTGAGGATAACAATACATACCTGGACATATGTTTCAAGTCAATATCATGATGTCAAAAATTATTAACGAAGAACACAGAAGTCAGAAGAGATTGAAGCAGTTTGCTTTTGCTTGAGTAAAACAGGGTAGGGCAAGTTTCTATTATGCTTGGGCCCAGATCAGTTTGACCGAAAGTGATTTGTAATATTCAATAGTCGTAATCCCCCAAAAACAGAACAGGGAGGAGGAAACCAAAAAGCTGGGCAAAACAGATCAAGAGAGCACGATTTATTGGCTACTGGAGAAGCTGGAGTTAAGTCTGCATTATACCTGAGGCAGGGGTCTGCCACGGGGCTCCTGGAGAAGATCCTTCACTGTTTTTTCTCCCTCTCCAGCAGTGGAAAAGTTCCCTAGACTCCTCCTAAAGAGAAGGCCCTGCTGGGAATAATTTTAAAAAACTTTATTTCTAGACTACTCTCTCTCCCTGAAGGGACTCAGGAAGGCTTACACACACAAAAAGGCAAGCGTTCGATGCCTCAGGTAAGTACAAATGTATCAAATTAATGCACAATAAAGCAACAGTAATAACAGTAAATAACAGTGTCTTCCCCATGAAGTGGGGAAAGACACTTTCCCAGCAGCACTTGCATGGGACGGGCATTGAAAAATCTCTGAGTTCCTCTAGGAGAATTATGGGAATTGAAGTTTTTTCTCCCTCTGTTTCTCAGCCAGTAAGAGGCCTGGTTGTGTCCATGCTCTGATTGGCTGTGAATGGACACAACTGGTGATTACAATTCCCAGAACCCTCTCTTGTGGTTTGCCTTATTTTTTTAAAAAAATGTTATGGTAAAAACTTAAAATAATTAAAAGAACAGTAGATTGGTGAATTGTTCTGAAACTTGTCAGACCTACAGTTGTAAATGGGGGTCTAAAATGGAGGTAGGTTTCATGCATATACATCTTAAAATGACTGAGGATTGAGCCTTTAAAGTTTCCCATTGTAGCAATGGGCTGAATCTGCCAAATAAAAATGGCAACACTCCTCCCAATTCGAGTAACTTCCCAGTAGACAGAATGAGGAGTAAACCAAAAATGGACCTCGAAACAGCATGCCTTTTGGCCAAATTGCACAAGCCTAGTTTCTACCATTCCATTCCTCTGCCCAACCACCACTGAATGACTGAATGCAAACCCTTCTGCGTCTTGAACTCAATCTAAGAAGTAAGCTGGAGACAAAGGGGGTATTTTAAAAGAAAACTGGGACATTTTAAATGTCGTTCAAAAGGATACAACAGTGCTATCCCTGATGAGCCAGGTCAATTAGAGACTATAACAGGATGCAGGCCTCTGTGTGCCAAAAGGTTGCCAGAGTGTGAGGTGAACCTATAGTAGTAGGTTGTCTTTTTATGCTCCATTATTGCCACTTTAACATCTACCGTAGTGGCCTAGTTATCTGGGTTTATTTTGAGCAGAGATAAAGATCTTTAGTTTTTAATTAATAATACATAGCTGTAAAATCTGAAAGGCTATCTATAATTCATATATCAGTATCTCAGAAGAAGACATTTGTACATTATATATTCAGACAGGCAGGGGGGATCCTCTCTTTTATTTAAAGGGGTTTTTAAAGAACAAAAATAAGAAGCCAATTCCAATGTTATGTCAGACTACACTAAACTGGAACAGATTTCCCAAGTTTTACAGTTCTCAATCTTGTCTGCACAGACATTGCAAAGCAAATTACAAAAGAAGTAACAGCTCCCCAAATTGTTAAACCCTGTGGCAAGAAAAAAAGTTTTCACAGTGATCTGGTTTTGAAACAACCAACTACAAACGTATAACAGGTGGCAAAGAAAGAGCTGAAAAGAGCGGACCATAGGAAAAAAATATCTGTTTACATCATGATCTCAGAGCTTGGGAAAATTATTTTGGAGTTCCCCAGCATTTTGAAAGTTGTATTCCCCAGAAAGTCCTGAAATGATCCTACGAATGTCATAATTCCTTACACAGACAAACAGCCCAGATGAAATACAATGCAAGCAGGACTGCTGGTGGGTTTAGCACTGCTTGGTGCCTATTCTAGCAATCCTATATCTTTCTTGTTCCTGTGAGCCATATCTTCTTTCTTATTCCTCCTTTCTGTGACCTACAAACCTGGCATAGGGGGAGGCAGCAAAGACAGGAGTATGAACTCCAGATAGCCTCTTCTAGTTCCCAGAAATTTCTAGGCCATAGGTCATGCCATAAGGCACTACTGGCACACTGTGAGCACTCTTGATCCTTACAAGCATTTGGCACATTGCAAGCATTGTTGATCCTTGCAAGCATTTGACTGCAAGAAAGGAATGAAATATCTCAAACAGGAACACTCTGCATTGAAGCATTTTAGGTGGGTTCTGCTTGTTGGTGTCTAGTAGCCAGGATTGATGAAAGTATCATGCCCTAGATACATCATTTGGACCAGCTAAACTCATGAGGAAACTGGAATGTACTTGTGTGCTAAAATCTGTACTGTTCGGAATTTTATGAACTTTTGCATAATGTGGCTGTGAGTTTTTTTTTTTGGCTGAATGGCCATGTTCCAGCAGTATTCTCTCCTAACATTTCACCTGCATCTGTGATCAGCATCTAAAGAGACCAGATGCCATCCACAGATGTAGGTGACATGTTAGGAGAAAATATTGCTGGAACATGACCATACAGCCCAAAAATGCACAGCAATCCAGTGATTCCAGCCATGAAAGTCTTCAACAACTTTGGCACAACTCAAAAAACGTACAAAATCAATCAAAAGCAGTATAAAGAAGCAACAATTCAAACCAGCAATCAAATAAGCAAAAGCAAAAACAGGCACTACCTGAATGATACAAAAGTTCTGTGTAAGTACAAACAAATTTCTATTTGTAATTAATTCATGATATTCTAGTTGATGTTCAAGTTTCTAGTATCCATCAAGGACAGAAAAAAGAGCAACGATGATTGCAACTATAATCTGGCTCAAAGCCTAAACAACCAAGTAAGTGTTTCATGTTTACACTCATAAACTCATTATGTGAGCCATTATTTTTTCTGGAACTCTTAATTGCAGGTTACTTTCAAAAATAAGAACAGGAAGAGGGAATTGAAACTTAGTCAGACAACACTATTCCTCAAATTTTTATCATTGACCTAAAGCAAAACTGCACAAGTCCATCTACATGTGTCTACAATTGCCATGGCTGCTATTTTTCATTTGCAATACTTCTGACTTCTTTCTTCTTCATTGGTTTGCTGTACAACTTCCTAAATTGTTTACTTAAATATCTCACCCAAGTATGTCTGATCTGCTCACCCACTAGTTGCCATAACTCTACTATTCTAGATGTGGGTGGCAACTGCAAATGAATGGACTCCATTGTCAGCCTTGGAGAGTTACATCCACTGCTGCACCCTCACACCTGATTTAACTTTTGTTATTTATTTTTGCTAGAAATTGTGCCACACATCTACATGGAGGGAAAGTTCCAATTGTTCTTTTCCAGGGTTTGGTTTATTTCCTGGTGAGGAAAAAATGTCTCTTGTAGTATAGCATCCCAAAGGGGAAATCAATGTTGAGGGTGTTTTAGAAGGATGACATTCCCATAACATTATATTGCTTTCTTGCAGAAAAATGCAGGAAAATCACATTTCTTACCCCTCCCCCAGAAGGGACATTTTTCTCTATACAAGGGCAGAAGCAACTGGCACAGGCAACATAGAAGTACTGACACATTTTCTTGGTATTAATACATTACAAAGTCTAATTCACAGAAACAAGAAGTAAAGGTATTTGCCTATCGAATCAGATGTCTCACTTCTCCTTTCTCATATAGTACAGTTGTTATTACAACTGTGGTATATCATACTTTTTTCTCACAGTACCTTGTCACCTTACTGAACTACACAACTACACAAATAGTGAGAGGACAGAACGTGAGTCAGTAACAACCCAGAGGAAACACAAAGTAAAGTTGTCACATTGACAAGGAAGGGACCAGAATTATGATCCAAAGAACAAAACTCTTAGTGTAGTGCATTTAGACAGAAATGTCCTATATAATATCATATATGTGGAACATGTTTCTTGGCTTTGCCTTCATTCCCTGGCATTATTGCCATGTTTATGGACTTGTGGCAAAGCCAAAAGATACTAGATGAAGTTACAAATACTGACCTACCATTAAAACCTGGTCTTCTTCTTGTAAAATTCATGGATGATAAATTAGAAAAGAATCGTGAAACAATCCTTTAATATATGACTTATGGCTGCAGAATTATTATATCTCCAGAAATGGCAAAATACTGTTTTGCTTCCAAAAGAAAAAAGAAAATAAAGAAGAATTGTTACTAAAAAATAAGTTGGCAGAGATGGATAGGTTGACTATTTGAATTTGAGAAAAGATGCTAGTAATTTTTAAAAGAGCTGGAAATCCTGAAATGACTTAGTGGAAAAGATCAAAAGTGATTATTGGTTTTCAATATTAATATGAATACGATTTATAGAGGAAGTGCAACAATTTTGGTTAAGAAGTGGGAAGTCAGAAAGCTGGAAATTACTATATAATATACTAGCTTGGGGACCCAGCGGTGCCTGGGTGATTTGAGATAGGCATTGTTTGCCAAGCTTGGTCTTTATCAGTTATTTATGTGGCTTGCAGTGGTCTCAGGAAGTTAGTGAAGGTACTGCGAGTCCCATCGTCCATGGTCCACCCTCCTCCAAACAGCACCAGGATGTAGAGTGGGTCATGGGGTCTCTGTGTGTCAAGTTTTGTCTTGATCAGTCATTGTAGGAGGGTTGTAGCAGTTTCGGGAAGTGAGTGAAGGTACTTCAAGTCTCATCATCGATGGTCCATCCCCCCCCCCCCAAACCTCACCAGGATGTAGAGTGGTTCATGGGGGCTCTGTGTGCCAAGTTTGGTCTTGATTTGCCATTGGTGGAGGTCACAGTGGTCAGTGGTTGCCCAAGCATTTTAAAGTATTACAAATCCCATAGTCCGTTGTCCACCTCCCTCGTGTTTTCATATAGTCATGCATCCTTGATAAAGGTTTTTTCCTTTCTCAGACCCAAAAGGGAGGAAGCCCAGTAACCACAATGCAGATTAGAGCACATGAAGCCCCCATCAGAGCAGTTTCACTTCTGCAGTAAAACAAAGTTCCCCTTTAGCAGCCAACCAAGAGGGAGACGGTGAGGAAGTGAAGTTGATAAGCTGCAACAGGAATGGTATCTTTTCAGCCTGTACATCCTCTCTTTAGAAGACGGCCGTGAAGCCTGGATCAAGCAAGTCCCGGATACCCCAGAGTTATGCTATTCTGCCTCTTCTGTTCTTCCACCTGCTCTGCAGAGAGAAAAAGATACATTCTCATCTGACAAAGCAACAACAATGGCAAACAATTCAGGTGGGTGATGCTGCTGGTGGTTTATTGGGCATGCAGAGGGAACATAAAGATTTACTAGGAAGGAGAGTCCTCAAAACATATCAGGACCACTGTATGCAGGGCCGTAGCCAGAAATTTTTTTTGGGGAGGGTTGACAATTTTGGGGGGGGGGTTGAAAATTTGGGGGGGGGGGGGGGGGGGGGGGGGGGGGGGGGGGTTGAAACCTGCCTCCTAGCTCACGCTGAAGCAAAGAGCACAGCAGGAGGCAGAGCAGCCTTCAATAGCCTGCAGCTCCGCCCCTGTCAACCACCTCCACCAAGTCTGGCCTCCTTAATGAGAGCATTCAACACACACACACCCCAACTTGGTTGCTTCACTACATCGGCTATTGCTGCAAGTAATGACAGTGTGAATAAATTGTCAATATTTGCCTGAGATAGTGCTTACAGTTCTGGAGGGACTCTTAATTTTTTGCATCTCATAGACTTAGCATGGGGATTTGGTTAACCAGTTAAAATTCATGAGTAAACCAGGTTTTTTTAAAAAAATCTGAAACATTTCGGGGGGGGTTGAACCCCTAAAACCACCCCCTCGCTACAGGCCTGACTGTATGCAAAGCTTCTTCCACTGGTTCATATGCCAAACCAGTTCACATATTGGGAACGCAAGGACAAGGTAGGGCCAGAGATTGTTATGAACTTTCTTGAAGGCAGAAATAGGGAAAGCTCCCTGCAAGGTCCTTTCTTGTAGCAAATTTTCCCAAACCTCTGCAAACCCAATTTTGAAACAGTGATTGTTCACCCACAAAAGACTGACAGATTTCAAATCATCATTCCTGGAGATCCTGTTTCTCCATATTTCCCATGGCCCAATCAGTTGCTATCCAAACAATAATACCAGAAGTTGCAGTTTTATCAGCACTATGTGAACTACTTGCTCCTGCTGTAAGATAAAATAGTGTGAAAGATGAGTAAAACCATTAAAATCGATGTGGAGCCTAAGCTGAATTTGGCCTTTTGAAGTTATCAACTGTCCCTATCTCTACCCAACCTTAGAAACACACCAAGTACTGAAGTTGCATTAGGGGAAAGACACTGGGACTCTAAAACACCATGTGCGGCCGTTTAAGGACAAAAAGAGAAACAAGTTTCAGGAGAAGAGGGTTTCACAAAACATTTTCTTACATAAGATTTCCTGGTAAAGTAGGCTTGGTTTGTACATTAGGAAATGTACAGTAGGTTAAAAGTAATGTAAAGTGTTTAACTTTCTAGTTTTTTAATCTTCTTTTTCTGATTGCAAATTAGTTTAACCAGTGTGATTTCACAGTTAATCCAAGTACAAAGATTGCAAATCAACCTGCATCATTCAGGTTAATAGTTTCCAAGCTTTTCCCTTGCTATTGATTTAATTCACTTATTGACAAAAAAGAACAAGAATGGACAAGAACTGGTTTATGAGACAAACTCATAAACACTCAGCCAATACTGCAACTATGAGGGTAAATCAAGAGAAGTTCCATGATTTCTTTAATCCATGTCTTTTATTTTGAAAATTGGACATTAACTTTGCAAGCATTTATGTTCATACCTGCTGCAGATTTCAGTAGGACTATATGCAAACTGACACTCAGAAATAAGACTGTTAACAATATAGCTGCTCATCTTGCTTCTTATTTGTTGTTAATTCGTTCAGTCGCTGTTTCATGACCTCATGGAGCAGCCCATGCCAGAGATCCCTGTCAGCCGTGGCCACTTCCAGTCAAGCCAAAGTCAAGCTGGTCACTTCAAGGATACCATCCATCCATCTTGCCCTTGGTCTGCCCCTCTTCCATTTTCCCCAGCATCATTGTTGTCTCCAAGCTTTCCTGTCTTCTCATTATGTGGCCAAAGCACTTCATCTTTGCCTGTAATATTCTTCCCTCCAGTGAGCAGTTGGAATTTATTTCCTGGAGTATGGACTGGTTTGATCTTCATGCAGCCTGTTTCTTATCTCCTAAACCTTTTCTTCTTGTGGATTGCAAGTGGCAGCTGCTGCAATTGTAACCCAGCTCCATTTTGTATCCTATATAATACCACTCCAGGATATTGTAGAAATGAGCAGGGAAGTAGAATTAGTAACTATTAACACACAAAAATGTGTTATGAAAATCCTTTAAAAATACCCTTGTTAGATAAGAGGAAAAGAGGGAAATCCTAGAATTGGTTTTCTGGAGGAGGAAAAAGACCCTCTCATAAATTTGGGTTCAGCTCAATATGTTCATCCTTGACTCTTTTTTTTTCATGTCAGGAGCAACTTTAGAAATGGCAAGTCACTTCTGGTGTGAGAGAATTGACCTTGTTTGTAAAGTTGATACATGAAAGGATCCTAGTAGACCACAGGCTAACCATGAATCAAGAGTGTCATGCCAAAAAAGCCAATATAATAATAATAATAATAATTATTATTATTATTATTATTATTATTAATATTCCACCCTATTTCCCTGAGGGGACTCATAGTGGCTTCCAACATCATAGCAATCAAACATTCAATGCCTATACAGACAAAAAAAGCTAAGAATATAACACAAACAATAATAACAGAAGAAAAGACCAATTGGACTATTGTACAAAATTACATCAGCAAGACAACTGGAAAAGTAATCTGAGTTATAACAGAACTGGCAATGTTAAGTCAAATGAGTAAGAACACCATCAGACCGAGAGGAGAGGGCAAGAAGATTATAAGCATCCTTGTATCACCACCACCCCCACTACAGTTTCTTTTTTTCCCGTTTTCTTTTTTTCCTTTCGGTTTCCTTTTACTTTCCTCCCCCTCCTAATCCCCACGTTACCTCCTACAACCCTAACTAAAACCCAAATACCACCCTCTCTCCTTTTTACCTTTCCTCCCCAACGCTGTTAATATTTTTTTAACGTGCTATTGTTAAAACTTTAATAACATTGATTTTTAAAAACCAATAATCAACATTGTCCAAAAAGTAAAGTGACAGTGACATTAACTTTAAATAATTATAATTATAACAGTTTAAAAGACCAGCTGAGGTAGAGTAATATATTCGTTCCTTTACATTCCACTTAGTTTGTGCTGTAAACTTTATTCCTTCTTCTCACTGTATGCTTGAGAGCATAAGAATGTTTTAAATTGTTTCTTAAAAGAAAGTAAGGACGGGACCATTTTGACCTCTTTGGGGAGGGCATTTCAAAGTTGGGGTGATCCCTGAGAAGGCCCCCTCTCTCATTCCCACCAGCTGTGCTTGAGGCGGGGGCGGGACTGAGAATAGGGCCTCCTCAGCAGATCGAAGAGCTTGAGCAGGCTTGTACAAGGAGATGCAGTTTGCTAAATAGTCTGGGCCCGAGCTGTTTAGGGCTTTAAATCTAGATTGCATATCTAGGAATGTCGTATCCAGCCTAAGGGAAGGAGCAGGGTCAGATCTCACTTGGAATTCTGTGTCCAGTTCTGGTCACATAGTTTAAGAAGGATACCAACAAACTGGAGCGTATCCAGAGAAAGCAACCAAGATGATAAAAGGTCTGAAACCAAGCCTTCTGAGGTATGGGTTAGGCTGTTGGGCATGTTTAATTTGGATAAAAGCATGCCGCGAGGTGACATGATAGCCATCTTTACATCTTTGAAGGGAGGTCATATGGAAGATGGAGCAAGCTTTTAATTGCTACAGGGATTATTAGATTGAGAACCAATGGATTAAAATTACAGGAAAGGAAAGAAAGAGAGAGAGATCCTACCTATACCTTGACTGTAAAAATTATTCAATAGTAGGATAAACTGCCCTGGAGAATTGTGGATAACATTTCTTTGGACGACTTTTAAAAGAGGATGGATTAAACTTTCAGGAGTGCTTCACTTGTACAGTATATTCCTACTTGGCAGGACAATGGACTAGATTGCCCTTGTGGGTACTACCAATTCTAAGATTTTATGATGCTAAATGATGGATCCTCCCGCAGGTGTACATATCTTTGAAATATGATGTTAATCCTTCTGCTTTCTTGATTGGTCTATTTTTGTGACTAGGATATACTATATTCTAATCATGACCCATAACCCACCAGGTTTCAATGATGCCTATTTACTTAGTTGCCTTCCTATATAAGATTTCAAGTTTAATTTGTTTAACATAACCCATGCATCCTGACATGAGGTATAAAGTCTTGAAGTAACCAGACCTAACCTTCAATACACTGGAATTGTGTATTGTATGTACAATATTTAAGGGGGAAAATTAAAAATGATGTATGAAAGTGAAGAAGGTTAAATAAATGCCATAGATTTTAGCTGAAATTATTTACCAATCACATGGAGTACATTTCACTTTTAGCTCTCTCAATAGCATCTTTTTTAATGCCTGAGTAGAGCTGGGGTTGTGCCAGGTCAGTGTCCTGAGGATCTGGCTCCTTGGCTCTTTTTTCATTAGGAACATTTGACATTTTTATTCTGGAGAGAAAACACAAAAATTAACCTTCTGACAAAAGAGTTATAACAGAAGGCTTTTAAAAGGGAATTGTCTCATTAAGTGGGCTGACTCAAGGGACAAAAGGCTAAAGTGTTTCCTTAAACTAAATGAATGCAGCTGGCATTGATGAATAATTCTACAATTGTAACCTAAAGTGAATATTGTACATTTATGCTGTGGGAAAATCACCTCCACTGACTTTATTCTCTAGATGGAGGGGTGGGGAAGGGATTGAGATGGAGAGCCAGAGAAGAGCTGGGGGGAAAGCTAGGGGAATCCTGGAATTCATAACTGGGGGCCCGTCCAGACAGGACTCTTATTGCGGGAACTCCCACAATAAAGGAGGGGCTGTCAAGACAACGTTCTGGACAGTCCCAAATTAATTTGCTACAAAACAGGAAAACCCTGGTTTGTAGCAAATTAATTTGATAGTGGATTTATTCTGCACCTTCTTGGAAGGCATGGGATAAATCCACTATTTCGGAGTCTGGACTGCATAATACTGCAGTCCAGACGGTATTTCCACAGTTTACCAGGCTAAATAAGCCTGGTAAACTGTGGGAAAACCAACCCTCCTCCCCCCAAGCCCCCAGACCCCTTAGAAAAGTAAGAAAAACTTACTTCAAAGTGGGTTTAATGTATGTGTGGAACCGCCCTAATGTGAAATGTTTCTTGCAGACACAATGCTGTCTCTTCATCCCCTTTCCACCCTCCTCCTAATGGTGCTAGGAAATTTCATCTTGTCAGAGGGTGAGGGAGCTGGGCTAATTTGGGATAAACAGGCTTTGTGAAAAGGAGCTTCTTTCTCAGAAGCTTTGTCAACTGCAATACTCCTGTACATCTTTTAAAGAAAACACATTTAAAGAGAAAACATACTTCAGACATTTTTATTTTCTTCTATGCTTGATATTTTGTAATGGCTAAGGCTAACTAAATAAACAGGCTTTAGGATATAGAGTTTGAATCTCCCTGATTTCAGAGAAACCTCTTTTCATATAAATTGTGCTCAGGAGTACACTATAAATCTAAAACATGCATAATGACTCCTCTTTTATGACATCCATCTTCAGTTTACAGGAGAGGCAATGACAGAATGCTGCACTAATGTCTATGCCACACATGAGTTACTGCTTCTCTCCTCATTCATGAAGATAAATGCCATAACTATATCAGACGTCAGACTTATCATGTTTTGCATTGTTTTTCAACCTAGAAATATAGTTTCTATTTTTAATGCGTCAGTGGTTAAAGTTTCGATACTTTGATAGTTCTTTCTTTGCCTTAGAACACAAATTAGAGTTAGTATGGTGTAGTTCTAGGTTGGAAAATGTGCATTATGGAACTGTATCTCCCATAATCCTCCAGCTGATATGGCCACATGGGAACTCATCACACGGGACACTGCTGAGACACAGCCAGAATGCAGCCCAACAAAGCCCAACACATGACACAAGGCTATTTCTGACTGGATTCCATCCTAGCTCCATCCTGGCTGCATTTTGGCAGCCACCTGTATTCTCATTACTAAATTGGGGACAGCACGGGACCAAGCCAGGGACAGACAGGAAACCTAGTGTGGTAGTAAGGGAGTGATGCGGGGTGCTACTCAACGGTTTTCTCCGCTGCCCCATGGGTTCGCCCTGCTGCCTTTCTGCCCAAGTAGAAATACAGAGTTTCCCCTGAGGTTTGGTTACAGGACTCCAGTGTCCACTAGTTTTACATAGGCACACCAAATCTATTGATAAGTTACCAAGACTTATAATGATCAGATACTGTACATTGTTTTACAAAAGTGTCTTCCTGTTATCTGGTTTGTGAGAATAAGCTCCAACTCTCATATCCACAGGACTGATATCTAACAAAATATGCATTCTCTAGACATTTTCTAGGTTTTCCAGTGTGACATTTGGATATTATTAGGCAAGAAGTCCCTCATTTCAATAGGGATTACTATCATCCATGGTTTCATGTTTCCATATTTAGCCTGGAATGTAATTCTCCTGGATATGGGCATTGTACTGAAGTTTTGAAGGAGTAAATCACACACACACACACACACACACCTTGTCTTCAACATTTTGTTCAGCATTCTGAAAAAAAAAATGTGTGCAGGTTCTGTACATTGCTTCTGGGTTCCAAAACTTACCTTTTGGCTCTTTACAATCCAGATTGCTTTCAAAACATTTTGCATAAGGTGTTGTTTCTAGAGCACCCATGCAATATAAGAATTGTGCTAAAGTAAATACATTTAGATTGTGTGTGTGAATCTGTAATTTAAACATGAACTTTTAATTGTGCTAGTTGTTTATGTTACCTCTATTGACATGATATATTGAAATTACAATTTGCAAGTAATGTTAGGACAAAAACATTAGTAAGATTCTATAAGGTCTGGTATGGCAGGAGTCCCATGGGGATTGACACAATGAGTTACTGCACTAGATGGCAATAACCCTCTTGATGCCTTTGTTGTAGAATCCGTATGTTCAATGTTTGTCTTATAAAAGAAGAAAAATTATTTTTTTGAAGGAGAAAATGTCATAGCCTGGCTTTCTGTGTTACTGACAGAATTAATGCACATTTTTAGTTAGGGGTGGGTGGGGGAGGGGTGTGTGTTTTTTGTTTTTTGTTTGTTTTTGTTTTTTTTGCATGGGTTGAGACCATTTGAGATGGTTTCACAGAACCCCAACTCCTTTAGTTCTCAGATCACATGCTTAACAGCTGTAGCTGACTTGAAATATTATATCAGTGCTTATTAATAGCCGCAGTTTACAGCTTTGATTTTCTGTATATTGCCAGTGCAGAGGTAATAAATAGATATTTTCATTATAGAGCTGAGTTTCCAAGTAACAGTTTCTCATTACTATATAAAATCACATTAGATATTATCCGATCACATTTTATAAAACTGATCTCTTCATCAAAAAATCATTTAAATTAAAAGACTGCTATTGTCAGCTAACATTAAACTTTTCTTGAAAGATTTCTCATTCGCAAATGTATACACTACTATTGATTAGCCCAAGAAACAATGCCAGGGATTAATGAGGGTAAGTAGGCATTAGCAATATCATATACAGTCATTCAAAATAGGAAAATGAATCATGGCTTCAGGGAACGCCTTTAAATTGATTGTAAGCAAGATATAGAGACAGGGGCTTCAAATGGCATTTTAATAAATAAGCATACTAAGGAAACCCAGCTGTGCAGCAAAGGTGGAACAGCCAAAATGCAACTCCTTTAATTGACTCAAGAATGCATTGCAATTATGTCTTTATGCTTTTTGACTCCATGTAGGAGGCACTGAAAAGCTGTAGAAATCAAATCCGGAGTGAGCTATTAGAATACTTTACTGTATCTCCCTAGTAAGCCATACCTTCTTTCTATTTCTCCTTAAAACAGTGTTTCTGAAACCTAGCTCCTTCAAATGTTTTGGACTTCAGCTCCCAGAAATCCCAGCCAGTTTACGAGCTGTTAGGAATTATCAAAGCTAAAGTCCAGAACATCTGGAGGAGCACAGTTTGAGAAATACTATTTATTTATTTATTTATTTACGGCATTTATATGCCGCCCTTCTCACCCCGAAGGGGACTCAGAGCGGCTTACAATATATATTTTCATACAATATATTATATTATTAGCATAGTACAATATCAGTATATATTACTATATTGCACTATACAATTATATTGTAATATTATTAGTAATATTACATGTAATGTAAATATATAATTATAATTATAATATTGAATTATTATTACTATTATTATATTGTATTACATTATAATATTATAAATATTATATGTATATACAATATACTATATTATATTATTAGTAAAGACAAGATGGAAATGTCTTCTGCTCCCCTCTGTCTTCGCTCTGGCCAGAGCAGCCATTGGTGCCAGAAGCTTACAAAAGCTTACAGCATGGACAAACAGCTAAGCATAATAAACCTATGTTTGGGCAAAAGAACTAAGTTTAGGTCAGGGATGGCCCAACCCAACCTTTTCCTAAAGTCCCCTAAAACAGTGGTTCCCAAACTTTAGCCCTCCAGGTGTTTTGGACTCCAACTCCCAGAAATTCCAACAGCTTACCAGCTGTTAGGAACTGTGGGAGTTGAAGTCCAAAACACCTGGAGGCCCAAACGTTGGGAACCACTGCCCTAAAATAATTCCCTTGAAATCGCCTTCTAAATAATTCCTGGAGGCAACCCCTAAATCATAGCCATGAAGTCTCCAGGAGCACAATTAATAACTTCACCTCATTTTCAGTTCTTCCCTAGTCTGCTTTAGGCTCCTATGGCCATACAAGTTTTTATACATGTTTTATACATGGCAAAGAAAAGGACACAAACAGGTGAATCATCCACTTCCCTCAGGCCTAAATAAAGTTAAAGAAAAGAAGAGAAAATCAGGAAGCAAATAAATATTCCACGCAGTTTCCATCCTTAGATAGACTTTCGTCAAGAGTAGATGTTTTGTATTATAGCTGCTGCCCAACCTGCTCATTGGCCATAATGATCAGCATTTCTGGGAGCTGGAGTCTTAAACCAGGGTCAAAGGTTCCTCTAGTTCTGACCTATTTAATTATCTTGGTAAATATATATTTGGGCATTTATGGAGAAATGCAGTAATGTATCCAGTCTTCCCTGACTCCATGACATGTATACATAAACATTGGCTGAAGTCCACAAAGGTGGTTACAAATACATAACCACCACCATCATCCCACAGCTATGTTGTGCTCCTTGGACACATCACAATTTACCAGGAAGCAGCTATTGATTGTGATTGCTCCCCTGTTGATTTGGAAGCAGCTGAATTATTTTCCCACCTTCTTGTGAGCAATATTGGATGTATTGCAATTCCCATTCACCCCAGAGATAGATCACACGTAGTGGTACACAGGAATGCCATTCATCTGCTTCCCAATTGATAGAGGAACAGACTCCTGTTGATCATAGCAATTGCTGATCAGTACATAAAGAGAGGGGAAAATTCACAGTCCCTCTGCATGCCTCAACTAGGAGCCAATCATAGTACTCTCTCACAAAGAATTCTGGATGTCACTCCCTAACTTGAAGATCCCAGGATTCCATACTATGTTGCTATAGCCATTGAAGTGGAAAAACAATGCTATGACAATGTAGTGTGATGAGGCTCATAAGGATCAAGAATACAAAACAGTCACAAATGCATAACTCCAGGTTACACATTTATAACTGCTTTAGGAAATTCCAGCTGGTAAAAATGTAGACACTACACAGAAATAGTTTTAAAGAATGTAAGGCAGGCAGATTGGAGCACTGAGTTTAATCCATTATATTATCACTCTACTTTCACATTGCTTGCTACTGCCCTGACTGTATTTAAATACAATTATTACAGATCACGATGAAGACAGCTGTCTTGGGTTTCAAGGAGAAAAGCAGGATTTAAATAAAATAAATAGAGATGAAGAAGGGATGAGCCATAGTTCAGCAGACACAAGAGTGAGTTCAGTTCTTCAGCTGAAAGGATAACATTTTTATAGAACACCTTGAAGACCAAGTGCCAGTATGATTTGGTAGGATGAGGCTAAATGGAGTACAGAACGAGACAGCTCAGTCACTCATTAAGAATTACTCTAATTATATCTTTTCTTTAAAGACTTTACATCCTGTACATAAAGCGGAGGGTAGTGGCAAGGTTTAGAATTTTGACTTTTAAATGCGATTATTACTATTACTATTCATACTCTTTTGATATCATGATTCCAATAAATGAACATACTCACATGTCATCCGGCGGTTAAAAAAAAAGCCAATGGAATTTTGGCCTGCATAAACAGGCATACAGTGTCTAGATCCAGGAAAGTCATGCTACTCCTCTATTCTGCCTTGGTCAGACCACACCTGGAATCACACTGTGTCCACTTCTGGGCACCACAGTTGAAGGGAGATGTTGACAATCTGGAATGTAGGTGACTAAATGATCAAAGGTCTGGAGAACAAGCCCTATAAGGTGCAGCTTAAAGAGCTGGGCATGTTTAGCCTGCAGAACAGAAGGATGAGAGGAGACATGATGAGGGCCATGTATCAAGATGTGAGGGGAAGTCATAGGGAGGAGGGAGCAAGCTTGTTTTCTGCTGCCCTGGAGACTAGGACACGGAACAATGGCTTCAAACTACAGGAAAGGAGATTCCACCTGAACATTAGGAAGAACTAATGTGAAAGCTGTTCAGCAGTGGAACTCTCTGCCCCAGAGTGTGGTTGAGGCTCCTTCTTTGGAGGCTTTTAAAAAGAGGCTGAATGGCCATCTGTCGGGGGTACTTTGAATGCAATTTTCCTGTTTCTTGGCAGAGGGTTGGACTGGATGGCCCACGAGGTCTCTTCCAACTCTATAATTCTATGATTCTATGACTCCATTATCCTAGAAGATGCAACAATTATAAAAAATTACTGACTCCAGAGTAGTCTCACAGGTTTCAATAGGATTTTAATTAATAGCACTAACAACACATTTGGTGTCTCAAATGTTAGACCCGTTTCTGGGTATATTTGGCCTGCCGATTTCAAAAATGGCACCCGTTTCCCCCTATTAGCTCTAGCTTTTGAGATACAGAATATACGCCATATACCAGTTTTCATCTGCTTGCCCATAGAAAACCATGATAACCACATCTAAAAAATTAGAGCTGCCCAAGGCAATTTTCTGAATCAGTGCCCCCAAATAACACCAGGAACACCTAAAACCTAAGACACCAGTTTTTTTTTGTTGGGCTGTGTAATTCCTGCATGGTTTGCAAGGTCTAGTTCTCGGTTTGCTCAGCTATTAATGGTTTGCAGATATGCTGGAATTGGGTTTTTTTTCCTGTCCAAACTAAATCACGCCACAAATTAAGTTCTAAAATCTTAAACGCTACCAATTTTTTGTAGTATGCAATAATTAAGTGATAAAAAAGCAATTCAGTAGTTGAAAATCAAGATTGAACTATTTAATCTCAATTGAAGCCAAATGAGACAAAACAGGTCACCAACACCATCTGAAGGAGTCAGAGCTCCAATTATTCTCTGGCTGCAGATTTCATTATATTTCATTTCACTTCTAAGTTTTCACAATAGAAAGAACACTGAACCAGTTATTTTGTTGGGAGAAATAATAATTAGATCTGCCTAAGGCCCCATCTACAGTGTCATATAATCCGGTCTCTGAATGCAAATTAGCTGCATTGAGCTGGATTATATGGCAGTGTAGACTCATATAACCCAGTTCAAACTAGTTACCGTATATATTCAAGTAAAAGCTGAATTTTTTAGGCTGAAAAAGCCCCTCTTGGCTTATACTTGAGGCAAGGTTATTTATTATTTTACTCTGTTGTTGTAGTTTTTGTTGTTGTTGTTACACTTTTTATTTTAATTTATTATTATTGTTACAATATTTGAAACACAACAAGATGAGTCCACAGCAGACAAGATCACTCTGTTGGCTGTTGTATTGGAACACACATCGGACACTTCCCAAGTGTCTAGGACTGTGTGATGTATTGGCGAATGATGCGTGCAGATCCCAGTAAGGTGGCCTTCTGCAGCTGGCAGATGGTAATTTTGTCAGCGCCGTTTGTGTTTAAGTGCAGGCCAAGGTCTTTAGACACTGCACTCAGTGTGCTGATCACCACTGGGACCACCTTGACTGGCTTGTGCCAGAGTCTTTACAGTTCGATCTTTAAATCCTCATATCGTGTCAACTTTTTCTGTTGTTTCTCTTTAATCCTGCTGTTACCTGGGATTGCAACATCGACAATCTATACTTTGTTTACATTTATTATTTTATTCTATTACTATTGGAAAGATATGTAAGCACATTTACACTGAAGAAGGTTAGCATAATAGTTTAATCAGAGTTGGACAGTCTTATCTTAAATTACAGTTTTATGTAAATATTCAAAAAACATTTAATCTACTGATGCATCAATTAATGTAATTTTATTGGTATGTATTTTTATTTTGAAATTTACCAGTAGCTGCTGCATTTCCCACCCTTGGCTTATACTCGAGTCAATGTGTTTTCCCAGTTTTTGTGGTAAAATTAGCTGCCTTGGCTTATATTCGGGTCATCTTATACCTGAGCATATAGGTAATCTGCATTCTGAAATTGAATTATATAGCAGTGTGAATCCAGTCCAAAAGTGAGTAAAGTTTTTATGTTTTGCATGAATTTAGGTTCTGGACCATAGTGTTTAATGACAAACTTTAGTTCAAGATACCATACTTGTTTTCTGTGTTCAAAGTTCTCTAATCTCATCCCTGATGGTTTTCAATCAGTTCCAGATCAAGATCAACCAATTTTTACTTGAATTCCTCAGCTGGAATAACTGAAGTATGGACAAAATATTCTCTGCTGAAAAAAAATTAAATGTATCCATTTGGAAGTAATATCCTTTTGGCTAAGGATTTAGTCAGCATAGTTTTGAGAAATACTCACAATCTTCAGGTTTTGTTTATTCTTTGTGTTTATTCTTTAGATTTTTAAATCACGTTCATATTTTTTAAAAATGTATTTTCTGCACCTCTATGAGAGCACAATCAACCAAGCAAAAGTAGCAGAGTTAGAAGTATGTTGTTGGATAATGCATTAGGCTGTAATGTTTCAAGAACAACTCATACTCAGCATTTATGCATATAAGATGAGGGTGAAGTCCATGAAAAGCATTTACAAAATGCTGAACATCATTAATAAATTGGGGATTGTACAAATGAAATACTGACCATGCCAAACATTTATATTAAGAAACAGATTCTGGTCAAAACAGAAACAAATATGAGTGTTTCTTACCTGAAACCAATGCAGCCCGGTTCAGAATCAGCACTTCCGATTATCTTTCCTGGGTCAAGTAGAACCCATCAACCGAGAGAGGGAATATGCACTGTCCTTTCTATTTAAAAATCTTTTAAATCCAGTGTGACCGATCAGAGTGTAAGCTGATTTTACTCTGGAAATTTGAATTCTCTCTTCTTTGCAATGACAACCTGTGAGAAATTCTCTGTATCAATACAGAGAAAAGAAATGACTTGGCTTGAATCCTTAGGCCCAGAATTCAATATCTAGATGCCTTCAAAATTATGAATTGCTGTTTCCTCCTATTCAGTAAATGTCTAAAATTGTGACTGAGCCACTGTACCTTCATCCGACAGGCCCTGCAATGAGTTTTCAGAGCATTATGTTTCTCCTTATACCCCCACAAATAAACACACCTTAATGATCTTTCAACATACAATTGTACTTAGGAACCACAAACACTTAGTGAGCCACAACAACACACTACTTATCTGAAATATGGTGGAATACTCACTTACGTTAACAACTGAAGTGCATATACACAAAAGTATCATTGGGCTATATTAGACATAGGCAAACTTTTTTGGGTGAGGGCCATATTTTGGACCAGGGTGTTGCAGGCAGGCAAGGCTTCACTGGGAGGGAGGGTGTGGGGAGGAGGCTGAGAGCAGGAAAACAAGATCCAAAAACTTAAAGACCAGAACTCCTTGCTTAGGACTTCCAAGACAGGAGACTTGATACATGAAATTCCAATGTTGATCTCTACACTCAGTCCAGCCTCAGATCCCTTAAGAAGTCTCCCTCTTATCTAAACACCATTTTTCCCACACCTTTGTTTATCTTTCAGTCTCTGAGAACACTGAAGGTATCTCTGTCTTACACCCTCCCATCTGAGCCACAAACACTAGGTTATTCCTTTCACAGTCAATCCCTGGGAGAGTCTCATGGGAAACATGGTCTGTTTCCCTGTCAACAGATCTATCCAAAACATCTCAAAAAGCACTATCGCTTTCCCTCGCCGAAGTCACAGACTCAGATATAAATTCCTCAACCTCATCCTCAGAGGCTGAAGCTTCACAGGCCACAACACTGGAGAGCCCCTCAGCAATGACGTGTTCCATCCACTACTCTCCTCTCAGTCTGGGAAAGGCAGCCTGCCATTCCTAGGCCAAGGAAAAGAATACACACTGCTGCCAAGAACTCTCAGCAGCACCATGTTTCTCTTCTCTCCGAGCTCTCCTGTCATTCTGTGGAAGGCAGCCCACTTTCCCCAGGCTGAGAGGAGGAAGAGACACATGCTGTTGCTAAGAACTCTCAACAGTGGTGTGTTTCTCCCCGGCTGCCCTCTCAGCAGTCTGCCTTCTCCACGTTGGGAGGAGGAAGAGACACACACTGCTGAGCACGCTCTGGAGAGCACTCTGCAGCAGCATGTCTTTGCCTTGGCCTTCCTCTCAGCTTGGGGAGGTGGTGGGCTGCTGCATCTGCAAGCTGAAAAGAAGGGTGAGGCAGATGGGGACTAGAGCCCAAAGGGTTTGCCCATACCTGGGCAATATGATGAATTACCAAAAACAATTAACACTTTCACAAACATATGACCCATCTCTGTGGTTTCTCTGTGGGAAAAATGGGGAAATTGCTAGAACCTCTGATTGTTCTATCATACATGTACCAAACTCAAGGCGCATGGGCTGAATTTGGCCCACCATGTCCTTTTACATGGCCCTCCAGATGCTATACTACAACTCATATATTTCTCATCACTAGACATCATGATGAGCTGATGGGAGTTGTGCCACAGTAACATCTGGGAGGCTGCTGTTTGCTCTGTTTAGTCAGAAAAGTGAGGTTTGAAATTAGATACAAGTCTTGTGGATATGATGTCTGACTTTAAAGTGTCCTTTAACTTTTCCCCAGCTTTAGAACCATGCTGTTGGGTTGTAATTACCATTATCTGCAGTCTGGTGGATAATCAGAAGTGATGGGAGTTGTCATTCAATAACATCTGAATGAAAACTAAAGAGCGCCAACCACTGTGGGGAATATATATATATAATTGTCCCTCTGTATCTATGGATTCTTTGTCAATTGATTCAACAACCTTTTGCAGGCTACCATGAGTCTAATGTAGAGTTTTTTTGGAGGTTGTAAACATTCCTAGAGAAGTATCTCTAGGTTTTGCAACTCAACTTTATGATAGGCTTCTCCTGGAGTTTACAATAGAATTTACAATAGACTTGTAGACCTAGCAAATTTCTCAACAATAGACTTAGCAAATTTCTCAAAATGATACTGCTACAGTCATCTTTAGGTCCTCCAGTTCAACTTTATAGTATGATGGGACCAGATGTCAGGTAATTTAGTAAATCTTGCCTGGGATAGGATTGTCAAAATGTGAAGACACATAAACAATTCACAAGTTCTGTGAGAACCATAGATAGGCTCAGGAAAAAAAAAACACAGATGCATCATTTCCCCAATGAAAAGTCCCAGGTCTTTGAGCTCCAATGTCACGACATTTAGTAAGGACTGACTTTCAGGTTGCATTCAGACTAAGATTGCTAGGTAGATACAAGGATAGGCTCCTAATATTTAATAGTTATGTGAAGCAGGGATTTCAGATAAACGAAGTCTGCTGAAATTCTTTCCTCTATATAACCATGAAAGGCACAGAAGCTTTTTCATGTCAGTCCTGGCTTAGATGAAGCCTGCAAAATAGTGGTCTAAAATTCAGTTTAACTCCCTCTGGAAAGTGAACTTAGCAGAGCTTGTATTTTTAATTAATATTCTTGTTCAAATCTAATGGAAAATGTTTCTGCATATGTGGAAACTCAAACCAAGAGATGCCTCCCTTTTAATGCTATTTGATCTTCTAAAAGTAAATTAACTGAAGGAGGAAAATGATACGATCAATTCAACACCTTTTAAAGGTTTTTTGAACAAAAAAGAAACTTGCAATGGATATAGACCCTGCATTTACTTGTATTACAGTAAAGTTCTCACCTATTAAGAGACCATGGTGTATAACTAATGCCTAAGATAAATGAATATTATAATGATTCAGATTAACTTAAGCCTTGTTTGAATATGTGGAAGGAAAACATTTCAGAGAGAAAGCTGACAAAGATAAGGACAGGTTGGGAGAAAAGATCTATGCAAGTCTTTAAATTACCTTTGCCTATGATATTATTAAGGAAAATATAGCAGAGTAGACATGTACGTATAATGCAAATATAATGGTGGCTCTTCTAGGGTGAAACTCAAGTTAACCAAGATGGCAATATTCTAGAAACCAAATCTTGCCCCAAATATTAGAGTTAAGGAACTCTTAACTGCTATAGCCTTCCCTTAGCTTATGTCTTCTTCCTTAATAACGTTTGCTAACTTGACTACATTCTGATGTTGCTTGGTCCAGTTTTCATCTGTGTCACAGTTTTCATATATGAAATATTAGGGGATATGCATGTGTCAGGTGCCATAATAGTTTCAGGACTTGAGGAAAACTGATACCATAAACATGTGTTGCCTGGTCGGAACAAGGCGAAGGTGATGTTCTTGGGCAGCATCAGTATCAGATACGCTTTCAAAATTACACAGCATAAGGAAAGCATGTCTTTGCACCTCTAAAACTGGATGTTCAATGTAATATAAAAATTGTACAAATTCCAACGAGTTTTAAAAGTAACACTTTACAAATATAGATTGAGCTCCCAAAATTTTGAATTCTGAAATCCTCCAAAACCCATAGATGTTTGAGATAGTGACAACTTTGAATGTTTATGGTTCAAAATACACAAACTTGTTAAAATTACTTTCAGGGTATATGCATAGGACATGTGTGAAATATAAAGGAATCCTGTGTTTGGATGTGGGTCCCATCATCAAGATACCTCATTATGTACATACAGGCAGATCTCGAGTTTCAAACACCTGACTTACAAATGACTCAAAGTTAAGAACAGGGGTGAGACAACAGGAAGTAAGAGAAATCTGCCCCTAGTAATGGAAATGCATTCCTGGAAGGGTTATCATGGGGGGAAAGTGTCTTCACTGAAGCTTTTTCACCAATCATTGCTTCCACAACAGGCCAATTTTTTCAAAATCCAATTGTCACAGGAACAGAAAATGAGCTGAAATCTTCTGAATAAGTTCACAGACAGCAAAACAAACACCACAGGTGTGTCAACCCTTCCATATACTACTCAAAGCTTGTGTGTGTGTGCAGTTACACTTAGAAAATTCAACTTAAAAACAAACCTACAAAACCTATCTTGTTCATAACTAGGAGACTGCCTGTATATGCAAATACAGGGATTCTAAAATGTAAAAGAATCCAAAATCCAAACCACGTCTTATTCCAAACATAAGGGGCACTTAACCTGTAATGACACTACTTATAAGATATTACTATGGGGGATTAATGAATCCCACCTTAAAATCCAGGGAGCTGTTCCTGAGGTGCGTTTGGTGATCAAGTTATGCCCAGATGGTGTTTCCAGCCCCCTCCTCCCAAAGAGTGAGAGCAAAAATAATATATCTGTTAAACTAAGTTATGCATATGTAACTAAATTCCCGTTGCCTGCACATTTTTTGCTGGGCCCTGAGATTGGGATCTTGTTTCTGATTGCCAACCAGTAGTTTTGGCTGTGAGTCAGATCAGGAAATGATACTTAGTTACATATTCATAACAGTCAGTGGTGAGGAATTTGGCCTTTTAAAGCTGCTTTTGTTCATTATGATTGGATTTAAGCTATTTTATTTTTATTTAATTGCCTTAATTGTCAGGTACTTTTGAGTCTCATTTTGGGAGAAAAGTGCAATATGAATAAATGAAAGTTTAATAAGGTATTGCTCCCCCCCCCCCCCAATCTGTGGAAATAAGGTAATTTGAAGTCCAGGAAATATATATACTATCACCCCAAGAATATAGGAAGCAAACAGAATCCTAATTAAGATATTTATTTTCTGAAGTCCAGAACGTGATGGCAAATTCTAGTAGCAAACACAAAATGAATTTAATGTATGAGTGGAATAGTACAAAGCACTTTAGCAGTGTTCTCAAATGATGGGAAATGATTGGTCTAAGTCATCCAGCTTCAAACAAACGTGCCACTAATGGAAATGGAGACGATAAAAGTCTGCTCATAAAACTTCAGAGCACTATCAGTAATCAACAGTGAGCTCATTTTTTTCAGAGTTAAGCAATACTGCTGTGTTCTTATGTTGGGAAATCCTTATTTTGATCTTACAAAGTTATCAGCAAATGAACATATCAACTAAGGGTGGACCATCTGTGACCCTCAACTTAATTTCAAAACCAATTGGCAAGAAATCAGTGCAGACCCCTGGCAAGATCAGTCTGTCTCTCCCCAGACAGCCAGCTGGGTGGGAGCAGTGTATCAAAAAGACAGAGAATGGAAACAGAATGGGGAAAGATAGGATGTCATGGTTCTGGTTCTTCCATGTCAGTAAATCTTCTCTGGGTTTTAGACTGAATTTCAAAGTCATTCTCAAAGGTGTTTAATCATACCGCAAGACAATGGAGGCCGGGGGGGGGGGGGGGGGGGGGGAGAGGGAGAGAAAGATGGAAGAAGAAGGGAGGGATGGGATGTCTCCATCCCTCTTTAGCTCTGGTTCCCCCATGTCAGTGAATCTTCTTGGAATTTTAGTCTGAACTTTGAAGGAGTTCTCCAAGATAACCCTAAAATTTAGATGCATTTAGACAGCCACCTACCACCATCCCTCCCCATTGTCTATACTGGCCAGGGTTAACTTGGAGATTAGTTCACGTAAGACTTATCTGTATGTTTAATGTAAAATGAAATCTGGTAAGTGAGATTAGCAAGAAATCTTAAGATCCAACAAAACCAGTTATAATGTTAAGGGAAAACAGATTCAAATAGTTCCTGAATATGCTGTGTGCATTTTTTCTCTTGATATGATTCTTTATTTGCTGCTGGGTTCCCTATAGCCACTTTGCACCTACCTCTTGGCCATACCATCACTGCCGTCTGCATTCAGAACAGCATTCAGCTCCATTGTGGCTCCCTCAACACCTGCCATCTTTGATGACAACTTAGGAAGACTGGTCTATGGACCTGGGCTACTTTAGAAGTGGGAGGGTGCCTTCACCTAGCACTTATTTTTATATACTACCAATCTAATAACTTGTAAGCCAATCTAATAACTTGTACAAATAACTTGTAAGCTGCTCTGAGTCCCCTTCGGGGTCTTAAATAAATAAATAAATAAATAAATAAATAAATAAATAAATAAATACATTTGAATTGATAATGCACAGGCTTTGGACTGGGTCTCTCAATTGAACTTGGATGCAGTTATATTGTTATTGTAATAATGATGTTTTAAATGCTTAAAATGGCTATTTTATAATTTAATGTTTTAATTAATGTTGAATCTGTGTTATATTGTTAGGGTGTAAGTGTTGGCATCGAATTGCTGCTGATTGTAAGCCGCCTGAGTCCCCCCTTGGGAGTTGGGAAGGGGGGGGTACAAATGTTGGAAATAATAATAAATTAATAATAAATTTAGTGAGGCAGGATCTGTCTTCTCTTGTTCCTACTTGCAGTTCTTATCTTCTTTAAATGCATCAAAAGGAAAATGTTCTTGCATTTTCTCAAAGCCACACAATCCATACTTTTTTCTGAGCAATGGTTAGGTGCCACATTTGGTGCGTCTGTTACATTATGCCTTTATGGGTGACTGCACACAGTACTTAGAGAATGGCTTGCTATGTCAGAAAGCTCCTATTCAGCTCTGGATGACAGCCTAGAATTGCCTCTTGTTCTTCACAGTAGGACTAATAATACATTTTAGTCTACTGGGCTTCCTGAGTACAAATAGGTGAAGCGAAGCTTAATTTTGTTGAAGTGTGATGGCTTCTATTAAGTTTTAATGGTTCAAAATTCTCCTTAACTTACAGTTATAGCTGAAATGCAATAGTTATATTTCATTGAGACAGATTACCTTATAGAGGAGATATACATAAAATCCTTGACAAAATTGACAAAGCTCTACTGTCAGACCTCCCTCTACATTATATATGCCCCAAGGAAAAAATATATGACTAACAAAGAGGACCAAAGAGACACAAATCTGTAACCTGTGTGTCTATTTTATTCTATACAGGTGCAACAGCTTTTTAAAAAAAAAAACCTAACATTTAAATAGAAATGAAATATAGTGCAACCCTCATATCTTCAGAACCAATGTCCATGGTTTCATTGATCCACATCCAAAAATACTGTATGTCCTCTCTACACCTCCACCATGACTCTAGGGCAGCAGTTCTCAACCTGGGGGTTGCGACCTCTGGAGGGGTCAATCAGAAATTTAATAGGGGTCGCGGCACTGCCTCTTTAGCCTCCATCTCCTCCTCCCTGGAATGGCTGTCAGGCTAAAAGGCCAGGCCCTGTGCACCATTCACAGGGTGCCAAAAAGGCCCTAAGAGGCCTAAGCCTTCAGAGAAGGTGGTAAAAGGCAAGCCCACAAACCTCCCTGCCACCACATTGCAGAGCGCACCAGCACCACCCTTAATGGCTATTGCAAATACTGCGCAAAACATCAAGGCCTCCATGTTGGTCCTGAGAGGGGCTCATGCACAGTCACTGGGAGAGGCCTCCCTCCTGACATTAGCAAACACACAGAGAAGAGGGCTGCTGCCACAGCACTTGAGGGCACACACCCAGAAGCTGGCACTGAGGTGCTCCTTGCTTTGAGGGGCAGTCCAGGGGTTCCAATGCCATGGCCATACTCAGTGACAGTGTGCCATTCTCCCAGCATGGCTGCCCTTCTGGCAGCTGCATGCACGCTTCTCCTGGCGGCTGTGCCTGCACCCCTCTTGGGCCAGCAAGGAGACCTCTACCAGCAGCTGTGGTCATGGCAGTGGGGGAGAGCTCAGTGGTCTGTAAATGTCAGAGCAGAAGTGGTTGAGGGTACTGCAAATCACATCCCCCAAGCCCCTCCAGTATTTTCTGTTGGTCATGGGAGTTCTGTATGCCATGTTTGGTTGAATTCCATTGTTTGTGCAGTTCAGAACGCTCTTTCATTGCAGATGCAACTGCAACTTCCAAATGTCTGAGTCTATTTTCCCTAAACCTCTCCAGTATTTTCTGTTGGTCATGGGAGTTCTTTATGTCAAGTTTGGTCCAGGTCTGTAATTTTTTGGCATTTCACTGGTCTGTGGAAGTTAAAGCTGAATCAGTTGAAGGTATTGCAAATCCAATCATCAGTTGTCCATACTCCCCCAAACATATTTTTTTGTGATTAATCACTGTGCTTTATGTTCAATTTGTAACAATGAAAATGCATCCTGCACATCAGATATTTACATTACAGTAGCAAAATTACAGTTATAACATAGCAATGAAAATAATTTTAAGCTAAAATAATTTTATGGTTGGGGGTAAGCAAAACATGAGGAACTATAGGGGTCACGGCATTAGAAAAGTTGAGAACCACTGCTGTAGGATATTCTTGGGCTGGAACACCTTTATTCCAATAGGGTTCACTATTATCCATAGCATTGCATATCTACACAAAGTCTGGGAACGTATCACCAGGAATACACGGGGTAAGAAGTATATACGTGGCAGCAGATTAATAAAAAATACAATTGCCTTATCCTTAACAAGGAAAAGTACATTGACACATCTGTCAAAATGACATAGTTATGAATATCTAAGTATCATTTCTTGATTTGACCACTGCCAAACGTACTGACTGACAATCAGAAGTTTGATACATGTGCAGTGATTTTAATTTAATACATTTTTTAAATTTTATTGATAAAAACTCCAAATTGTCTAAACTAAAATAAAAATGTGGTGAAGAGACGTATATTCTGTCGGCATTCACTGACACTTGTAATCAATGGTGACATTTAATTTAGTGCTAGAAGTTGAGGTTTGCATGACTCCAGCCTTCTTTTTATTTCTGTGACCTAGATTTATAGCCGTTGGTGTCCATGAATTATGACTGCCAAGTTTTGAAAAATCTAAAAGTAGAATATTTGTAGTTCTTCCCTTTGGTGCATTATACTAAATATAGTCCATGGCTCTCAAGCACCACAACTTAATCTCATCAGTAGAATTGTAGAAGTCAAACCAAAATTGAGCATAATGTCAAACAAGCCCACATAATATCCTACCTGAAACTCAAACTCCATTTTGCATAATTTAATAGAACTGATCCTCTCTTTTAGATCGATAAACATTTCTCCAAATAGCATTATAAACAAATACAGCCTCAATCTTGTCCTTCTTCAAAATCAAACAGCAATAAAGCAAACTGAAATACATTTGCTGTATTGCACATTAAATTAAACCATATATCATATATGTCTTTGATCTGAGTAGGAAGCAATAAATATATTTTTAATCCTCCAGTTTTACACATAAATAAACATGTTATGAATTCTACTAGCAGTGGAAATAAGAAATATGCCTTCTCTGTTCTCTTTTAAGCTGCATACTTAAAATGTTGCCTAGTAGTTCAGTAAGCAACAGTTGCCAGGAGAACAACTTTGGACCTTCGAACTGAGTGTAATGGCTAGGCCATAGTGCTACCAATAATTGTGTAAGTGTGACCAAATTAACCCACCTCTGTGAAATAGCAATGTGGGGTGAAATATGCTGCCCCCTTTGTGGCAATTTTGGCAGATAGAATGAACTTAGTCTCAACCATGTTGTGTTGTTTTTGGTGTCACCAGCTAGTCGATGTCATTAGATCAATTAGATCAATAGACACCAAGCTGCACACTATGGTTTGAATCATGTTGTTAATTCCAATGAACATAGGCCTATTAAATCAAATATCTGTTGGCTCACCATTCCACAATTAATTCAGTGGGTCTGTTCTAATTGGGATTAACCAGCAGGATTCACAATTTAAATCTACACACAAACAAAATGTGGGATTGCACTGTCTGTGTTTGAGATAAAGAGACTCTGTCTTATATTAAGTGACTGTTTTATAGCTATAGTTGTAGCATGGAGCCTAGTGTGTGTAACTGTTTTCTCATAGCTTTGTAACAACTGGATCAAGCCTTAGATTGGCAGCAGCGGAGCCAATCAAAGAAGTGAACTTGCTACAATCAGGCTTGGATAGGGAAAATATATTGACCCTTTCCAACTGTAGTCATAGTCTTCAAGTTACATTTAACAACAAGTAACCATCAGATTTTGATCCTATTTTATTATTTTGAAATAAAGTTAAAAAAGCAAGAGACACAAAAAGAAGGCATTATTTCATATCAAAAGCATTGCATAAATTAGTATAAAACTGATAAAAAGAGAAGGAGCGCAGGCAGCTAAATATATTTGGACCAAAAACGGGCAACAGCAATAGCATTGTCTGTAGCTTCCAACAATTCTTCCTCTGTACATGAGGCAGGGCATAGTGGATAAACATACAGATGCAGAGTTGTCTGTTCTGCTCCACAGTCACACAAGGTGTGGGATTCTTTCAGATAGTGCCATTTTGCCAGGTTGTGTTTTGATCTGCCCACTCCACTTCTGAGTCTGTTCAGGGACTTCCAAGTTCCTTCCTTCCTGGAGGAAGACCCTCATGGGGGTAACACCTCATATCAATGTTTGTTGTGTGCTTTCAAGTCATTTCTGACTCAGGGAGACACTAAGGCCATGTATCATGAGGTTTTCTTGGCAAGATTTGTTCAAGGGTGAGAAAGTGGGACTTTCCCCAATGTCACCCAGTGCATTTGCATGGCTGAGTAGGGATTTGAATCTTCCAGATTCAAACCACTATACGACACTAACTCACATTGCAACAATGGAATACAGTAAGGAGTGTCAAACTCATTTTCACCAAGGGTCCTATTAGCCATATGGTTGCCTTCAAAGGCCATTTGTAATTGGAAGACTGCTTAAAGGTAACTACATAGCACTGACATTGAAAGCCTTATAGGCCACATAAAATGACATGGTGGGCCAGATGTGGACTGCAGGCTTTGTGTTCGACATTTGTGAATTAGCTTGTTGGTACCGTTCCATTATTTGGGCAGACTCCAAAAGGGGGCCAAAGCAGAGAAGGGTAGTCCATGTTATTTGGGGGGAGGGGGGAGTTGAAGAAGGAAAGTGTTGTATCCTGGTCAGATTCTGAGTGCTCAGAAGAGGAGGAAGGGGATGCTGAGATAAATTCAGAGGGCCCAGAGGAAGATAGAAGTAGCCTAGAGAGAGTTGTTTTGGAATCTCCTGGCAGTTCCCACAAGACTGGAGAAAGCAATATCAGTTCTCATGAGAACCTGCCAGAAGTGCAGGCTGAGACAAATGTTGGAGATTAACGTTTATCAAGGTCAAGGCGATTGGGATTGAGGAGACAGAGCATGCAACAAACACAGATTCACTTTTCCTTGAGAATTAGACACAAGGAGAGGAAAAGCAGGTGTGTGAGAAATGATGTTATGGGAGGGACTGAAGTCTTCTAAAGTGGTTTCTCCTGCTGGTACAATCCTTTGTGAGAGCAACGTTGTATTCAGATGAACAGCTCTAGGTTTTTGGTCCTAAGTTCTTGGATTTCATACATTCAAGTTTCTAAGTTTGTCCTGCTTTTGGTTCATGTGTGGCATAGGTTGTCTACCTTGGATTCATGCTCTAGTTTATGGATATATTTATGGATTGACTCCGGAGACTGTATTTGAAAGGATTTTGGACTCTTGGCTGTCTTGGATATTACCCTTTGAACTTTGATTCTCATCTTTGAATTTGATGATTTTTATATATACTCTTCTTTAAATAAACTTCTACTTACTGGATAACCTGGACAGGATGTGGTTTGTGGTAAAAAGTGTTTCAGGTGCAACAAAAAACAATTTTCCTCATTTTCACTGGTTATCCCCCTCCTTCCCATATCATAAATGGTTGCTTTGATAATGGTGACATGGGTGGTGGGGGGGGGGGGGGGAATAACAGGAAAGCGGGGGGAAATGGTTTAACTCCTTCAACCCTCTCCCCCTAAAATCGATTATCCTTCACTATTGGCCTCCATCCTGATAATAGAACAGTACCAGATTGTTAAATAAATAAAATCTAATTTAATTCTTGCTCATGGGTTTGAAGAATGTAAGCTAGCCTTTGTGAAAAACAAAGCAACCTGGTATAAGCTCATTAAGAAAAATATGGGATGCAATTTATTTAGCAAATATAGGCTGTAATCTTGTTGGTTAAAGATTAAGGTGTTTGAGATCTAGTCACAGGGTGCTGTGTTTTAACTGTTTTGATGGATTTTAACAGTGATATTTTAGTGCTATTTGTGTTTAATTCTATTTTAATTTTTGCATATTTATATATTTTAAGCTGTATACTAATGCTTTTATGTCAAGCTGCTTTGAATCCCCTTTGCGAAGAAAAAAGCAGAGTATAAATAAATATAACAACAACAACAATTGGTTATTCCCAATTAGAGTAGACCAATTCAGTCAAATGTTTAATTATTGACAACATTTTGGTAAATCCCACTGATTAAATGGATCTTTTCTAATCAGAACTAATAACAGGATTTAGTCCTCTGTGTGTGTAACTATATGCTTAATAGTCAGAAAAATATATTGGCATCTGCTCATCATATTGCCTTGCAATTTGTTGAGATGTTTAAAGGGTTTCCACAAAGTAAACAAAATGGAAATCAGGATGCCATAATATCTTTCTTTAAATTTCTGGCTTGCTGCACTTAGCAAGTGTATAGATAATTATAGTCTCCTAAATTTTATCAATCAACTCCTATTCAAAATGCTTGCTTACAGAAGAATAGAAGTCGTTATGTAAACATCCAGAGCCACTAAGCTCAAAATGATGGAGAAGCATCACTTGAGAAGTTACATGTAGCCTAATAAGAAGGCACTCTTATAGGAATCAGCAAACAATCTCCAAAATCCTTGCACTGTTGAACTTTCTCAACAAAGATGGAACTATGACCCAATCTGGCCACACACCTTTCCAGAAATATTAAGTATAGTGTAAAAAAAAAACTAGGTGAAGCTTTGCAGGCATAATGTGCCACCTGATGAAGTTATGGTGGCTTATTAATTTGTGTTTATTGATAAGGATGGAAAAGCTGACCCAATATCATTTTCAAGATACACACCTGTTCTTCTCCATTGTCTCTACATGTAGTAACTTGTTTTCTTCTGATAGAATTAAGAAAGCATTATAGACAGAGCATGCCAAAAGATTAGTTGAAATAATGACATCTACAAAACTTTCCCAATTAATGCCTTGATATAGAACTGAAGATAAATTAATGATGGGAAGCTGATTTTTTTTAGTCTGGGGTTCCAGTGTCACTCTTATGTAATGAAATATTGGAGACTTCAGGCTAAAGTTAACCTCGGACATTTAAAATGACCTCAGAAAAGAAGAAAATAAACCCAGGTTTGCACAAAAATTCATATGATTTAGTAATGTGTATACATACACACTTCTAATTGTTTTTAAATATTAAATACAAATAGCTATACATACACAATACACTTCCTCACAGTGAAGAAAACTATAGGCTCACCCAGGGCTTTTCCACACAGCAATATAACCCAAATATCAAGACAGAATAACCCACAATATCTGCTTTGAATTGGAATATCTGACTCCACATTGCCATATATCCCAGTTCAAAGCAGATAATGTGGGATTTTATTTAGCAGTGTGGAAGGGGCCTCAGTCTGTTTCCCAGCTGTTGAGGAACATCTTGATAGCCCCTGCTTATGGTACTTTATCCGTGGAATCACAGAGCTGGAAGAGATCCCAAGGGTCATCCAGTCAAACCCCCTGCCATGCATGAACAATCATAGAATTCCTAACACGTGGTCATCCAGCTCTGTTTTAAAAGCTACAGATAAAGAGACTCCTTTAGTCTTCCCTTTGTCTCACCAAACAGGAGACTAAAGATTTATATCCCACTTTTATCTCAGTCAAGAGATGTATCTAGATGTACCTAACATTTGTCTTAATAGGCAGAACTATTAATAATAATAATAATAATAATAATAACTCTGAAAAAGGAGCCAGAAGGCCTGATTCCGGCAGCCCAAGAACAAGCCATTAGAACCAATGCCATCAAACCAGTATTGAAAAGTCGACAACAGATCCCAAATGTAGACTCTGCAAGGAAGAGATGAAACAATAGATCACATCCTCAGCTGCTGCAAAAAGATCGCGCAGACAGACTACAAGCAGAGGCATAACATTGTTGCTCAGATGATTCATTGGAATACATCCTACCTCTGTTCACACCCAGTGTTTATTTATTTTTGATTTATTACATCTGGCCCGGCCATAAGGTTTTAAATTCTCTGTGTTATTGTTTATATGTAAGTTATATTAATTGTACTGTTTTATTTGCTTGCTGTTTTGTTTTTACTGATGTGTTGTTGGGCTTGGCCTCATGTAAGCCGCCCCGAGTCCTCTTGGGGAGATGGTGGTGGGGTACAAATAAAGTTTATTATTATTATTATTATTATTATTATTATTATTATTATTATTAACTTGTGCCACAAATACCATCTACCTGCAACAAAGAACTAGTAGGATCACAAGCCGGAAAAAGTTACAGAGAATGAACACGCCAAACTCCTCTGGGACTTCCGGATTCAGACAGACAGAGTTTTGGAGCATAATACTCCTGACGTCACAATCATGTTAAAAAACAAAGGATGGATCGTCGATGTCGCAATCCTAGGTGACAGCAGGATTGCAGAGAAACAACTGGAAAAGCTGACATGATATGAGGATTTAAAAATCGAACTGCAAAGACTCTTGCACAAACCAGGAAAGGTGATCCCAGTGGTGATCGGCACACTGGGTGCAGTGCCTAAAGACCTTGGCCTGCACTTAAACTCAATCGGTGCTGACAAAATTACCATCTGCCAGCTGCAGAAGGCCACCATACTGGGATCTACATGCATTATTTGCTGATACATCACACAGTCCTAGACACTTGGGAAGTGTCTGATGTGTGATCTAATTCAACAGCCAGCAAAGTGTCTGCTGTGGACTCACCTTGTTGTGTTTCAAATAATAATTGTTATTATCATTTATTTTTATCCTGCCTCATCTCCCCGAGGGGACTCAGGGCATAATTTGTTCTGCTGGGAAAAACCCAGAACTGAGAAACCAAGACAGAATTAAATTCACCAAATTGAATTCAGCTGTATTGTATTCATGTGGTATGAATCTGAAACAGCTACACAAAACCCAGCAGATGTCCACCCCACCCTCCAACAAAAATACATTCTAGCTCATAGGAAGATGCCTTACATTCATGGCATTAAAACTTTAAGAAACCAAGGCTCTGGGCTGCTTTTCTTTCCTGTCTCCAGCTGCGGTGCCATGTGACAATTGCTGTTGGAACATATTCCTATTATGCTTCCTGCAGAAATAAGCCTGGAGCAACTGGACTACCTGTATTCATTGTTGTGTCACATTGTGCCTTTGCAACACATTGTCAAGGATCAATAGACCTAGTGTGGCTAATAGGATCTTATTCTTTACCATAGCTGTGTCACAGGTACGTTTATGCTTCATATGTCATTTCATTTTTACCTCCACACAAGGAAGCCAAGCTGAAATAGAATAAAATGTTCAACCTGCCTGCTATAATTTAATGCAACCCTTTAAACATTTTTATATGTAAAGTACAGCCATAGAAAGAAGTGCAACATATCTCAAGATATACACTGCCTAAGGAAGGGATCCAAAGTTAATCCCTCAATACATTGTTAGAATTCTTATTCTCCCTTTATTATGAACATTTCACTGCAACCTACTGCTGTTGAAACATCACGAAGCAGAGAACTGCTCTGTTTGGGTTAGTCTGCACTGGGCACAAGTGGGGACTAATTTAACTATTTATCTCAGATTTCCTGGTAGTGCAGACTCATATAAGGCAGTTTAAGGCAGAAAACCTGATATCAGATCCTAGGATACAGGGCCTGTCTGGATGGGCCCTGTGTTGCCTTGCCTGTGTAGACACCCTTTCAATAGAACACCAAGTTGTACAGCCTTATATAGGCTAGGCATTCAATATTGGGGCAAATGTCTTCTTCCTCTACTGTTCCATAACCACCCCGTGTGCTTATGACTCCTCTGCCTCAGAGTGAGGTGGAGGCTCCTTTTTTGGAGGCTTTTAAATAGAGGCTGGATAGCCATGTGTCGGGAGTGCTTTGATTTTCTTGCTTCTTGGCAGTGGGTTGGACTGGATGGCCCATGAGGTCTCTTCCAACTCTATGATTCTATTATTCTACTTTAGTTACACACAAGAATTCTGGAATATGTTGCAAGAACACATAGAACAGTGGTTCTCAACCTTCCTAATGCCATGACCCCTTAATACAGTCCCTCATGTTGTGTGACCCCCCCCCCAACCGTAACATTGTTTTCATTGCTACTTCATAACAGTCATTTTACTACTGTTATAAAACATAATGTAAATATCCGATATGCAGGATGTATTTTCATTCACTGGACCAAAATGGGCACAAATACTCAATACGCCCAAATGTGAATGCTACTGGGGTTGGGGAAGGATTGATTTCATAATTTGGGAGTTGTAGTTGCTGGGATTTATAGTTCACCTACAATCAAAGAGCATTCTGAATGCCACCAGCGATGAATTTGAACCAAACTTGGCACACAGAGCTGCCATGACCGACAGAAAAAACTAGAAGGGTTTGGTGGGCATTGACCTTGAGTCTGGAAGTTGTAGTTAACCTATATCCAGAGAGCACTGTGGACTCACACAATGATGGATCTGGACCCAACTTGGCACGAATACTCAATATGCCCAAATGTGAACACTGGTGGAGTCTGGGGAAAATAGACCTTGACATTTGGGAGTTGTAGTTGCTGGGATTTATAGTTCACTACAATCCAAGAACATTCTGAACTCCACCAATGATAGAATTGGCTCAAACTTCCCACATGGAATACTGTATTTTCTGATGGTCCTTGGCAACTCCTCTGACACCCCCTCACAACCTCCTCAGGGGTCCCGACCCCCAGGTTGAGAAACACTGACATAGAAGAAGACACAGCAAATACTGAAGCCCCTATAATTATAAAACTGATTGAACTAACCATACTGTAAAGGGACTGGAATTGCAATGGTAACATAACTCACTGGGACTTCATTAATGCAAAATGGAAATAATTACAAATAACCCATCATTTGGACTTAGCGACTTCCAGGTTTTGATTAGAACTTGATAGAAATTTCTCTTCATATAATAGAATTATTGCTATGGGAGCTGCATTCTCACATTTCATTTCAAAATCTGCATCTGTAGAAATGATTCAGACTGAAAAATGGTAACTATGGAACTGGGCATTTAATTAGGAACTGCCAATTGCATGCATATCAAACGTTGCACTTAATACAGTTCAGGAGTGGACACTTCCAAGAAAGAACAATTTGATATATGCTCAGTATGACAGCAAGTATTTTCTAGGGATTGCTCAATCAGACCCTATCCAAACAATTTACATTCATATTTCATGCCAATTCCTTCATGGAAGGAATTGATAGAAAATTAAGCACAAGTGAACCCATCCTTAATTACCTTCTAAGGTTGTTGTCTACAAATATGCCTATTTAATTTTCTTTCTTTCTTTTAGAAAGCACACATGGCATTCTGGTTATCTATGATGAAGATGCAGAAGAATGGGCCTTATATTTGAAATCAATTTTCAAGCACATTATATTAGAAGACAGAATTGCACTTTACAACCTCAACACAATGTCCCTGTATGACCTGGAATTCCAGTCGCTGTGCTCTTTTGGATGTAAACTCTTGATTATATCAAGCAAGCTTCTGAACGGCTTGAATCTAATGAAAAGATATTTTCTAGATCAGATTCTTCAGCCTCCTGAAAAAGTGGTGATTTTTCTTTGTGGGATTGAGAATTCAGCCATTATTTATCAGGGACTGAATATAGACACAACCAATCCGCTGGTTACCACTGATGAAGACCCCGAAGTTTACCTTACAGTGATTTCCGGCATCATGCAACAAGGTAAAATGCTCACTAATCTATTTGATTCCATGTTAATATTTCAAGTAGAACAAAGTTAATAGATACATTAATGTATTTTTAAGAAAGTGAGTTTTTAATTACAGTTTATACAGTCTAATTCTAATGAAGAGTTGTCTCTCACTATGGCAAAATATTTGTCCCAATATGCAAGGATGTCTTCAAAGTTCTCCTCACTTGAAAAGCAATTTTGATGGGATTAAATGTATAATTACATGAATACATGAAGCATATATGTGGAGAATTGCAAGCTGTGGCAAACCAGAACTTGGAAATATTACGTTTCGGAAAACAACTCCCAGAATGCCCCAAGTAGCTGAGGGACATGGGGATTTGTAGTCCAAACTAGAAACATTTCCAAACTTAAACCACTCATGTAGGGCACTTCCACACATCACTAAAACTCACACAATTTACCAGCTGTTACAATTTTTGGGAGTTGAAGGCCAAAACATTTGGGGGCCCACAGGTTGAGAACCACTGTTTTAGGGGGTAAATCAGGGCCTTGGGGAAAAGGGTGGGCACCATCCTGCTCCTCTAGGCTTTTCAAAGCCCAACGAAGCAGAATGGCTGTGGAGACTCACCCCCGAGACTATAGAAGCAGTTCCGGGAGTCAGTCCCCACAGCACAGCACCTCATTGGACCTGGATGTTTCATAAAGACCCGGATCTAATGAGCTGTTTAATTAACGCAGAGTAAACCAAGGAAAACTAAGTTTACTCTGCATTAATAATAACTTTATTTATATCCCACCCCATCTCCCCAAAGGGACTCAAGGAGACTTTCAAGGCAACACAGTGCAAAACAGAATACACAAAATATACAACAAAATTAGCCCAAATCAGTAAAAACACAGAGTAACATAAAATAACAGTACATAGGAATTATTTTTTTACCGGAGGTGTTGTTTGGACCTCCGGTAAAAGTGAGTCAGGTTCCATTTTGGGCTTGTCTGGATGGGCCCATATACTACAATGAGATTTACTTTACTTCCATTTATATTGCATTAATCATTATTCAGTTTTGATTCTGTGCAGTTTTGATTCTGTGCAAATTATAAGGAAATAAACATATGTCCATACTTTCTTCTGCCATCTTTCTTTAGGAATACATTTCCATTGGTTTTCAGCATTACACAAGTACTCCTCCTAGGTAACTCCACTTCATCCACTATTATCCCATGTTGACATTCCCTTTCCTTCCATAAGCCTATGCCCCTTTTAGATTATAAGATCCCTGGGGACAACTGAACTTTTGTAAAAAGTGGTCCATGCAGTTCTGACCTGATAGGATATAGGGAATAAAAAGGTTAAACTATGTTTATTCACACAGTTCTTTAAAGAAGAAAGTTTTTAAGACTGAGTCAGGGAATTTTGTGTGATGTTTTTAGGGTTTTTTTTAACTGCTTTAATTATTTTAATTATTCCTTGTTAGATAGTTCTTAGTTTAATTCTATTTTAATATCTATAGCCATTAGGTTTTTTTATTGTATTGTATTGTTTTTACCACTGTTCACCACTCTCTCTTTCAGAGAAAAAAGCAGCATATAAATTATTATTATTATTATTATTATTATTAATTATTATTATTTCAAAAACAAAAACAGACCCCTGTTGGACAAGCTCAAACTGGAGTTATTATTATTTTCAGAAGTAAATAAATTTGAATTTGAAATAGTTGTGAACTCATCTCCATTACCAGATTCAAAGTTCAAATGCAAGGGTTCTAAGGGCAAAAGAGAGAAGATGTGAGTTTTCCAAAACTTTAAAATCTTAAGAAAACTTCACAAAACTTATTTTAACTCTACTCCAACCTATGATAAAATTCTGATCAATCCTATCAGATAATGCGGCTGAAAAATGCAAACAGACATTTGTTGATTATTATCTTCATATGCATTCACAAGCATACTCTTCTATCTCAGATTAAAAATCTTGGCAAGTCAGTTGGCTCTATGTGCAAAATGTCCGTTCTGTGAGTCTAAAGATTGCTTAGTGTATTCTGTGTACTGTACAGGTTGTTCAGCAACATCCAGGCCATAATATCTCATTATGGGTTTTTCTTGCTCATTGAAAGCTTGGTAGACTGATATTACGAATATAAAAGAAACACTTAAAACTATTAAATAAGCATTTACAATGCATAGACATGGACTCCATGCCCATTTGTCCTAGTTTAATGCTAGAGTACTTCCACTGAAATGCAGAACTCTGGGACCATTGAGCCTCTAACAAGCATACAAAGCACTGTATATCCCTCTGTTTTCCAAAATACATGGCTAAACATAATGACTCTACTGAATCATATTATTTCTGTGCTATTTTGGTCCAAAAGTATCTCAAAATGACCTCAGCTCTCAAAAACATTTCAGAACCTAGATGTTACCATTTGAACATCAAGCTGACTGCTTGGGGCTGGATCTACACTGCCATATAAGCCAGTTTCTGAATCCAGATTATATGTTTTGAATATAATGAGTCTAAACTGCCCTATAATCTAGTTCAAAGCAGATAATATGGATTCAGAAACTGGATTATATGGCAATGTAAATAAGGCCTCGGTTTGATATTTTTGTCCCATTGCTAAAATTAGAGGAATTAAAAATGAGCTTCAACTATGAAACAACAAAATGAAATTAATTTTCCCCTAATGCATGGACCACATTCAACAGGCACAACCATTCCTAGCCTGGGAAGAACCAGGTTATACTTACCTGCCATAAAAAGCATAAATGTGGGAAACAGGTGGCAACCACATATAGTATTAACATAGTGTATACAAAAGGAAACCTAGTCTTTTAAGAGTGAAAAACTCAGAACTTAAGAGTGTGAAGCAATCAAAATTGCATCCTCCCACACTTCGTTATTTTAAAACTTCTTTCCATTGTGAATATGAAGAGATCTGCAGATGTTGCTGTGTTGTTGTGTGCCTGTAAGTGGTTCCTGAGTTACGGCCGAGCAACACCAAAATTTGGTCAAGGTGACAAAAGTTATTAATGAAGGAAAACACACAGGCTAGGGGAGGCTGCAGCAGTTTTATGCCATGGCAAACTACACATCACAGGAATCCTTAGGATAGAGCCATGCAATTAAACTAGTGTCAGACTCCTATGATTTTGCATCTTGATACTACTTTGAGATTCTACTTGATCTGCCATGGCATTTCCTATGGAATCCTGGGTTCTACAAAACTCTCTAGTTAGTTCCAAATACCCCTTCCTAAACTATCAAATATCAGGTTTCCACAGAAGGTTGTCATGGAGCTCAAGTGGATTGGTAGTGTTATAACTGTGCCCCTCACATTTCTTGGTACACACACAGTCTCTTTTGCTATATGGCAGGGTTGGAAACATCCAATCCTCTAGATGTTATTGGATTACAATTTCCAGCATTACTCAGCATTGCCTTTGTTGCCTAAGCATACTGGATGTTGCAGTTCACCCACATCCAGAAGGCTTTTCAATTCCCTCCCCTGCTGTAAATGGTCAGCCTAATTCAAGGCAGGGAAGCGCATAGAAGGAACTATTTCATATTGTAAAATCAATGAGATATATATACCTATCCTTTAAGTAGTGTTGTTCAGAGCTTTCATGGACATTATCTCAGTAATATTTACACATCTATGAAGGCAAACCAAAACCATTATGCTCACATTATAGAGAGAGGGCAATGACTTATTGCCACTGGTATCATGGCTCAGCATATGACCTCAGATCTGGGGACATTCTGCCAATGGATTCCACTTCAAAACATGAAGCCACTCCGGCATTCAGAAATATTTCCAGAATATCCATTTCTTGATAAGTAAATAATTGGAAGATCCATTTGATGGAAGAAAATCTGTTTTTGCCTTTTCACTGCCAGCCAAGTGTCAAGTTAATAAGCATTACACATAGTGATGAGAGGTTATGGGAAAGCAGGATTAAAAAGCTCAGGCACAGGATCAAAAACACACCTTCTGAACTCTATTTTCAAAACTTTCAAGCGTGCAGCATAGAATAGCTTGGAAATGAAGTAGGTTGAATCACTTGGCACTCAAATCATGATATGAAGATGAATAGGATTTCAAATGCTGTCTCAGCAAAGACTTGGTGTCGTTATGCAAACTCCAGGCATTGGAAAGAAGGTTTGCAAGAGTGATTGAATTTATTCACTTTAATGAGGCAACCCTACAAATAAAAATAGTCGCCCCAAGTTACCTACACAAAAAATTAAATAGCTACATTTCAAACATCATATAAAATGAGAACATCATATAAACTGAGATGTTCACAATATTATTTACTGAGGGTAAATAATATTGTGATCTGTTTTCAGGAAAGATACATTAGATAGCCGTAACCAGATTTTGTTTTCCTGTTTACCATTTCCATTGACAATCCACAATCTTGTTGATTTTAAGCCCTCTTCCTTATAAAACAAAACCATCAACAACCCAATCTTTTGTCGAAGGCTTTCATGGCTGGAATCACTAGGTTCTTGTGGGTTTTTTTCGGGCTATAGAGCCATGTTCTAGAGGCATTTCTCCTGACGTTTCGCCTGCATCTATGGCAAGCATCCTCTTTTCATTAATCATATTGTTACCATATTGTTCTTGGTTAGGATCCAAAAGCTAGAGTTATCCACTTGTAACTGATTCATATTCACAACTCTATGTATTCAATAGCATTATGAATATATAGAGACTGTAAAAGTCTCCCAATCTTCACTTATCAAGCAACAGCTGTTGCAAACATTGGGGAAATATTTTTCTATGGATTGTGATGCATCAGACTGATGTTTCTAGCAGACCCGAATGGTGCAAGGAGGAAATGCAACAGGGATCCTACTTCTCATTCCTGTACAAGAGTTCACTGCTAGAAACAAAACAAGCAGAAAACTCTGTATATTAGAGCACTGCTTCTTAAACTGTGGGTCACGGGCCCAAATGGGGTCCCTTTAGCTCAATGGAAAAGTCCTAAAAAATTTGACATGGCTAAATTTTTCTGAACATCACTTTTTGGCTGATTTAGACATTTACATGAATCTGTTGTGCAGTGTTTACAGTAGATGCTTCTTAGCTGTACTTCATAAAAAGGAAAGCCAGCACATTTAGCAAGCTTTGCAAATCGCGATTTGTTACCACTAAATGTTTGATTTTTATATATTTATTTCTCGTGTCAGGGCACATGATTTTTATACATATGTTGTATACCTATATACGTGGAATCCTATAAACATTTATTGGGCCAAATGGGGCCACAAGTAGAAATGCTTGAAGACCTATATTACAGAACGTGTGAGTTTCTGGGAGCAGAATGCAAACACAAGTGCGAACAAAGATATGAGTAGACTTGACCGTTAATAAGCTCATAGCAACTGGCTCGATGGTGATATAATCTGATGGAAGGCAGCCAAGAGCTGAGGGAACCTAGTTTATTCATATTATCTCCAATAATTTGATGGGGGAAGAAGACTGTTAATATAAATGAGGTTCTGTTGAGATCTCACTGGATTAGATAGGACAGCTGATAGACTGGACAGAGTATAAAATAAGCCATGAGGAAATAGAGGTTGTTGCAACCAAAGGAGAAGGCTACTGGCAGTCTTCAAACAACATTGCTCCTAGCTGATAATTCAGACATGCAGATGCAAGTAGATATTGCTGACAAGGGAAACAAAGTCATGTGACAGTTCAGATCTCCACACTCCAGAACTGCTCAGTCTCCAAAATCCCACACTAGGAAAATGACTGAATGATACGACATCCTTGCTGAATGCAATGCTGTGGCAGAGTTCAAAAAGGATTAGAAAACATCAGGGGCTCAGTTCAGATTCAAAGCATCAAGACTGAAATAAGTAACCTGTGTAAAGGGCTCAATTGTCAAGTAGCACCTAGTCTTTTTCCAAGGATCATTTCTAGATCTTGGTGAAAATTACTAAACTTAAAATTTGCTTTCTGCTCCTTTTACTCTCAATTAGACCTCTTCTACACTGCCAGATAACCCAGTTCAAAGCAGATAATGTGGATTTCATACAGCTGTGTAGAAGAGGTCTAAGGGCCTTTCCAGACAGGCCCAAAACTTCAGAGCCTGTCATGCTTTTGCCAGATGCCTGGGTCTAATGGGGACTCACTTCTGGGTAGTCCTGAGACTGCCTGGGAAAGAGTCCCCAGTTGCCATCTTGTACCTTTTAGGCTTCTGAAGCCTAAAGGTGCAAGATGGCACCCACCCAGATCCCCCCCCCCCCCAAGCCCCCAAAACAAGCTTTAAATTTAAAAAACTTACCAGGCTGCCATTGTGCTTGTCTTTCCAGCCTCCCACTGTAAGAGAAAAAAAAATTTCCTTCATAATATCTAAATGTCCTGAAGTCCTATGCAAGAGTTATCCAACTGAGAAAGACAAATGTTCTCTTGAGTAAACCCCCACCATTTTCTGTGTGGAAAAATGATTTTGTACTAAAAACGCATGTTTCACAAAACTTCGACCAACAGCAAAAAATTCTTGCTGATTTTTATCTTCCTTGAGATTGTGAGGGGGGGGGGGGATGTCAATAGAAAATCAGTTTTCTGTAAAATAAAACGATCATACAAACTTCCAGTATCCTTTAGCTGTCATTGAGTCCTGTCTATTTAATTAGCAATAACATCCCTCAAAGAGGAGCTTCAAGTGCTCTTGAAGCAGCTTCCCCTTTTGCTTTGGCTCAGCACTGAGATTACTGTATGATGCAAGTCTAATGCGCACCCCAATTTTTCAAGGTTATTTAGCCAAAACAGTGTTTACCTTTTTAGCACTTCATACTTCAGTAGAGACTTGCTTATCCAACATAAACGGGCAGGCAGAACATTGGATTAGCGAAAATGTTGGATAATAAGGAAGGATTAAGAAAAAGCCTATTAAATGTCAAATTACATTATCATTTTACAAATTAAGCACCAAAACATCATGTTTTACAACAATTATTTATTTATTTATTTCGTATATTTCTATCCTGTCCTCCCCACAAGGGGGACTCAGAGCCGAAATCGACAGAAAAAGCAGTTCTTTACCTGGTAACATTATGTAATAATTATTGTATTTATGAATTTAGCAGCAAAATAATGCAATGTATTGAAACAGCTATGGCTCCGACTGGAGGCAGGCTGCATTGGATAATACAGAATGTTGGATGAGCCAAGGTTGGATATGCGAGACTCTACTGTATATTTAAAGCTCCCTTCAGCACCACATTTCAAATGAGTTAATTTTCTTCCTGTCAGTTTCCTTCACTGTCCATCTTTCACAAACAGACATCGAATTAGGAAATACTATGACAATCCCTATTTAGTATTCAATTATATACTTTTGCACTTCAGGATCTTGTCTAGTTCCTTCATGGTCACCTTTCTATGACTAAGGTCCCTTCCACACAGCTGTATAAAATCCACATTGAACTGGATTATATGGCAGTGTGGACTCAGATACTTCAATTTAAAGCAGATTATGGATTATCAGCTTTGGTATTGTGGGTTATATGGCTATGTGGAAGGGCTCTTAGTCTTCTACTGAATTCTTAACTGATAAATGACTGAGTCAAGATATGGAAAACCCTGAACTATTTTTATGTCATTATCACTATCAACTCCATCGTAACTATGGAAAGTTAGCATTTCCTTTCAGCCGCTCTGCAATAACCTAAAATGTCAGTAGAACATTTAGGCATCTAACGAAAAAAGAAAGGTAGAATTACGGAGGGAATGTGAACACAACAAATGTAAGCATTCAAAATGTGAATGATGTTCAGTGTATCACTCTCTGCAAGTGAGATGCGCTCAGCAAAATCACTATTATGCCAAATTCCCTGCCAGCAAACAACGGCCAAAATGAGAGGTGGGGATGTTTTTAAAAAATGTTGTTGTGATGTTTTTAATATTAACTTTTTAAAATGTTATCTCCTAAACTGAGTAGGAGAGAAACTGCACTCACATGTTCTGCCTTGGTGTTGTGCATATGATGTTTAGTGCTCTAGCATGGACAGATTAGGAATGGAGATGGATTGCTCTGTCAATTTCAGTTCCTCTTTCCCTCAGTTTCAAGATTATTTACCTTTCATTTCTCCCCTTTCAATGTCATTTCTAATTCATTTTTGTGTACTGTTTTTGCTGATATGTGCACCTTTAAGTGAACACCCCCCAAATGCATACGTGGTTTTGCACTTTATAAAACAACAACTAGAAAACCATGTTGTGAAACCGGTGCAACTACAATTGTGTTTTTCTTCAGATTGCTGCAAGCTTTTGGGTATCCACTGTGATTTGATTCCAGGATGCCAAAATCTGTGGATGTTCAAGTCACATTATACACCATGGTATAGTCAAATAGTGTGTTTTATATAAAATGACAAAATGAAATGATTTTGAGGGGATTTCACATGCTGTGGATGGTTGAATTGTGGATGCAGAGGAATGCAAATTAGGGAAATTGGCATTAAAATGCAAACCAAAGTTCTTCCCCCTGCTGCTTGGGAAACACAATGTTTCTTTTTATAGATGGTGACAGTGTCACTTGTTTCATTCTCATTAGTGATTTATATTTGTAACTAGCTACTTCCAAGTTCTGGATGTGTTGTTACTTTGAGAAAATCCTTACTGTGAACTCCATGATAAAGGTGGGGAACTTCCAAATATCATTCAAGTATACTTTCCATTAGCTTTAGTAGGAATCACAGTCAATGGAAAGATGGCAGGGCCGTCTAAAGGGCCACAGGGTCTCCCTTCCACTTCCATGTTGTGTTAGATCAGTGGTTCTCAACCTTCCTAATGCCGCGACCCCTTAAGACACTTTCTCATTTTGTTGTGACCCCCAACCATAAAATTATTTTTGTTGTTACTGTTGTGAAACGTAATGTAATTATGTAATATTATTTATTTATTTATTTACCATATTTATATACCGCCTCTCTCAACCTGAAGGTGACTCAAGGTGGTTTACAGTTGGGAATCAATGCCCCCCCCCCCACAACATAAAATATAGTTTAAAATGTTAAGATATAATATAGATCATATAAAAAAACAGTAGAACAATAAAAACCATAAAACACAAGTCCTCAGCATCACATCACATCACTATAACAATTTTTCAGGATGTATTTTCATTCACTGAACCAAATTTGGCACAAATACCCGATACATCCAAATTTGAATACTGGTGGGGTTGGGGGTGGGGCAACAGAAAATACTGGAAGTGTTGGTGGGCATTGACTTTGAATTTGGGAGTTGTAGTTCATCTACATCCAGAGAGCACTGTGGGGACAAACAATGTTGGTACAAACATTCAATATGCCCAAATGTGAACACTAGTGGAGTTTGGGGAAAATAGACCTTGACATTTGGGAGTTGTAGTTGCTGGGATTTATAGTTCATCTACAATCAAATAGCATTCTGAACCTCACCACTGATAGAATTGGGCCAAACCTCCCACACAACACCTCCATAACCAACAGAAAATACAGTGTTTTCTGATGGCCTTTGACATCTCTTTGACATCCCCTCGCAACTTCCCCAGGGGTCCTGACCCCCAAGTTGAGAAATGCTGCTTTAGATAGTGTACCATACTTCAATGCTTGCATAATAGGCAGTATATAATAAAACAGCCTTGCCAAAGTCAAACTGCTTATCTGTTTGCAGGATGTCAAGAGGACTAAGAGTTATGTTGCTCAGGCCTGCAGAGCTTTGAAATGAGCACTGGCTGCTTTGCTTTTGATTCACACCCACACAGCCAAAGGGTTGCAGTAGTTCTTCATCATCTTTAAGCCTCCACCTTTTCCTTTGTTGTATGTACAGCAGGAGCAGCTGCCATCATACCCTCCAGCATTTCACAGCTGAAAACAGGATTATGCTTTTAACAGCCTTATGATGGCTCAGTAAGGCACATCCTCTCTGCCGCTGCATACTGTTGAAGTCTTTCTCCTAATGCTGAATGCAGGAGTGATGTGTGCTAAACGTCACATTAAGCCAGGGAGGAGCAATGACCCCCAATGGATGAATCAATGTATTTATTTATTTATTTATTTATTTATTTATTTATATAAAACATTTATATTCTGCCCTTCTCACCCTGCAGCTGACTCAGGGCGAAGCACAACATATATATGGCAAACTTTCTTACTTACTTAGGCAATCCCTCGTTGTCCGAGTAGGATAGTCTTCCAGGATCAGTGTCCTGGCAGTGGGTCTATAGGTGACTGTGGACCCCTATTGTTGATCTGCATCTTCTCCTGCAGGTGAGGACATTGGTTTCGAGGTGGAAGGCGGTCCCAGTCAGGGTTGGTTTAACGCACCTTCCTCTTGGCACATTTCTCTCTTTTGCTCTCCATTCATGCCTCTACAAATTCTACAGCACTGCTGGTCACAGCTGACCTCCAACTGGAGTGCTCAAGGGCCAGGGCTTCCCAGTTCTCAGTGTCTATGCCAGAGTTTTTAAGCTTGGCTTTGAGCCCATCTTTAAATCTCTTTTCCTGCCCACCAACATTCCATTTTCCATTCTTGAGTTCGGAATAGAGCAACTGCTTTGGGAGATGGTTGTGAAACATCCAGACAATGTGGCCGGTCCAGCGGAGTCGATGGCAGAGGACCATCACTTCAGTGCTGGTGGTCTTTGCTTCTTCCAGCACCTTTGTCTGCTTGTCTACCCAAGAGATTTGCAGGATTTTCCGGAGGCAGCACTGACGGAATCGTTCTAGGAGTTGCATATGACATCTGTAGACAGTCTATGTTTCGCAGGCATATAGCAGGGTTGGGAGGACAATAACTTTATAAACAAGCACCTTGGTATCTCTACGGATGTCCTCAAACACTCTCTGCTTCATTCGGAAAAATGCTGTACTCGCAGGCGGTGCTGTATTTTGGTGTCAATGTTTTTTGTGTGGGAAGTTTGGTCCAATTCTATTGGTGGGGTTCAGAATGCTCTTTGGTTGTAGGTGAACTATAAATTCCAGCAACTACAACTCCCAATGTCAATGTCTGTTTTCCCCAGACCCCACCAGTGTTCACATTTGGGCATATTGAATATTCGTGTCAAGTTTGGTCCAGATCCATTATTGTTTGGGTCCATAGTGCTCTCTGGATGTAGGTGAACTACAACTCCCAAACTCAAGGTCAATGCCCACCAACCCTTCCTGTATTTTATGTTGGTCATGGGAGTTCTGTGTGCCAAGTTTGGTTCAGTTCCATTGTTGGTGGAGTTCAGAATGTGCTTTGATTGTAGGTGAACTATAAATCCAAGCAACTATAACTCCCAAATGACAAAATCAATCCCCATCCCACCAGTATTTAAATGTGGGCATATCAGGTATTTGTGCCAAATTTGGTCCAGTGAATGAAAATACATCCTGCATATCAAATATTTACATTGCGATTCATAACAGTAACAAAATTATCGTTATGAAAGTAGCAATGAATATTATTTTATTGTTGAGATCACCACAACATGAGGAACTGAGTTAAGGAGTCGTGGCATTAGGAAGGTTGAGAGTCCCTGCTTTAAATCATATCTTAAACATGGTGACCCTAAGCAGAACCTATCAGGGCTTTCTGGACAAGATTTGTTCAAAGGGGGCTTTCCTTGGCTTTCCTCTGTGACTGAGAAAGTCTAACTTGCTGAAGATCACACAATGGATTCCAATGTCCAAGTGAGAATTTGAACTCTGATCTCCAGAGTTATTGTCCAACACTCAAATCACTGTTCACACTGTCTCTCTTAAATAATATATGCATCTATAAATGTCTAAGATACTTTCTAATGAAAAATGAATGCATTTTAATCTTTCCACCCCAAAAGTAACCACTCTCATGTCATATACCACAGAGAAGAATATAATACTTTTGCAAGTAATGTCCAAGTAACTGATACAATCAGAATGTTGTGAGTGAGACGTTCTTAATCTTTTCCGCCTTCTTTCTTTCTATCTCTGCTCAACATCCTCCTCCAAGATCTTCTGCTTATCATATAATCAGATTTGCACAGTATAACGGTAGTTTAGATTTTGATGTGTCTAACCATTTGTGGTGACCTATGCTCTCTGCACGCATATAAGCATGTGATGGTTCTCTCCTCTTTTCAACACTAATTGGACAAAAACTGCTTACACCTGGTAAAGCAAATTCACTGAATTAATAGAATGACTTTTTTATGCACAAAAATGGTGCTGAATAGTACTGAACTGTATTGCTGTTGTAACTCATCTACTTGAAAATATAATATTCTCATAGGCAGAGAATACAAAAATACTGATCAGCCTATCTCGGCTGATTGCTTTTTTAATTCATGTGAGCAGTTTCATACTCATCAGCTACCTAATGCATGGCAGTAGCTCAAGTGCATTTATGGACATGGTTTTATATCTATTTTGCTTTTAGAAGCAGACAAAACAAGACAAAGACAAGACAAGACAAGACAGAAGTAAAATGCGCACTGTACAGAAAACACTGATCATTCTGTGGTTATGTGCACAGCCTCTCAACAAAAGATTTTCCCAGGCTCAGCCAGGCCTTCAAATGCTAATGAAGGTGGTCAGTTGAAACATTCACACCTAGCTGCAGCAGAGAAGAGCTCTTTGCCCCACCCCAGCCATTCCACAGATATATAAACCCATTGTCCTAATTCCAACAGACCTCACTACCTCTGAGGATGCTTGCCATAGATGCAGGCGAAACGTCAGGAGAAATGCCTCTAGAACATGGCCCTATAGCCTGAAAAAACCCACAAGAACCTAATGAGAGGAATGTTATATTTTAGAAATAACTGACCAATAAACCTACTTATCAACAAAAATAAACTATTATGATCCCAAGATTTTATATAAAGGTAAAGGTTTCCTCTTGACATTAAGTGTAGTCATGTCCAACTCTGGGTAGTGGTGCTCATCTCCATTTCTAAGCCAAAGAGCCGGCATTGTCCGTAGACACCTCCTAGGTCATGTGGCCGGCATGACTGCATGGACTGCTGTTACCTTCCCATCGGAGCAGTATGTACTGATCTACTCACATTTGCATGTTTTTGAACTGCTAGGTTGGCAAAAACTGGACCTAACAGCAGGAGCTCACTCTGCTCCCCAGATTCGAACTGCCAATCTTTCAGTCAGCAAGTTCAGCAGCAGGGGGCCTATAAGTTTTTATATATGGAATCCATGATATTCAAAGCTACTAATTGTGTAGAATATATTGTTCTATGGTCCTAGGTATTGTAAAGAGCACATAATAGTTTACAGTTGAGAAGACTTACCAATACCCACCCAATTGAGAAGGCAATACAAATAGCAGAGGCTGTCCAAATGGAATTGCTGCTTGGGGTAAAGAAGTTTTGATAAAGCCGCAGTACTCTGGAATTTTATCAGGAATCTGATTCTCTGTGGGACCTTGTCAGGTCAGTCAGACCAATGGCACTGAAGACCAAGATGCTGGATGTAGATTTAGGAGTTATTGCGAAGGACAACATGAACCAGACTGGGATTCTGCTAAACAGGGACTCTTTGAACAAGGAACATGTAGACTAGGACTGGCAGCATTGTGAGAAAGGAAATTAACAGAAGGTGGAAGGAAATTAACAGAGGAATTGTACTAGGTAAGAGTTTTATCCCTTTAAGTCCTTTCACTCCTCAGGGAACAGATGGGGTTTGAGAAAAGTGTTATGGACTAGAAGGAATGAAAGGCTTCAGTTGACGCATCAGATTTTATTAGATTAAGTTGCTGCCTTGGAGCTCTTTCTAAAATGCTTTGCCTTGCCCCATTGTGTCTCATGGGCTTTCCCCAAGGCTAAAACATGAACGCTTGGGTTTAAGACTTGCTAATGACTGCCCAGGGCCAAGGTTGTAGTTCCTTGAAATGAGCTGTGCTTGCAAAAATTGTTTTGAAAAACTAGTAAAGAGTGACTATCTAGTTAGTGTCAGCCTTGCTTGGCATTACTGCCTATGTCGGACTAAACTACGGTTAAAGACAATTGAGCAAGAGGGAGGATTTAAAAGCTAGAGATAAGAAGATGAAGAATTAGGATGTATGTGTCCTAAATGGCATTCGTTCTGTATATTTCTTCAGGTAGTGTTGCATCTGCACTGGGCAATGGTTTGTGTAAGACTAGTCAATAGGGCTGTGCACATTTATGTTTTTGAAAATGGGCTTTGGGTGGTTCAGAAGATTCAGCTGTCAAATCCATGAAAACAAATCAGGCAGGGGACAGATGAAGCCTTAGCCAGAACAGATCACAGCACCCAGATCTTTTTGGCTAATGGGGGTTAATAGGAACCAGTGGGGCTGAGTGAGAGGCACTCTACCTGAGGCAGACACGGTGGTGTGTGGGCAGAGCAGCCTTGCTAATCAGGTTTTTGACAAATTGCACACCCCTACTAGACAATGGGAATGTATTTTTGGATAATGTGGAATCTATAGCCTTCTGTATGTTGTTGAACTCTTTGTCCATGAGCCCTAACCAACCAACATGACTAGTGGCTAAAGATACTAAGAGCTATAATCCAACAATAGTTGGTCACAGGTTCCTCATCCCTGATTTAAAGGCTAATGGGGGAAAAACTAAATGTATCGTGCTCATAAAATTTAGATCTGTATTAGTAGAAGTTCTATTTTTGAGACATAGGAAGTGATGATAATTAAATAGGAATATAAGTGCCATTGTTTAAGATGGAAGTTGACAAGTTGGAAAGAATTCAAAATACAGGATCCCAGGATAATTGATCTTTTAAATCCTAAACTTACTTCTATCAAAGAAAATATTTCTATTTTCAGTGTCGTTTAGTTCCACTTCAATGTGCTTATATGTTTTGCCAAAGAGTGTACAAGACCAATCAGATGAGGACAAGCTGGTGGAAATGGGTATGTTTACTTAAGGCACAGGAGATGAATGGGTGTGTGTGTATGTTGGCAGTTTTCAGTTGTTGAAAGGATGTCAGAAAGATAACAGAAAACAATTGTTCACTCTTTGCAGTGAGCACATGAGGAGAAGCAATCAGTTAAGCTACAGGAAAGCAAATGCAAGTTAAACATTAGCAATGTTATTCTAACCTTAAAAGCAACCCCACATTGTGGAATCTCTGGATATTTTCTAGAAAGGTATATTTGGGGAAAATATGTTTCAAGCTATTTGTTTAAACATTAAAATTCTGTTTCTTTTCCTTTGTTTCTTTAGATCCAAGAGCATTTAGTGCTATTTTACCATTAGCCCATCCTAACCTGTATTACATTGGCACCTTTCTTCACAAGGTGTTTCAAACATACCATACATGCCAACAAAGGGAAGAGCTCTCTCAGCAGTCTTTTTTRATTATGGAAATCACTCCTTATAGAGAATGACCAGGCACTTACTTTTGTTGTTTTTCGCTTCCCCCCCCCCCAAATTTATGTGTGTTTGTGTGTGTGGGTGTGTACACACACAGGTATATCCATGTTTTCCTCAAGGCAGCACTCATATTAAAAAGCTCATAGTTAAAATACAGAAAGTAACATTAACTCCAGATTAAATAATTATCCATATTTTTAAAACAACCCATGCCTTCTGGAATATGTTTAAATGTGAAACCATTTAGTTTAAAACAATATAGCCTTTACAGCTCTTTGTTAAAAGCCTTAAGTTCTAAAAGCCTGCCTGTCTTTGCCTGCCAATAGAAAGACAGCAAAAAGAGAGACTTTCCACTTCTTCACATGGCCTTTCTGCCCATGCCTTTGTGCCGCTAAAGAAAAGTGTGTGGGGCAGCTCATGGTGCCCCACGTGCCCTCCCGCCTCCCCTCATCCTTCCCCCATCAGATGGCAAAAACGGGAGGAAAGTGCTACCCAAACAACATCTTCCTCCCCATAGCATTTCAACACTTCCACCATACTTTAGAAAGCTTATGGGCATGGCCTACCATGTGTTGTGTGATGGCACATGGCAGACCACATCCAAGCTGTGTATAAAAGTGGCGAAATGGGGCAAAAATGCCCCGTGTGAAGAGGTCCTGACATCCAAAGTGCAAAGATAGCAATCCAAAAGGGCCTTTCTTGTTTTCTGACCACCCAAAGGAGGTGGGACTGAGAAAATGGACTCCGCTGTGGCTCTCAGGAGCCAAGCTGGATATTTTGGGAAATACAGTCAGTTATATTGCCCAGATCCTAACCTCATAGGGCTTTATTAGTCATAACCAATCATTTGAACCAGCATTCCTGTTGCCATTTTTTTCAGCAATAGATAAGCAAGGATTTCTTCTTTTTAATGAGGTAACATTTCAATTAATGCACTAGTTAATAACAGTGCAGTTCTGTAAATCAGACTTATATTTGCTGTAAAGTTGACTTATGGCAATCATATGAATGAAAGACCTTAAATAGTTTTGCTCACATTTTGAAAACCCAAGGTCATGACTTGTCTGATTGAATCAATCAGCTTGCAGTGCAAGCTTCCCTTTCTCTACTGTCTTCCACTTTACTATGCATTATTTTCTTTTCCAATGGATGATGGCTCAATGTACAGTTGACTCTACATTTGCAGATTTGACTATTCACAGATTTGATTAAAGTGTTCTCTCTGGGAATCTCTAGGTTCTCCAGTAGGCCTTTGTGGTCAGCTTCCTCAAGTTTTGCAGAAGGGCCTGAAGTTTTTAAAGAAAACTCCTCTCTAGGAATGTCTAGGTCTTCCAGTCTGATTCGGTGTACAGCTTCTGGTGGGCTTTGGGAATAGAGTCATTCTTGAAGACATAGAAAATCCCAAAGAGGTGTTCTCTCGTGCAAAAAATAGCATTTTTTTTATTTCTCATTTTTTTCTCACCCTGAATCCCAGTGAATGTGGAGACCTAACTTTATATCTAAACATGACAGTCTTTGGTCATTTTGGCTTCCAGGAAAGTTCAGAACTGAGTTGCTCTGGGATGTGTTCATTTGTCTTTTTAGCAGTCTGTGGTATCTTACAATTCTTCATCATCACCTAATTTCAAATGTCTTTATTCTCTTTCTTCAGCTTGTTCTACAGCTGTCAAATCCTATATACAAATGTAAATGTCATGGCATGGGATGATCTGGTTTGTTACTTAATGTAATGATGTTATATTTATTTATTTATTTTTGTATACTTATATACCGCAATATCTCAGCCTACAACGGCGACTCATTGCGGTTAACAGTACTTAAAAACAACAATAATCAATTAAAAGCATAAAAAACATATACAATACACAGTATCGGGCCACCAATACAGACCAATGCATCTCTTAGTTAAAATCATAATCCGAATTCATCGTCTATAATTACCAGTCCTTAGTCATCAACTTCATCGCACCGGATTACCCGAATGCTTGTTCAAACATCCATGTCTTAAGTTTTTTCCGAAATACCAACAGCGAGGGAGCTGATCTTATCTCTATAGGGAGGGCATTCCAAAGCCGAGGGGCCACCACAGAGAAGGCCCTGTCTCTCGTTCCCGCCAGCCGCACCTGTGAAGCAGGCGGGATAGAGAGCAGGGCCTCCCCAGAAGATCTTAGGGTCCTGGTGAGCTGATAGGCTGAGATACGTTTGGATAGGTAGGTTGGGCCAGAACCGTTTAGGGCTTTAAAGGCCAACGCCAGCACTTTGAATTGAGCCCGGTAGCAAATCGGCAGCCAGTGGAGCTGGTACAGCAGAGGAGTTGTATGCTCCCTGCGCCCCGCTCCTGTTAGTACCATGGCTGCCGCCCGTTGGACTAATTGGAGCTTCCGAGCCGTCTTCAAAGGCAACCCCACGTAGAGAGCGTTGCAGTAGTCAAGGCGGGATGTAACCAGAGCGTGGACTACCGTGGCCAAGTCAGACTTCCCAAGGTACGGTCGCAGTTGGCGCACGAGTCTTAACTGTGCGAATGCTCCCCTGGTCACCGCCGAAACCTGGGGATCCAGGCTCAGCGATGAATCCAGGATCACACCCAAACTGCGAACCTGTGTCTTCAGGGGGAGTGCGACCCCGTCTAACACAGGCTGTAACCCTATACCCTGTTCGGCCCTACTGACCAGGAGTACCTCTGTCTTGTCTGGATTCAATTTCAATTTGTTTGCCCTCATCCAGACCATCACAGCGGCCAAGCACCGGTTCAGGACCTCGACAGCCTCCTTAGTAGCAGGTAGAAAGGAGTGACAGAGTTGGACATCATCTGCGTACAGATGACACCGTACCCCGAAACTCCGGATGATCTCACCCAGCGGCTTCATGTAGATGTTAAACAACATGGGAGACAGTATTGAACCCTGAGGAACCCCACAATACAAAGGTTGTGGGGTAGAGCAGGAGTCCCCCAGTAACACCTTCTGAGACCGACCCTCGAGGAATGACCGGAGCCACTGCAAACAGTACCTCCGAGACCCATTCCCGCGAGGCGTCCCAGAAGGATACCGTGGTCGACGGTATCGAAGGCCGCTGAGAGGTCCAGCAGCACCAACAGGGACACACTCCCCCTGTCGAGCTCCCGGCGCAGATCATCCACTAAGGCGACCAAGGCTGTCTCGGTACCATGCCCCGGCCTAAAGCCAGACTGTGCCGGGGTCCAGATAATCCAGTGTCTACCAAGAATGCTTGGAGTTGTGAGGCCACCACACGTTACAGGACTTTGCCCAAAAAGGGGAGATTGGAAACAGGCCGATAGTTGACGAATTGAGTGGGGTCCAGTGATGGTTTTTTCAACAGCGGTTTTATCACAGCTTGCTTTAAGCTGGCTGGAAATATGCCTTCCCGAAGGGAGGCATTAACCACCACCTTCACCCACTCGGCCAATCCCCCTCTGGCCTCCTTTAGAAGCCAGGATGGGCAGGGGTCTAGGATGCATGTGGTAGCTCTCATTCCTCCAAGCACCTTGTCCACATCCTCGGTTTGAACCAATTGAAATGAATCCATCAAAATTGGACAAGCAGATGCTCGTGTTACATCCTCAGAGACTGCCGTTAATATGGTGTCCAGTCCAGAGCGGATCAAAGCGACTTTGTCTGCAAAGAACTGAGCAAAGGCTTCACAGCGAGCTGCCGAGTCATCAGGGCTCCCATCCTGAATGGTGGGTTTTAACAGGCCTCTGACAACTCGGAACAGTTCAGCCGGACGGTTCTTTGCAGACGCAATAGTAGCCGCAAAGAAAGTTTTCTTTGCGGCTTTTATTGCCGCGGCGTATGACCTTAAAAAGGACACAAACCGTGTTCGGTTTGGCTCGCTCGGATCTGAACGCCACACGCCCTCTAGTTCCCTCTTCTTTCGCTTCAACGCTGCCAGCTCCTCAGTAAACCAAGGGGCTGGTTTTGTTCGGCTACTTGAGAGGGGACGTTCTGGAGCGATCGTGTCTATTGCCCTAGTCATCTCCCCATTCCAGAGAGCGACCAGGGCATCAACAGGATCACCAACCGAGGTGGCGGGAAATTCCCCAAGAGCCATCAGGAATCCCTCCGGATCCATAAGCCTCCTGGGGCGGACCAATTTAATAGGTCCTCCACCTCTGCGGAGGTTAGGGGGTGCAGTAAGTCTAAAGCTGACCAGGTGGTGGTCGGTCCATGGCAACGGAGAGATGGATAACTCCTCAACACCGCCACCTTCCTCCCATCCCTGACAGAAAACCAAGTCCAATGTATGTCCAGCACTGTGGGTGGGGCCAGATACTTGTTGGGACAGCCCCATGGTCGCCATGGTAGACATGAAGTCCTGAGCCGCTCCCGATGAGGGGCCTCGGCATGGACATTGAAGTCCCCCAGCACAAGCAGCCGTTGGGACTCCAATGCCAGGTCCGAGACCACCCCCGCTAGCTCAGGTAGGGAGACTGTAGTGCAGCGAGGTGGACGGTACACTAGCAGAATCCCTAATCTGTCCCGGTCACCCACCCTCAGGTGGACGCATTCAAAATTTGTTGACTGCGGGATGGGGGCCCTGGTCAGAAGAATGGAATCTCTATAGACTACTGCAACCCCGCCTCCCCGCCCTCCGGATCTCGGTTGGTGCTGCACGGAGAACCCGGGTGGACAAAGCTGGGTCAAATTTACACCTCCCGCTTCGTCCAGCCAGGTCTCTGTGATGCACGCCAGATCTGCCCGTTCATCCAGGATTAAATCTTGGATGAAGATTGTTTTACCATTGACAGATCTGGCGTTCAACAGCACCACCTTCAGCCTGGAGGGACCGCCATCCTGGTTACACCAACTTACCGTATCAGGAGACCGCTTTGGGATTACTAATGTTGTTCCACGTTCCCTAGGCCGAATTAAAGGTCTCCCTTTCCCGTATCTCCCCCTCCCCACCACGACTTCTATGGGGGCTCCCCGGTTAACGGAAGCCTCTCCCTCCTCCATGACGCCTTTAACAGCCGTAGTAACAACCCATAATTCATTATTGACTGTTTGATATATTACAGCTTCAGATTGCCATGTCTTCGTCTTCCGGTTGTTTCTTGTTCCTATTATGTTATATGCTTGAGGATCTTATCAGCTTACTTCATAGTTGCCCTTCCAAGCATTCTAATTTTTTGACTATCCATTTTCATAAATTACTAAATATAGGTATAGAAAATATTTATTTTACAGACTTTGTTTACAAGTTATGTAAATAATCTATGGTTGTTATTTTTTGTTTTCTCAGCATTCAATTGCAACCTTGCTTTTTACACCTGTTACTTTCACCAATAGTCATCTGAAGTCCTCAGTGTTTTCTGCTAGTGATATTATTATATTTATTTATATCCCACTTTATTTCTCCCAAAGAAGACTCTAATTAGCTTAAAATAAAAGCATTAGCATATAATTTAAACTATACAAATATGCAAACATTAAAACAGAATTAAATATAAACAGTATTTAAAAATTCACAGTTAAAATCCATTAAAACACATTTCAAAGTTAAAAAAACAGATAATCATATATTGTTTAGCTATATATTAAAGTTGACCCCATATTAGTCATACTAATTTGTTGCTTCCTCCCAGTTAGCTGTTTGAGTGCCTTCTGACCTGGGAGTCTCCTCTTCCAGCATCACTCATTTCATTTTGGATCATAACAGGCTTTTAAAAGTAATAATGATTGTTAGGGGAGCAATTTTTCATTTCTTTATGCTGTGCACTAGTAACACCTTTAGAGTTAAGTGTCCCTTGATAAAATAATAGCTTTGATTAGTTGAAATCTGTACAATATTAAACTCCATTTTGCTTTAGTTTCTTTGGCATGCATTTATTCCATGTATCTTCCTGACTTCCTGCATTTTTTTCTTCCAAACCAAAATAGGAAACAACCTGCTTCTGAATTATTCCTGGTATGTTTGTTTGTATCAGAATAAGCCTTGTTGTAGCAGAATAAATCCTTGGCAAAGGCGATAAATTCAAAATCTAATTCTCTTCAACCAGCAAGATGTATGCAGTCAGGATGGCCAAAGTTATTAATGAGGAAAAATACTGAAGTAGGGAATGAAGCCGCAGATTGCTTTTGTCTGAATCTACACAAAAGCAAGATTTTGTCCCTTCTGCTTTCCCCAGATCAGTGGTTCCCAACCTGTGGCCCGTAGACCACCAGTGGTCCACAAGAACAAAAATACGGTTTGCAGGCTCCATTACTACACCGTTGCCTCAAAACCACATGGCAATGAGAGCAACTGGTCTGTGAAAACCCCTTATAGTGCCGAGGCAACACGGATGTAGGGAGGGGAGAGGCTGACTACCTACGAAAGATTACCACTACCACATTAATTCTAGATTATTAAATATGGTTTTCTGTGGGTAGGCACATGACGACTACTGGATAACATATGTTCTGCATCAGAAACTAGAACTGATGTGGTCTATCCAATGCAATTTTCTGAATCAGCACCCCAAATAACACAACCAAATCTAAAGTTGACCAAAAACTGATTCGTAACCTTTTGGTACTAACGTTGGAGAGTGGTCCTTGGTCAAAGTGGTCCCTGGTCAAGTGGTCCCCGGTCAAAAGAATTTTTGGGAGCCATTGCCCTAGATGAATATATTTTGTTCAATTACTTTTGCACTCTGAACTCAGTTTGTAGAAACTGAAGCAAGCTGAGCAGAAAGGCGAGAAAGTGGGAAAAGGAGTGAGAAAATAGGACATTTAAAAGCAGATGAAATATGAGACAAAAGTGGATTAATTATCACTACCTAATTAATTGGAGGGTGTAAGAATCCCCAGTGCTCTTCTATGTGCAGTTGGTTCTCAGACACCATCTGAAACTGCAAGCATCTACCCGTTCCTGTTTCTGCCCTGCAGCTCTCTCGCCAATTAAAAGGCAGCGGAGAGAACCTGGAATCACCATTGCCTACATTTCCTTACTTTCACTATTATGCAGCTCTGGCCAAGCTGTGTAAATATCCAGTTCAAAGATAGCATCCTGCAAGTCTTCAAGTCACTTGGTCACACATTATTGAACACGACTGTTTTGTACATACACGGTCATGAATGTGCAGAAAGCAACATCAACGGGAGGAAATGGAAAGCTGAGAAGACTGAAAATCTCTTTACGTGCATCACAGATGCAGCCTTTACCACAGATCCCCTGAGATTTGCAAATGTGTGTGCCTTTCCTGTCAAACTTTCTATTTTACAGTACAACCATGAACCCACAAATCAATACTACACTGCAAGCTTCCCTATCTGATGCCCTCCAAATGATAATCATAGTTAGCTGATGGTTATAGTCAAGCTCATGCAGATGACATCAAGAACTATACTTCTTTCTTCAAAACTTTAGCATGATTGATCCTAAAATATTGCATTATTCTGGAGGAAATGTTAAATGTATTCTGCATAAGAACAGCCCCCTTCAAATCTTTAATATTTCCTCCTAGAAACATAGCAGGTCCATTTTTGTTCTCTCATCCACCCACGCCTCATTAAAACAAAGCATAACACGCGATCCAGAGTCAGAATCAAGACACACTAAATTCAGTAGATTTATTTCCAAATAAGTGTGCACAAGACTACAGCCTTAAACATTTTTGTTTATTTCTTTCATCAGGGCTTTTTGCTCAAGGTCATGCTCCAATCCTCCACACCCTATATTTCTCTTTGTGTTTAAAAAGACCGAGGAATTAAATGAGCCACAGCCTGACACTTGCCCCCAATTTTTCAAGCAGGATGCATCTTGAATTCTCCGGCATCAATAAAGATAGTGCAAGGAAGGCTTTCGGGCTTCTGCATCTCTTTCATTTACATCTTGTCAGAATTAAAAAGGGGAGAATGAATGTTTTTGGAATATGGAACAGTACAGGGCAACATGCCTGCATTCATCTACCCACGCTTCCACCACCCACACATTCCTCCTGGGGCTATCAGAAAGAAAGAGCAAGCTAATCGCTCAGTGTTCCCTCCCCCACTGCCATGAATATATGCATAGCTTCAAGTGAGAAGTGCAAACACCCAGTCCTCCCACTTCTTTGGAAGGGCAAAACTGGCTCTTCGCCCTGTTTCTCCTAATGGACAGGGTGATCCAGCTTAAGGGAAATGCTGCTTTATAGAGGATTGGGGGAAGGAAAGAAGATGCCGAGATGCATCTCTTTGCCATATAATGCTTCTGCTGCTCCATCTAGTGGAGGAACACCAGGAACGATTTGCACACTGCAGATGGTAGCTTTTGTGGCTAGTTCCTTATATAAGCCCTATGAGGGAATGTAATCATTTCAACAAGCAGAAGAACGTTATTTATCACTGTTCAGGAAGTTTTGTGTTACTGTACCTCTTGGCTTTCTGTTTACATTATGACACTCAGAACAGGCAATTAAGTACTAAAAAAATAATCACTGCTGATAACTTTGTGATAAGGAAGTGGAGCAAACCAAATATATTCTTTGAATCCTGCTTTGGTACTTCAAAAATCAGGACACTTCATCTTGAACTGATTCAGAGCTGGTCTACTTCAGCTTGAGTTCTGAACCTGAATGAAGGTTCAGAAATCCAAAGCTTAGCTCTTTCTGTTGGCTTATCATGGGAAATCAAAAAATAGTTATATAGTACTTTGGGTTTTCTGATAACCTTATATGTCATTTGCTGTCATAACTGCTACCTCTGGCCTACATCCTATTTAATTCCCAATTTAAACATATCTTTTGAATCAATAGAATTTATTCATATGTTGATGCAGCATTCAACAATTGATTTGTAGATTCATAGTTGGATGAAATCACATGAATGAGCCAATCCAACCAACTGTCATGCAGGAATACAAATTAAAGTACTTCATGTTTAAAATCTTTCAAAGAAGGAAACTTCACTCTTCAAGGTAGCAAATTCTACTTTTAAACAGCTCTTACCATCAGGAGGATCTCCCTAATTGTGCTGGTATGGCTGTACCAGGAGCTTCAGCTTCATTTTCTTTCTATTGAGTGTTTGCATATATTCCAAGGTTTTATGCATTTGCAACAAGGTGGCTTCCCTTGGTTTGCAATCATGGGACTAGCCACCTGACTATCATTGTTAAGTTTTGGTTCCGCCCCTTTCCCCAGGGCCATGGGAAGAGAGGGAGCCATTTTTAGTTCAGCCTTATAGTGGAAAGCTAAGCTATAGGATGTGGATCAGCTCCATCTGTAGAAAAGCTTCGTTTCCTACAGCATCCGGGGTAGAAATTCTGGGAAAAAACAGTCCCAAAGGTCTGGTTGGGAGCTTACAGCCTCTCAGCTTTACAGCATCTGAGAGAAACATCCCAAAGTTTCGGAAGAAAACAGTTTTACAGACCCAAAGAACTCCAGCTGGAGAATCTACACAGCCTTGACTGGTAGGTCTACTCGGGACCCAAGACGCAGATTAGAACCAGTAGTAGAACCCACATCAGCAAAGCTTGGACAGTAGATTGCCTGGGAGGGGTTAAAAAAGGGTTTTCCTTGATAAAGAAAGAAATAGTTTTCCAAGGAAGGTGCCTGTCCATTTTGGGGCAAGTTAAGAAGCATTTGTTTAATTTGTTGAAGATCCAAGAAGTGTTTGTTGTTTTATTGAAGACCTAAGCAATAATAAAGAACTTTGTTAAACATTTCAAGCCATCTAAAGACTGTGTATGGGAAAATCCTTGAAGGCCTCTCACTCGTAGCACCCCGGCTCCCCACTGGGCACAAAGAGCACGTCCTGTTTAAAAAATCAATTATTACAGGCCCAGTGCGTGGCAGCACACTAATAGTGAGGCAGAATCTCTTTTTCTGCAGTTTGAATCCATTGTTCTCCTAGTTTCTGGAGCAGCAGAAAACAAGCTTGCTCCATCTTCAATGTGGCATCCTTTCACATTTTTAACATGACTTTTTAACATGTCCCCTCTTAATCTTCTCTTCTCTTGGCTAAGCATATCTATCTCATTGAGCTGCTCCTCATAAGGCAACGCGCCAAGTTGGAAATAATAATATTCAGGCTTATATTTGCCATATAGCAAACAATCACCAGCATTATTTACCTGTATACAGGAAAGAATAACTGTTTTAGTTCAAAGTTACAGATCTTGTATGTCTATGTATACATTTACTTTTTTGTTTCTTTCCCATGCTCTAATATTTTTGTAGCACTTAGCCTGATTTCTCTGCAAAAATCATGTCAAGAGATCTCAAAATATGCAATAATATGGAGAAATACCCTTCTGTGCCCCAACCCTTTTGTATCCCACCTAGAACATACCTTTTGTATCCCACCTAGAGCATACCATGGCCAATATGATGAACACTTATCATTTTTGTGAATAAATGGCTGCAAACAAGAAGTGTCCTGTGGGGAGATGAAAAAAAATGTCCCTGGAGAGGTTAGCTCCCCCAGCCCCCCATTCTACAGCCTCATTTCTACTTTATTCTGCTTTGTGTGAATGAACTGAAATATATACATTTAGTTCTGGCTATTCCAGCTGCAAAGCAATACAGAGATCAGAGACAAACATGACTTATTACTTATAAAGTGATATAGAACTTCATCACATTGATGAAGTCCCCGATACTGATTTGCCAGCCTCTGTGGGTGAATCATCGAGGCAGCAGGGCAATCCCAGCACCCCGCAACCTGACTACCTGACAGTGACGCTTTCCCATTGCATGTGGGGAAGTGTCACCACATGGCTTCCCTCTGCAGTAGCCCTGTTATTTCTAATGGAACATGGGGAGGCTGTCGTGTTGCCAGTTCAGCATCCAAGGACACTGCTGTCTCAGTTAAGCAATGGAGCCTCACTGGAAATGAGTCTATGTTGTGTGATGGGCAGTGTGGGGCTCCATCACTCAACTGGCGGAAAGGAATCTTAGGATACTAATCATTCCTCAAGTGATTAGGTCTTAGAGAGACACCAAAGGGACACTATGAACAAGTTTAGGGAGTAAGGAAAGGCTAAGACTGGCAGAAATGGCAGTGATTTAAGCACCGGGGATATAAAAGAAATAATAGAAGAGCAGCATAATGTTGACTTCACAAATCAAGAATGAAAGCTGACTGTATCCAAAGTACAACACCGAAATGAAAAAGCAACGAGGCAAAGAACCGAATAAGAACCTGGCAAGACAAATGGTAAGAAAGTAAACAATATATCCAATAAAGCAAAGATAGATGGGGAATGCACCATAGCCAGCAATCAATGCTGAATGATTGACTAAAGATTCTGCAGTGGCTGGAGGGGGGTGGAGGGGAGAGGCCAGCATGCAAGCTGGAAAATGGAAAAACAATATGATCTCTGAAAATCCTTTGGGGAAATAAAGTACATAGGCAGGTGTGAAAGGAATTGATTTGCTCGAACTTGGGAGTGATGAAGAATACCCAGTAATGGTGTACTAATCACAGTGATAGAGATTGATGAGACCTAATTCTGATAAACAATAAGCTGATACATCGTTTAACATTGCTATAAAATTCAACAATGAAACTAGGTGCTGCTCAAGACAAAAAAACTCTCCACTGTTGTGCTTATTTATTTTTAAACTTTGCAACAGTATTTTTGCTTCTCAGTCAAAGGTGCTATTGCAATGTTTGCCTAAAGACAAAAAGATTTAATAATTTTGAACTGAGATTACATGCTCTCCAATTTTCCAAAGATGAAAACCAAGGCCTGGGTGGACAGGTGTGCATGAAACAAAATTTATATACATTGAATCATCAACAATTGTGAGATATTTCAAATTTTGGAATACCAGATTGTGTATATGTGTATGTGTGTGTCAGGTGTGACTTGAGAAACTGGAAGTCACTTCTGGTGTGAGAGAATTGGCTATCTGCAAGGATGTTGCCCAGGGAACACCCGGATCCTTGTGGGAGGCTTCTCTTATGTCCCCACATGGGGAGCTGGAGCTGACAAAAGGAGCTCAACATGCTCTCCCTGGATTCAAACCACTGACCTATCGGTCAGCAGTCCCACCAGCACAAGGGTTTAACCCATTGCACCACCATTTATAAATGCTTGGTGTGGTAACTTCTTAAACTACCTAAGATTAAGAATTGTCTATCAGTCATCTGCATTCTTTCATGGGATGAGCCTTTCCAACCCACGAAGCTTCATCTCTACCCCAGGCTTAGGAAACCTCACTTGTCAATAGAAGCCTGTCCAACTGGGAGGAGAGAGTTGAGCCATTACTTTATCTCCTGGTCACATATTATTCTCCATTTCCAAACTGGGACCTGTTTCTGAACTGGTATACTGTATACCACAGACACTTAGCATTCCCTGCATACCATCCAAAGCCAAAATGCAGAACAGGGCACATTTATGTCCTAGGTTTAAGTCAGCTTGCAGGAGAGAGGGAAAGTTTTTTTTTAAACATTCAGCTCAAGCATAACATACATTGGGTACCATTTTGTTAGAACTGCTCAACCATGAAGAAGGAATATAGGATAAACATTATTCTGGACAGAAGACGGTTGTGGCTGCTGACTTTGCAACAGACAGATGGGTCACTGGAGACAGAATGATTATTCGACATTTGTTCAATAATGAATATTTATTCTAGGCTGAAATTCACAGCAGAGCCAAAGCAAATGGCTATACAGAGGATAAATTGACAATTCTACTATGTAAGCATATAGTAATAGCCTTTTCCTGCAAAAGGAAATGGTCAATGGACATGGCATTCTGGACATTGTAGATCAAAATTATAACTTTGCAAAGGTTTGTTCTATGGCGCATGTGCGAATGGACAAAATATAGGTCATGGTTGTCTCCTGAGCAGATTGGGTGGATCTACAAATATAGCTGCCAATTTCCCCCTTACCACTGGACTAGTTGAGCAGTAGGTAGAGACACTACATAGACAGCAAGCTTCTTTGCCTCTTTCATCCTTGAAATCATGCACTTTTCTACTATCACCTGATTGGTGCTGGGAAATATGTGATGGCTGGCATCAACATGCATGGAAATTAATTCTGTCTGTCTCATCCCAGGCTGAGATGGGCAGGAAGAGAAAGAAAATGCACATATCCACCCAACTTAGCACATATCATAGTATATGACACTTGGGCACAAAAAACTTGTTGATCCATCTTTTTGAGCTTCAATTCTACTAGATTCTCTGGAATTTTGTTGCAGCGATATGAATGGGGATTCCTTTGGACTGATTGTGTTTTTTGGGAGGGAGGACTAAATGATGGACCTCCTAGTGTATTCCCTGTGAAAGGTACAACTTTGAGAACTCAAGAGGAGTCATTTTTCTGGGGGGAAAATACTGAGGAATTCCAACACAGTGTGGAGTTAATGCCTTTATCTGATTCCATAGTCCTCCTAAATATCTGGTTCCAATGACTTATTGAATGTTATGAGGTGATCTTTGGCTCAGAACTTCTGTTCTGACTGCCTTTCCTTCAATACATGTCCATGCATGAAGGGAAGTCCACCCACACCTTAATTCAAGTGGAAAGACACAAGAAGGATGAAACCTGGCCAAGACATGCTACCTAGACACAGATCAGCCTGAGTCTTTCTCCATGAGTCTTGATTCAGCAGTAGATCCTTCTGTTGTGGTTGCTTAATCAATTTTCCTAGTGATTTGTAGACATCCAAAATGTATCATAAATATCTTTAACATTTGTCTTGTGCAGGTAGCTTTCATTATGAGCTGTCTCCCATTAAATATTTTGTCCTGGTTCAGTCTTGGTTCAGTAATAACAAAGGTGCATCTACACAGTACAATTGATGCAGTTTGACACAACTTTGAATTGCATTGGCTCAATGCTATGGAATCATGGGGGTTGTAGTTGGGTGACACAACTGCACTCTTTGAGAAAGAAGGATAAAGAACTTGTAAAACTATGCCTCCCATAATTCTATAGCACTGAGCTATGTCAGTTAAAGTGGTATTAAACTGCATTAATTCAATTGTGTCCACACTCTGGGTCAGTAAAGCAATGAGTCAGTTTTAGTTGTAAATTTAATAAAACTACCCATATGATTGAACCATATTTCAAAAATGAGTTTACCATCTTGGCTCAGTGCTTTCAAGTTTGGAATAAAAATTAGTGGATTCACTACCTTACTGACATGGGAACTATATACCATGTAAGCTTTGTAGGCCTATATTTATACATTGTGTATAGCAGTTTGCCCAAGTTAATTTTCTTTCTATATTCTGTCCTGCTGCAGAGTTATAAAAGTTACTAGCCATCCCCTGCCACACGTTGCTGTGGCCCACATGGGGGTTCTGTGTGGGAGGTTTGGCCCAATTCTATTGTTGGTGGGGTTCAGAATGCTCTTTGATTGTAGGTGAACTATAAATCCCAGTAACTACAACTCCCAAATGTTAAGGTCAATTTCCCCCAAACTCCATCTGTGTTTATATTTGGTCGTATTGAGTGCTTGTGCCAAGTTTGCTTCAGATCCATCATTGTTTGAGTCTACAGTGCTCTCTGGATGCAGGTGAACTACAACTCCCAAACTCAAGGTCAATGCCCACCAAACCCTTCCAGTATTTTTTTGTTGGTCATGGGAGTTCTGTGTGCCAAATTTGGTTCAATTCCATCGTTGATGGCATTCAGAATGCTCTTTGATTGTAGGTGAACTATAAATCCCAGCAACTACAACTCCCAAATGACAAAATCATAATTTTTTGAGTGATGGTCACTCCTTGTGTTGTGAGACGTTTTGTTGTCAAATTTGGTGTGATTTCGTTCATTGATTCTTTTGTTTTTAAGGTACTCATTACGCACAGAGGATTTTTATATATATAGATTTTTGGACTCCGGCTTGTAAAATCCCTTAACCGGCATGGCCATTGTCTGTGTTGGCTGGATGTCTCTGGACATTATGATCCAAAACAAGTAACATTTCCAAGTTGCTATTCTGCAAATGTAAATTGAGTCTACAAGTTTTTAGTCCCATTGAATTTTCCCCAAAGGGACAAAATCAGAAGCCAGGATCTACCTTAAGAAACCATTTCCCTGGCCACTATCATAGACAACTTCCTATGTGTATTTATTTCTGGTCTTTCAAGACTATTTTCTTTATGTTATGCAGAATTACTTAACCACTATCAGCTCTTACCAAAATGGCTTTCAAACTATATTAAAGCTAAACATATTACAGTCCTAATGGCAAAATAACTGCAGACTTGGGACTTTTTATCTTATTCTATGAGCTTTGTCAGCATGATTTCTAAATGTGAATGAAAAAATAAAGCCGTTTTTCACCTTCAGATATGTGCTCTCCCACAAGCCTCGTACATAATTGCTCTCTTTTTGCTATAGCTGATCCATATAGGCTGTGCCTTGTGGGAGTAGCACTTTGAATAATGGGTGCATAAATGCACGTCCTTTCTTGTAGGATTCAAGCATCTGAACTCATTAGCAGTGTCTAATGATGCGTCAGCTGTGTTTTGAGCTGGGAACTAAATAGAAAAATCTGTGGTCAAATCCCCTTGTGGTTTCAGGTACTTCTGCTGAGAATGATCGTGTATCGGAAAGGGTAACTGTTGTCTGAAATTGTTTTGTTTGGCATGCTCTTGAGAAATATATCTTGGTATACTTCACATCTAAAGCATCTCAAGTTGCATTTATGTACAATGGTAGACAAATATTAGCCCAGTTTCTGTTGCATATATTTGCTGTAGCAGTTATTCATTTTACTGCTTATTGTGCCGATGCTTTGAATTTTATATGTCTTTCTCTTTAGAGAGACAGCATAGCATGGTAATGTTCAACTATGACTCTGGAGAGCTGTGATGCATCTACGCTGCAGTATTAATGCAGTTTGACATCACTTTAACTGCCATGGCTTGATGCTACAGAATCATGGGAGTTGCAGTTTGGTGAGGCACCAGCACTTTTTGGTAGAGAAAGCTATATACCTTGCCAATTTACAACTCCCATGATTCCATAGCATTGTATCATGGCTGTTAAAGTGGTGTCAGACTGCATAAACGTACAGTGTAGATGAACCCCTGGGTTCAAATCCTCCCTCATCCATGAAAACCCAGTAGGTTACCCTGGGCAATGATAGCATCACCTTAGGTTCTCCATAACCTGGAAACCTCAAGGCACACAACAAGAAACTCTTTCTTTAACTCATATTCCTCAGTATTTCATTTCAGTCAGTCTAAAGCAATTTGGACTGCTGTATCATTGCTTTTAGCTCTATGCTGTAAAAATGAACTGGTGAAATGACTTTGAAATGGCATTTTCCCAAATAAACAGAAATTGGATTATCTGAGTCCAAACAAATAAAACTTACTATGCACTTCTGCCTATTTACTCAGGCCCCTTCTACTCAGGCCTTCAATTCTGGAAGAAAGTGGGATAAAAGGATGAGGTGACTAGATGACGCACACCAAAAATGCGTGCTGGATTATGACATGACATGAAAAACATGTGAATAAAAAGTTTCGCTTAAAATCCGCGATTGGGCAAAAAATGTGTGGTTACGGATCCCTGTATATCCCTGCACCTCCCAAAAAACATGGGTTCTTTGCAATACACTGATGTAGACTGCTCCAGCGCTTATCCTCATTTTATAATCCCAAAACGGCCGATGAGGAGTGTAAACAGATGAAGCCAAATGAAAGCACCAAAGGAAAGCAATTCCTATGAGAACTCTTTCCAGCCATTCCTTTGTTCTCATATTTCTGAAATTAAACAGGGCTTGAATTTGCAATATGGGTACCAGCATGGGAGGCAAATGACCCCAAAGGGAAACAGGTTCAAGAGGGCACCAGAAGAGTGAGGAGAGACAATGCCAGGAAATCTGCTCGTGTGCACTTTGTTATATCTGCATCAATGCTTATGAAGTGCAGCACATATCAGGACTCTTCCACACAGCCATATAACCCAGAATATCAAGGCAGATAATCCACAATATCTGCTTTGAACTGAGGCCCCTTCCACACAGCTGAATAAAATCCCACATTTTCTGCTTTGAACTGGAATATATGGCAGTGTGGACTTGGATAACCCAGTTCAAAGCAGATATTGTGGGATTTTCTGCCTTGATATTCTGGGTTATATGGCTGTGTGGAAGGGCCCTCAGAGAGTTAATAAGAAACAAAACTAAAAGAAAACTTCAGGTGGTTTCCAGTACCTTTTGCGGTTCCCTTCAATCAGTATTATCCAAACCTTTCTAGATGCCATGAGACCATTTCCCAAGACTAATGTCTCCATGTGAGGATTCTCCTTAAAGTGCCAGGGTTTTTAGTCTCACTTTCTTACTCCAGATTAAGCGCCTGTCTGGAAGGGCCCTCAAAGGTAGGGTGTTATTCTATTAGATATTCACATGTTCGCAGGCTTAACTGTAAACTTTCTAGCTAAAGTTTCCTTGTGGACGTGCTAGCTATGTTTTCTATATTAGGCACAGACAAATCCTCAAAAGCTCACACCAAATAGGACACTTTAAATTTCAAACTGCCATGAGGTCCTTTGTTAAAAACAAACTCTTCCCCGTTTTGTGTGTTCTTGCTCATTAATAACTCTTACAATCGTGAACACAGTCTGAAGTTTTGCATTGCTTGCATGGCAATCTTATGCTCACTTATTGGAATCAATCTCTGCTGGGACTCAGTATTATTTCTTTGGCAGGTCTTTATGAACTCTTGCCTTTGGACTTTAAAAATGGCTTGAAGCTTGAAGATGTGAGTGTGAAAACAGAAAAGACCCTGGAAACCTCAGAAAAGCCAGCAGTCCTATTGCTGCCAACAAGGATATCATGTGAGGTAAGATCTACTGATTTATTAATGAAGCATCAATTATTCTTAGACCAAGACGTACACATTTAGTGAAGCATTAAAACACACACAGTGTAGCTATACCAGATGCCATAATTGTGCAGAGGAATGTACAACTCATGTCAAGATCTTGAGCTTCTCCAATGTAGTCAGATAGTTCCTCTAGCCACCAAATCAAAAGTGGGAGCTTGAAGGATGTGCCTTTGTTTTTGCAAAATTTTGCACTAGACTACACTATACTATTGTGCAATCTCTTGAGAGGACACAATAAATTGCACAACTATTTCTGCACTAGCACAATGCTCCAAGATGTCACAGTCCTGAATAGTGTCCCTGGGAATGTACCCTACCAGGACTAACATTTTCTCACTACCAAACATGAAAAGTAGACATGATACAAACTTGACATCTGAAACTGATAGGAATGCCTGTAGCAGCAGATATAATTTGCATAACAAGTGCTTAACAGCAAAACTGGATAAAAATAGAGAAAAAATCCACTTAAAATCCAGTTTCTGCCATCAGATTCTGGGGTTTGTTATTTAGTGAGGCTGTTAAAAGCTCCTCCCTAAACTACAAATTCCAGAATTCTGCAGGAGGCAGAAACCAGATTTTAAGTGGATTTTTTTCTCTAGTGTTATGAGGCCCCAAGACAAAAACTCCAGCAATGTCTTTTTGATGCAGTCTGCAAAGTGAAATCCAGACGCAACCTGCTACATGTGTTGGATCAATGGTTTTGATGCTTCTCATAGCTACCATGGTGTCAATTAAATGTCTGTATAAAATAACTTACTATGACTAAACATACCTGTTAATGCTTAAAATAACAATAATAAAATATTGTAATTTTAATACGACTTTATTTGTTGACATGAAGGGATAACTGGATTTAATTCTTGCTTTATAGAGCCCTGGAGAAATATTCATTCTCTTGCAAGATGAAGTCCCTGGTGAGCCTGTAGTAATTGAGTTCATAACAGAAATGGAATGGATCAGGACTGAGCCAGACTTTTGGAATCAGCACGTCAGGTATATGAAAGCTTTAGGTAAGAGAACCAAAGAATTCAAATATTTAAATGTAACCCATGGACTCCTTCCCCCCTTCATTTGTCTAGTGACCCCTGAGTTTTGTTTTCCATCAAAAATGTTCCATGTTCATGAATTTTCGTTATTATGGGCCACTATATCAGGCATGGGCAAACTATCTTGAGGGCCACATGGCAGGCCAGAGTAAGGTGGGCAGGCCGGGATTCTCCTCAAATCCCTTCCCTGCCCTTTTCTCCCCTTCCTCTTTTCGAAGTCAGAAAGCAAAGGAAAAACAGGAAACGTTTGGATCCCAAAAGAGTTGGCCTTGGTCAGGATGAGATGGTGGATGGGAGAGAAAGTGTACTCATTAGACTCTGTATTGCCCACTCTTGGTACAGAATCCTAGAATCCTAGAGCTGGAAGAGACCCCCAAGGGCCATCCAATCAAACTCTCTCCCATGCAGGAAGGCACAATCAAAGCACTCCTGATAGACAGCCTCTGCAGAAAAGCCTCCAGAGAAGGAAACTCCACCACACCCCAGGCAGCTTATGCCACTCTGCAACAGCTCTTACTCTCAGGAAGTTCTTCCTAATATTTTCAGTCAAATCTCTTTCTCTGCCATTTAAAACTACTGCTCCTTGTGCCTTGGTCTCTAGAGCAGCAGAAAGTCAGTTTTACCTGTCCTCCTCAATAGGACACCCTTTTAAATCTTGAAACGTGGTTCTCATATTCCCTCTTTACTTGGAGGGAGGGAGGGAGGAAAGACAAAAGGGAAGGGAGGGAGGGAGGGAGGGAGGGAGGGAGGAAGAAGAGAGGGGGGAGGGAGGGAAGAAGGAAGGAAGGGTTGAAGGAAAGGAGGGAGAAAGAGGGAGGTAAGCAAGGAAGGGAAGGAGAGAAGGAAGGAAGATAATACAGTGTATGTGAGAGAAAGGTCCTGAGAAAAGAGTCCAAGGGGCCGAATTCAGCCCCTGGTCCTGGATTTGCTCATACTCGCAGTATATTAATACACTACCATTAAAACTTGTGATTTCTGAAAAATTGGATTTATTGGGTTGTTTTGGTTTGATAAAATGACAGGTGAACAGTCTTTAAAGTATCATTGATTAGTCACAGATTGCTATTCTCAATCAATTCCCACTCTAATAGGTAAAGGGCTCATATTTCTCTGCATCAGATTTAGAAGACTGTTTTCCCACTTCACATAGCAAAAGCCTTTTCTGGTCATTTATTTGACAATTATTCATATTAAGTTCTGCAATCATTTTTCTTCCTTTGAAGTTTAATGGCCACAATGTTCTTTTTGTGATTCATTGTTTCCTTCTTTCAAAAGAGCCCTTGGGCACTACACAGCAAAAGGAGAGAGATTCAAATTGCTATCAATATCTGTACATGAATTAGGGATCTGGACATTCCTATTCTTCTTAAGTAATATATACAGCTATTCAGTAAGGGTGCCCCATTTTTTTCCAATGGCCATTAAAGTGTCTCAATTTGTCTCACTTCCTACTTTTCCCTTCATAAACAGTTTACTTCAATTGCTGCAAACTGAGTTCCAAGTGCCAAACTAGTTGTGTTCTGTCATGCACTGGGCCTGTAAAGAATTTTCTTTAGAACAGGACGTGCAACCTTTGCCCAGCGGGAGCAAGGAGAAGTTCTCAGAGGTTTTCCACCACAAATAATCTTTAGATGGCTTGTGAAGTACAACAAAGTCTTTTATTAATGAACAATCAAACAGAAACTTCTCTTGTCTTCAGAAAGATAAACAAATGATTCCAGGCTTTTATGCAACTGGTAGCTTCCTAAACTTGCCCACGAAGGACAGGCAACTGTCTTCAATAACTTCTTCTTTACTTTAAAGGAAAGTCCCTTTTTAACTTCTCCCAGGCTGACTGTAATATAACCCTTACTGATGTGGGCTCTGCTACCGGGTCGAACTGCTTCTCGAATGCCGAGTGGACCTACCAGTAAAGGCTTAGATGTTCTCCAGCTGGAGTTCTTTGGTCTTTAGGGCTGTTTCCCTGGAAATCTTTGGAGACTCTTAAGACTGTTCTCCCTCGGAAAGTCTTGGATGCTCTTAAGACTGTTTTCCCTCGGAAAGTCTTAAGGGTTGAAGCTTTTGTACAGGGGAAGCTTGCACATGTCCTGTACATTAGCTTTCCTTGCTGAGACTAACTAAAAATTGCTCCCTTCCCTTCCCAATTGCCCTGAGCAAGGGATGGGACCAAAACTTAATGATGATGGACAGGTGACTTGCCCTATGACTGCAACCAAAGGAAGCCACCCTTCTGCAGAGTCCCTGAAACCTTGGACTGCAAGCAAACCTTTAATACAAAGCAAATAAAGTTGGAGCTCCTGGTACAGCCGTACCAGAACAAGTTGACTCAATAAACTTAGCAGAGAGAAGTGTCTTGCCCTTTCCAAGAAGCTCAGGCAATATCAAACTACTGCAGCCTCTTCTGGTTTTTTGATCCTCATTTATAACATTTGACATCTTGACAACATTCTAATGTTGCATGGCCATATAAGTCTTGGTTGTCATCTATGAAATGTTGGAATGTATATTGTTGCCTTTTTATAGCGTTTTCTTTTTTCTGCAGACCCTTTCTCCCCACCACACTTTCCGGTGCAAAGACATGACTTTCAAGACCAAACCTTGACCCCATTTTCTTTTACATTATGCTTGGGGAAGGGATCTGACAAGCTTCAAAGTTTTTGTTTGTTTATTTGTTTAGCCTAATGAAGCTTCAAATTGTGGTGGCTCCCATTAAAGCATGCAAAAGAAAGCCCTTAGTGGACATCACTGTTCTGTGGTTTGTGTAAAAACCATGTGGGCGTCAAACTGGTTCCAAGAACTTCTACATAATCACCTGCACAGTCAAACCAGTTTATTCACTACTGGCTTGAAAATGACTTAAGTGGTTATTGTAGATTTGGTTATTGTAGATTTGCTCTATGAAACTTCCACAACCATGCAAGCGTTCAGCCTGTCTCTTAGCCTTCAGTCCCTTTTGTTAGAGTTAGCAACCTTCACTTGGATGAGTTATGTAAGTCATGTAAATTTTTTTTTTTGCTTTTATTTCTATACCGCGTTTCTCAACCTAATTAGGCGACTCAATGCGGTTTACACAATGTAAATTAACACAACAATAACAATTAAAACACATCATACACAATAACAAAATACACAATTAATCATTCATAATGCCTCGATCACAAAGCAAAATCCAGTCTCATAATCCTTGTGCCATTCCTATGTTCAATTTACCGTCATCCTATGTTCGATTGCGCTGATTAGCCAAACGCTTGCTCAAAGAGCCAGGTTTTAACCTTCTTTCGAAACGCCAGCAGCGAAGGGGCCTGTCTGATGTCAATGGGTAGGGCATTCCATAGCCGAGGGGCCACCACCGAGAAGGCCCTGTCTCTCGTCCCCGCCAACCGTGCCTGTGATGCAGGCGGGACCGAGAGCAGGGCCTCCCCGGAAGATCTTAATGTCCGCGTCGGTTCATAGGTGGAGATGCGTTCGGAGAGGTAAGTGGGGCGAACCGTTTAGGGCTTTATAGGCTAAGCCAGCACTTGAATTGTGCCCGGTAGCAGATGGCAGCCAGTGGAGCTGGCTAACAGAGGAGTGGTGTGCTCCCTGAGTGCCGCTCCTGTTAACAACCTGGCTGCCGATCGTTGGACCATTTGTAGCTTCCGAGCAGTCTTCATAGGCAACCCCACATAGAGAGCATTGCAGTAATCTATATGGGATGTAACCAGAGCGTGGACCACCATGGCCAAGTCAGACTTCCCAAGATACGGGCGCAGCTGGCGCACAAGTTTTAATTGTGCAAATGCTCCCTGGTCACCGCCGAAACCTGGGGTTCCAGGCTCAGCGATGAGTCCAGGATCACACCCAAGCTGCGAACCTGCGTCTTCAGGGGGAGTGTAACCCCGTCCAACACAGGCTGTAACCCTATTCCCTGTTCGGCCTTGCGACTGACCAGGAGTACCTCTGTCTTGTCTGGATTCAATTTCAATTTGTTAGCCCTCATCCAGTCCGACACAGCGGCCAAGCACCGGTTCAGGACCTGAACAGCCTCCTTAGTAGTAGGTGGAAAGGAGTGACAGAGTTGGACATCATCTGCGTACAGATAACACCGCACCCCGAAACTCCGGATGATCTCTCCCAACGGTTTCATGTAGATGTTAAACAACATGGGGGACAGTATTGAACCCTGCGGGACCCCACAAGACAATGGTTGTGAGGACGAGCAGTTGTCCCCCATCAACACCTTCTGGGTGCGACCCTCTAGGAAGGACCTGAGCCACTGTAGAACAGTGCCACCAAGGCCCATTCCCGCGAGGCGTCCCAGAAGGATACCATGTCTCCATTGCAGGTGCCACTTCTCCTCCAAAAGGGTTGGGTTTGGTTTCCCCAGAGGGCTCCGAGGAGGAGGCTGGAGTGGAGGAAGAAGCTCTGTTCTTTTCCCCAAAGGGGGCAGCAAGGTGGGAGGGAGGGCTGCCTGGCTGGATGACCGAGCAAGGAAGAAGCCTTTCCGCACATGGCCGACCTAGAGAGAGAGGCAGAGACCACACTCACAGTGAAACTTTAATGGAGGAAGAGAGCAGAATTCTGGGAGATGTAGTTTAGGGCAGGGCCTTTTGAATTCTCTGGCGCTGCTGATCTGGAGGTAATGCAGCAGCTTCGTTTTAAAACTAACTTCTCCAACTTGAATTCTCTGCCACATGAGTCCTCACCTTCCCAAACTTTATTTCCCAGAATTCTTCCTCTTCCTCCTCCTCTGTGTTCGTTCTCTAAAGTGATTTTGAAATAACAGAAGGGGATTATTGGGAGCTGAATCAACCCTGTGAGGTATGCAAAGTTGAGAGGCAGTAACTCAAAAGTTTACCTAGTAGGTTTCCTATTATTGTTCTTATTATTATTATTTCCAAGGTTGGATGGGCATCTTTTGGGGAGGGGGGTGGTTCAACTTTGCTTTTCTACTTGGCAGAATAAAGGGGTTTGGACTCCCCAACCTTGCACAAATACTTAATGAAAAGTAATGAAGAATTCATTATATCATTATAGTTCAATACAGACCCCTAATGATATTTTAGAAACACTTCAGAAACAATTCTCCATGCCCCCCCCCAATGTAGTAATGAGTATTGAAACATTTTTTTAGACCTCACAACCTCTGAGGATGCCTGCCATAGATGTGGGTGAACAGTCAGGAGAGAGTGCTTCTTGAGCATGGTCATACAGCCTGGAAAACTCACAGTAACCAATTCTTTCATTGACCGCACAGGCTATTGTGTATACTCAATCATTGCTAGTTTGCATGTTTCTGTCTTCTCTACACACATTCTCTTCCTGCGTCTTGTATCTTTCTTTGTTATTATTTTTTACTGCATTACAGAACGCCTTTCTCATTTGCACTCCTTTACATTTCAAGATTTGTTGTGATTCCTCTGAAATGTGTTGGAAGCCCTACTTGGGCCTTCCTTTCTGCCCTGACCAAAAGTGTTCATAGATATATGGAAAGCTACACTGCACATATGCTGTTTTCAGAATGTACAGTGGACATCCTGCTTTCAGAGACAGTGCCTGCTATGCTAATACTGCCTCCTAGTGTACACTGAAACTGATTTTAAATATGCACAGACTGTCAGATGTTTTTACTGTTTTCTTTTTGTGTGAAAGCCACAGGCATATGCACCCCAAAACAAATGCAAAATGGTGGCAAGGCTGCAAAAACAGGTGTTCACACTACTACTGGTGTTGGCAAAAGAATTTAAACAAAGAAGCTGTTCTGCTACTTTTTATGACTAAGTTGACTCCTTAAAAACTCATTGGAGAATTTCTCTTCATCCTGGAGAAATTTGATGTCATGGCTCATTGCTTCCACTTACAGTATGATTTCTCTGCCAACAGATCAACTTCATAGCACTATGATTTCACTTCAATTGCCATACTAGTGTAGCCAGATGAGGCATTACAGCTTTCCGACTCCAAATTTGAAATATCCACTCTTGAATTCCAAATAGTAGGATTCCATAGAATGGAACCATGGCATTTAAAGCATGGTAAAGGTAAAGGTTTTCCCCTGACATTAAGTCCAGTCATGTCCAGAGTGTGGTGTTCATCTCCATTTCTAAGACGAAGGAGCCAGTGTTGTCTGTAGACACCTCCAAGAAACTGCAAATCGCTTCTGGTGTGAGAGAATTGGCCATCTGCAAGGACGTTGCCCAGGGGATGCCCAGATGTTTTACCATCCTGTGGGAGGCTTTCTCATGTCTCTGCATGAGAAGCTGGATCTGACAGATGGGAGCCCACCCTGCTTCCCGAATTTGAACCGCCAACGTTTTGGTCGGCAGTCCTGCTGGCACAAGGGTTTAACCCATTGTGCCACCAGAGCCTTCAATGACTAATCACAACCCAAAACACACTAAATGCAAGATAACAAGTGAGGGGATGTGATGCAATGGCAATCGAAGGTCTCCACTGCTTGGGGGAAGTGCACCTTCCAAAAATCCTCCTAGTGGTTGACTAATTGAGCTCACCCAAATGAGTGGAAGCAATATTCTTCCACATGTCTAAAGCATTTTGCCACTAGCAGTGCTGTGTTTTTCCAGTGGGTTGGAGATAAGAAATCCATTCATCCTACACCAGCATTTTGGCTGTTTTGTTACAATAGGAAAAAGTTGACCACAAAATAAAAAAAGCTTATGAGCCAATCAGTATATTTATATGAAAAGATTTCATGGTGGAATAATAATCTAGACGAAACAGTAATGAAATTTATTATGAATCTATCTTTGTGACATTCAACAGAAAAAAAGTAGTACATTACATGTGCAGGAAGTGACCATGAGTTAGAAGAAATCCCCGTATAGATAAAATACAGCTTCATCTAATCCAGACAGATGCTTCTGGGAAATTTGCAACTTGATTATGGAAACAGTAATGTTTCCCCCTCTTATGAACCTAGCATCTGTTATTCAGAAGTATACAGGATTCAGACATATTAGTGAATAAGTCAAATCAAGATGTCTGGCGGCATCTCTCTGAAATAATAATGTTTTAGAAAATACATTTTCATTTTCAAATGTAATGAAAGTATACCAGTGTATTGATTTGCCCTTTTGACTTGCAGCCAAATTTGGCTAAATCCCAAAATATGATTTGTTTGGAAGCTTTCTATTAAAACAATAGAATGATGTGATTATCAAAATGTTAGGGGAAAGATGTTTCAGGTCAAACATACAGTATATGATTGTATCAGATAGATAAGTACACCTAGAAGTTAGGTTGCTGGATGTATATCCAGTACATTAGCCACAAAAAGAAAGATTATTTTAGATTAAGTTCTCCTCTTTTTTAGTATCAGTATGTAACAGATTGGTAGGTAAAGCCAAGGGCCATGGTAATTTGGATAACTCAAACGTCTCCTGAATGTGAATTGTACATAATGCATTAGAAAGTGGGAAGATGTTTTCTGTTATTTTCTCTCCTTCCTATCTTTTCTGTTTTCTGTTTCACCAGATTTTCCTGCTGGCGTTGTAAATGTAAATGTCTACTGTGCGGGTGTCATTAAAGCTACAACTCAGATTGAATACTACACAACAGTTGGGGAGATTGAATCAATGTTTCAGAAATTGACTGATCCAATAGCCTTTGCTTGTCAGGTAAGCTGATCTTTGCTTTAAGTTAATAAAACAGAGGCCTGGACAGATGTGCCACTGTGGAATAAACAATGCACATCTTGATCTAAAGATGATATTTTATTTAATCATTTAAGAAAGTTTCTATGCAGTTTCCCATTTAATGAAATCCCAGGTGCTGATCAAATTAATAAAAATCATAAAATACAGAGATGTTTCATTAAGAACATTGTTTCTGACATTTTAAGAAGTGGAAATGGTGACGCATGGTGTAGTGATGTGAGCATTGGATGAAAACTGTTGAAATCAGGGATTGAATCCCCACTCAGCCATGGAAATCCATTTGGTGACCTTGGGCAAGTCATACCCTATCAGTGTCAGAAGAAGGCAAAGGCAAACCTTGCCAAGGAACCCCAATGATATTATTGTCTTAAGGTAAAGTAAAGGTTTCATCTGGCATTAAATCTAGTCGTGTCCAACTCTGGGAGCTGGAGCTCATTTCCATTTCTAAGCCAAAGAGCCAGTGTTGTCCATAGACACTCCACTGTCATGTAGCCAGCATGACTGCATGGAGTGGTGTTACCTTCCCACAGAAGTGATACCTCCTGATGTACTCACATTTGCGTGTTTTCAAACTGCTAGGTTGGCAGAAGCTGGGACGAACAGCCAAAGCTCACCCCGCTCCCTGGATTCGAACTGCTGATCTTTCAGTCAGCAAGTTCACCAGCTCAGCGGTTTAGCCCACTGCACTTGAACGCACTGTTGTAGGGAAAAAAGCAAGGGATATTATAGCACTAGAAAATCAAACGTATTTTTATTTGGCATAAGCTGACTGGAGTTTACAAAAGCTTGTATCAAATATAATGTTGGTCTTTAAGTTGCCTGTATATTGCTAAGTCCAACAAAACAACAAAGAAATGTATGTTGAATAAGTTTTCAACTGACTATAGAAACTCTAATTGGATCTCCCCCTGATGATGGGGAGATCATCCCACAGAACAGGAAGCACTAGGTAGAAAGGTCCTGCTATGCACTCCAACCAATGGTTCTTGTTATACTGTAGTATACTGAAGTGAATGAACTAGGGTGGTATTGTTGGGAAAAGATGAATGCTGATAGTATTGGAATATTTAGTATGTGTATTTTATGGGCTTGTGGCAGACAAATAAAGGAGGAAGGGTTGTTGTAGGTTTTTCAGGCTATGTGGCTATGTTCTAGAAACATTCTCTCATGTTTTGCCTGCATCTATGACAGGCATCCTGAAAGGTTGTGAGATCTCTCAACCTCTGAGAATGCCTGCCATAGATGTATGTAGGCAAAAAGTCAGGAGAGAATGCTTCTAGAACATGGCTATATAGCTTGAAAAACCTACAACAACCCAATGATTCCAGCCATGAAAGCCTCCAACAATACAAAGGAGGAAGGCATTCAAGATGCCCTTGTGAAGTTTAAAAAATAAGTTACATTTATTGTTTCAGGGACTCCAGGAAAATGGAGATAAGTAAAATAAAATTAGCTATATTTTTAATAGAAGAATCGTTAAGTTGGCCCTCTTGTGTGGGCATAAGCCCTCTTGAGGCAGGAGTCTCATGGATCCTCTCTTCCTAGACAAAGGGACATAAAAGATCAACAAACTTTTGGAAGAAGGGGAGAGTTATCTCTGTAAAGCAGGAAAGAGCCAAAACACATAAATAAAAGAAAGAAACAGAGGGTAGAAATAAAAAGGGCAGAACTAAACTCAAGTGACACTCTGTCACTAATTACTCCGTCCAAACATTGATGCCTCTTAACTTCCAACAGATAGGAGGAAGAATGGATCAATACACAGACAAAGAGATGTAAAACATGGAGCTTAGAAAGAAACCTTAAAGCAAGTTAGACTATTGCTCTATTTACTTCATTAAGGCTTACATTGACTGACTGCAATGCTGCAGCTTTTCAGGCAGAAATCTGCACCAGCTTATGTGAAATTGCTAGAAACTGAATCTGGGACTTCTGAACACAAGGAATTATTTTCAAAAGGCATATAGCCTTTTCTAAAGCCCTTTCCCAGGAGGAATCTCATAATAGGATTAAGTGTAAACACTCAACTTTGTTCTCAAATGTTGGTGCATGAATCCCTGCACATTCAGCTCTGTTAGGACTGGATGAGGATTTCCATCTCTCTTTTCAGAGGTTCCCCATCTTATGCATGATAAGAAGGCTTCTCCATGCCAAACATGTATGTGCCTAGTAAATTTGGCCAGTTCAAATGGGAAAGAAGTTTGCTCCAGATCTTTTTTGAAGAATGTTTTCCCCAAAACCCACACATTTTTTCATAGGCAGCATTAAAAGCTCCTTGGTTTAAGCCTGTTTTAAATGTAGGAGAAAGCAAAATAGTCAGATATGCAATTCCTCTCAGATTTAAGTAAATGGTTAGGTCTTTTCCAGGAAGTAAATATTGATATAAGCCCAAGTTGCTTATAACAATGCTGGCAGCTATTTCCAGTCTTCAGGAATCCCCAAATAAAGTCCTTAATTAAATGACATTATCTGACAAATTAATTCAGTATGGTTTCTAGTGAAAGGGATTCCAGTTACAGTGTGTGTATCTATGATAGCTGTTTGACCTTTCAAGAGTTTTGGATAGGTTGTGCAAATGTCTTATTCTATATATTTCAGGTTGGTAACCAGGCTGCCTCTGCCAATGTCACATAATATGGGGGGAGGGGGAGAGAAATCCATTGCAGGAGAGGAAAGGACCTGAAATATCATTTGTCCCACAGTGGCTGGTCTGAGTGCACTTGACATGTCTACATCGTAATTGCAAAGCAAGAGCAAAAATAATAGCTGTGTTTGTAATTCAGACAGTCTCATTTTCCTGTGACAAATCTACCATGTCTGCCGCCCAAGGCATTACGCTCATAACAAAAGGATTAATAAAAAATGATGCATTACATTATTAGCACTTGGTTAAGGGCTGTAGTAAATTCCTTTCAAACACACATTTTAGGACAGCATTGTTCCTTTGAAAGTACATGGGTAAAAGGGTAAGCAAGATGGAACTTCCATAGTTGCTCAACTCTTAAAATCTTTATTGCATTCTTTTAAAAAATCCATTAGGGACAGGAAATGAGCTTTCTGTTAATTTGAGAAGAATGCTGAAGTCTGAAAGATATTCACAATAACATGAATCATAACATTGTAGAGTTGGAAGAGACCTTGTGGGCCATCCAGTCCAATCCCCTGCCAAGAAGCAGGAAAATTGCATTCAAAGCACCCCTGACAGATGGCCATCAAGCTTCTGTTTAAAGCCTCCAAAGAAGGAACCTCCACCACACTCTTGGGAAGAGAGTTCCACTGTTCAACAGCTCTCACATTCAGGAAGTTCTTCCTAATGTTCAGGTGGAATCTCCTTTCCTGTAATTTGAAGCCATTGTTCCACGTCCTAGTCTCCAGGGCAGCTTGCTTCCTTCTCCCTGTGACTTACCCTCACATATTTATATATGGTCATCATGTCTCCTCTCAGCCTTCTCTTCTGCAGGCTAAACATGCTCAGCTCTCTAAGCCACTCCTCATAGGGCTTGTTCTCCAGACCATTGATCATTTTAGTCGCCCTTCTCTGGACACATTCCAGCTTGTCAATATCTCCTTTAAATTGTGGTGCCCAGAACTGGACACAGTGTGATTCCAGGTGTGGTATGACCAAGGCAGAATAGAAGGCTAGCATAACTTCCTTGGATCTAGACACGATAACCTATTTATGCAGGCCAAAATCCCATTTGCGTTTTTTGCCACTGCCTGACATAGTTGGCTCATGTTTAACTTGTTGTTCATGAGCAATTTCTTTCAAAAAAAAATCTCAGAATCTTCCAGTCAGCATGATATATTCTTTTGAATATTGGGCTATGACACTGGAATCCCTATTATCCCAGTCACATAGCAGAATTATGATGTTATTATTCCATTTTAACTGCCATGGTTTCATCCTATGGAATCCCGAGGCTTGTAGTTTAGTGAAGCACTGGACTGCTTTTGCTAAGAATTTGAAATGTCCTTCCATTAGCTGCCAATCTACTGTATAGCAGTCAACAGGGGAATAACAGTGCTATAATTGTGTAAAGTGAATAGAGTCCAAGGTTCAAATTGCCTCTTGGTCATAGAAACCCACAGGGCAAGTCAGACATCATTGGCTTTAGAAGAAGGCGGTTTCAAATCCCCTCTGAACAAATCATACCAAGAAAATGAAATTATTTTCAAAAGACACATAACAGCAGCGACCTTTCAAAAATAGAAACTACCGGGCCTACCAGCATCAAAACTTAGAAACACGAGTTTTCCCCAGTCGCAATTCCCCAAACCTCCTAGCCACAGATTGTGGGGTTTATAGGTTGCTTTGCTGAATAGAGTTTATGGAGGATGGACAGTTCACTTGAGCAGGATTCTAGTAGAAGGTCCTGTATTCAATCCTATGTATCCCCTTTTCATTAAGACTAGTCAAAGCAATTTCCCTGAAATGGAAGAGAATGACTGCTACTCACAAAAGGCAATGCTGAGTTGGCTGAACTAAAATCTGACCTCACAGCTTCATATATGTCCAGTAGGCATGGGCATTCCATGGTTCTAAAGTACTTACAAAACTAGGGGGTGCTGGTGCTTTGCTTCTACAGTGTTGCTAAAGTTCTGGTGGTGAAAATTTCAGAACTCTAACAAAACTTTTGAAATTTTGTTATAAATGGCAGTTCCTACTTGGTTCTGTTATAAAAATCACCAATGCCTAAATCATAATGAAATTTTGAAAGTTTTGTTAAATTTATCAAATTTTCACCACCAGAACTTTAGCAATGAGGTAGAAGCAAATAACCAGCACCCCCTAGTTTTGTAAGTACTTTAGAAACATTTAGAACCATTGATTGCTCATGCCTAATCTCCCGTTCAGAAATGTTTGGCTGCATTACAACTCAAGCAGAATTTCTTCTCAAAAGATTTTCTCAAACTAGGACTGAACAAATTCTAGGTCTCCATGGAAGTAGTGGTAAGCAGTGGGATGATTTTAGTACAAACTATAGCTATAAAAAAAATCTTTATAATCATCCATCCAAAGTACTGATGCTATGTGGGGGGGATGATAGATTCAGCACTTTGGACAGTTCCATTAAGTAAGGTTTAAAACAGATAGTGGATTTCTCACACCAGTTAAGTAAGGTTTAATATAGTTAGTGGATTTCTCACCCAAGTGATATAAATTCCCACATCCCTGAAGACTGAGAATATTGTGTTTCTGTCCAGCAGTACTTCAGATAGAAGTAATCCCCAGAGACACTGTTTTCAGGGTAGTGGAGAGCTATAATAAGGGAAAACACAAATATACTGGAAGAGTGCATTATCCTAGAGAAGACATATAGGGTGTGGTCTTTGCATGCCCTCTTAATGTCCCAATTAATCATCTGCTATCCCAGTTTTTCAACTCCTTTTGTAATGGCCTAGTATCTCTTCTCGCTCCGCCTTTCCTCGGTTGTACTTCAATTGCTGCAAACAGAGTTCAAACTGCAAAAGTACACTTCGTTAACTCAGAAGGGTGTCCAATCCATGTGGAGTTCCTTGATAGGGCACATTTCTGCAAAAGCAAGAACAGCTTTCTGGAAAAAGTAGAAAAACCAGTCTTTCAGGTCAGAGTAAGCCCTAAGAGCCTAAAGTCTTTTCGACATTTTGTAATTTGGAAAAATGTAAATAAACTTTTTTAGTAGTAATTTTATTGATTAGCCCTTAGGCCATATCACAATAAGAAACAAAACAACAAGGCCTGACAAGACCCAATCATACTCCACATAGTAAGTTAAAATAAGACACTTAAATAAACTTTATTGTTAATCCTGGATCTATTTTGTTGACAGGTTTACATTTATACATGCATTTTCCTTGTTGAAGAGACACCATCTTCACATTGTTACATTTTTTTCAAACAAAACTATATTTCCTATGAATAAATAACTATTTTTTATCAATTTTCACATCCCAGACTAAGGAAAACAACAAAAATACCTTGTCATGATCCTTTACTTTTATATATATTTATATCAGATGTAGAGCATTATAACACATGAGCTCTGTATTGGTTCCAGTGAGAAATAAATGTTAGAACAATTTATTTAGACAATCTCCTCTAAATTACTCCTCCCTTCTTTTTATAAGTGGTTGTTTCATTTTTAAGAACTATTTTGCACTCCCTCCTCCTCCTGCTCCATTTTTCAACAGTAAGTAGAGCAGCTGTTCTCCATTCCTCCAGCAATCGTTGACATGCCTTTAGTGGATGTTCTCCTTTAACTTGGTTCACCAAATTGGTCATGCTTCATTAACAAATGCACGTGTAAATATTTGTATATGCTTTTCCTCTCTATATGTTCTATTTTTAGGAGAAGGAGAAGTTGCATTTATTATTTATTTAATACACATATAGTGGTTTTTATATAAAACTCCTGTATGGGAGTCCAATTTTCATAAATGGACATATTTATGAGGGAATTTGAATTGGACGTTTAATCTAATGTCAGCATTCAGTAGAGGGTTGCGGTTGCTTTATAAGAGCATAGCAGAACTGCAAAGTGACTATTGCACAACAAGATCAATGCATAATGGTACCAGTGCACATTGGTCTTGATGCCAATTGGGAACTCTTGCCAGTGTCCTGGTATGTATATTTGCAATGCATTAACAAGGTTTATTAGTGCCTCTGATTCATAGCTTATACACAGAGTTACATAATCAGGAGAACAACAATAAGAATTACTTCGCCACATCCCAAAACTCAGGATGAGGTACAGCATTTACTTACTTACTTACTTACTTACTTACTTAAGACATTTCTACCCTGCCTTTCTCTAGCCCAGAGGTTACTCAAAGCAGCTTCACATAGGACAGCTTCAGATGCAAATCATGGCAATTCTGGTGATCCATGGCCAGGAATGTGGGAACCCACCAGGCCATGCTCTGCACTGTCCCAGCTTCCCCCCTGCCTTATCACATGAGGGAAGCATCTGCTGGCCAGCTTGCCCAATTGAAGGCCATGCAACCACAGGAAGCCTCGTGTGTTGTTGCTTCTGGTGTCTTTTTTTTTTTTTTTTTTTTTTGGCAGCAACTCCTGTTCCACAGTCGTTTTGCCATGGAGCCATGCCAGAAGTACTTCTCCAGTGTGTGATGGGAGCCAGCAGGCTTTGTGGCAAAACTACTGCAGAACTGAAATTGCCAAAAAAATTGCCCCACATGAAGAGGTGCTTAGATTAAAAAGACATAAAATATGATTAAAACACAAAGCATGCATAAACTTGAAAATATTTATTTAAAATTCATTGTTTAAATTTTTAATGCTCTTTAAAATTCAGACAGCATGTTTAGCTGTCAAATCTCTTCTGGCAGAGGTTCTCTGGGTAACAGTTGGCAGTGTAGTTTTAGCTGGTTGCAGCAAACATCTCCCAGAGGACCTGAATGTATAGGTGGAGAAGGTGATACCGTAGGTAACCTGAACCGAAATCCTGTATGGCTTTAATGGTAATAATCAACACTTTATACTTTACCTAATCAGCAACCAGTGGAATGATTTTAATATTGGTGTGATGTGCTCATTCCTGGATGTACCTGTAACCAATCTAGGTGCCCTGTTTGGAACTAACTGGAGGTTCTAAACTTGTTACAGAGGTAGCCCAATGTACAGCGCACTTGAGGGCATGTTTAGCCTGAAGAAGAGAAGGCTGAGAGGAGATATGATATCCATGTATAAATATGTGAGAGGAAGTCACAGGGAGGACGGAGCAAGCTTGTTTTCTGCTTCCCTGGAGACTAGGTTGCGGAACAATGGCTTCAAACTACAAGAAAGGAGATTGCATCCGAACATGAGGAAGAACTTCCTTACTGTGAGAGCTGTTCAGCAGTGGAACTCTCTGCCCCGGAGTGTGGTGGAGGCTCCTTCTTTGGAAGCTTTTAAACAGAGGCTGGATATGGCCATCTGTCAGGGGTGATTTGAATGCAATATTCCTGCTTCTTGGCAGGGGGCTGGACTGGATGACGCATGAGGTCTCTTCCAACTCTTTGATTCTATTATTCTATGAGGCTACCAGCACATGCACTTAGACTCCCAATTCTATGAAAGGGCACAGATGATGTGTTAGCTGAAGCTGATAATAAGCACATAATGTATTGTAGATGATGACATAGAAGTCATTATTTATTATGTATTTGTACGGTTTAGAAATTGCAATCTCTTCCTGAGTGATTTTTAATAAAATTGCTGGATGACCATCTGTCAGGATTGCTTTGACTGTGTATTCCTACATTGCATGAGTTTGTACAGAATAGCCCCATTTCCAGCTCTATGATTCTGTTATTCTGCGTAGGCTATATTACTGCACGAAAGTTGGTGCCATCATCAATTCATTCATCTTTTAGGTCCCTGAGATACATTTGCTAACTACTTCTTCCTTTTTTACACAATAATGTGCATATCCTCAGGTTCTTTTATTCTCATCTTCTTGTTTATTCTCATCCCCTTGTGCAGGCTTCCAGGTTTTCTTCAGCAGAGAAAGTGGATAACATTCTGACATTTTTATTGAAAGGTCCAGTTATCTCTAATGGTTGCTTTCCACATGAATCACTGGATCACCACCAACAGACCGGTGCGTACATTGTCTTGCTCTCTTTGAACCAGCTGATTGCCAAAACAAATCATAAGTTGACCATTTATTCACCCATACTGGTGTCCATGAGATCCATGCCAGTCCTCAAGCCATTGGCTGATGGCCCTGATGAGTTTTCATGAAGAAACAAGCAGGCAATGCTGGTCCCTGGCACACTGGAAAGGAATAGCTGCTAGGTTCCCACATCAGATAGCCTGAGAAGAATTGATCTATTCTAATAATGATCTTATTAGCTAGTATGTTAATATTTATGTGAGTGAAACAACACCATCCACACATAAGAGATAGTTATCTTTAGGCTTGGGAAACACCCAGAGTACAAAAAAGTAACCCTATAAAGAAACTAAAAAAGGAAGATATATTAAATGGTCAAATGACACTGATTCAAGAAGACTTAGACTGATAATAACAGCATTTTCATGAAAATGGCATGTCTGCTGTAACATTATGTTGACTACTAGAAAATTTATGAGAGCATAGTGTGGTATAGTGTGAGTCTACAACTCTAGAGACATGGAAACCCACTGGGTGTCCAAGTCACATACTCTCCACTTCAGAAGAAGGCAATGACAATCCCACTGTGAACAAACCTTGCCATGAAGCCACTATGAAAGGGTCAAGACACACAACAACAGCAACAACAACAACAACAACAACAACAACAACGGAATTTATTCAATCCTTCCCTTCCACCCTTCCTCCCTTCCTGCTCTCTTTCCTTCCTTCCTTCCTTCCTCCTTCCCTTCCTTCCTTCCTTCCTTCCTTCCTTCCTTCCTTCCTTCCTTCCTTCCTTCCATCCATCCATCCATCCATCTATCAATTACCGGGGAGCAGGTCTTCTTAGCAGGGAGTGCTAGCATGCAGCCCCCAAGTTAGAAAGTGTGCCCGTGCCTGCTCTATCATATATAGTATACCTTCCAAGAAATTAGGAAATGATCATCAGTGTTCTATCTTAGCATATAATGTGCTAGGAAATTCTACTTCATTTGGGGGTGCTTTGGGTACCCTCAGAAGTAGCCTTCAGATGTGACCCCTATTTATTTCTTCATATTCTGATGGGGGTGCCTAGATGTCCATATAGGAACAGCTCATTTGTCTGTGGAAGGTAGTAATAATTTACCTTAATGAAGCGTCAGTATGTACCTCAGTCCAAAGCTACTTTTTGGACTATAGGTCTTAGAATCGCCTATCTGGTTTGGCGCCCCTGCAGATTGTTTCATGCTGTCTAGAAGATTATGGGAACTGTTGTCCCAAAATCCACTTTCCCCAAATACCTCAGATTATCTCTATTCTAAAGAATTGCAGTATGTAAGCACTTCATACTGTGGTAAGCTATGTTTTAATTGGGATAATTGCTGCACATGCATTCATATTCTTTCTCTTGATTCTGAAAATGAAGATTTGCAAGGTCAAGAGTAGTAATTATCTGTAAATATGGTGGACTCCAAATTAGGAGTGGCAGTGTAATAAAGGCTGCCCATTCAGTACATGACAATAGCAAGAAAATATGCATCCCCTTAATAAGAAAATATATGTGTCATGTCTGAATCGATAAGGATTTGAATGGTTTTTGAGAGCTGAAAAATCTTGTACTATAGCTAAAAACAATCTTTACATGATTGCATGTTGAAATGATATAATGAATACTGTTGTTTATGTCCCATTGGCATTCTCCAGCCTTCATTCAGCATTCATTAGTTCTTTTAGAGCTTGTGACTATATCTAGTTGTTCTCTATTGTTATTAAGCAGTCATAATATCTTTAATATGTTTCATGGTTGTTTTTAAGCTGTACATTGGGACACGGGTTTTTTATTGCATCGATAGTTATGTCAGGTCCCCAATCTGGGCTGGGAAGATAATTCAAACATTTTAGAAACCAAGAGTAATACTCCTCACACTACAAACCCATCTATCCTGTTGTGGTTGCATTGTGCAGTTGTCTATTGCATTTCAAAACATATCTGCCTAATGATGCCGAGCAGGAAGTCTGCATTTTCCCCACGATCACTGCTTTAGCTGCTAAGCATAAAGGCTTTATAACAAACGATTGATTTCAAGTCACCTAACTTCACAAGCTTCCCAAATAGCAAACAAATGGAACAATGTAAGTTCCTGACCTGCTATTTTGCAACTGTGCTTAACAGCCTCATGCCTAAATGTGAAAATGCTATTACAGCAATCCTAAATGGTCCAGATGTTTAACAAACCAATATTCTTCACACATGCGAACTGTAGTTGTAATGCCATGCCATGGGAAAAAGCCATTATATATCCAATTACTGCCAAACAGTCGCTCTAGAAATGCTGTGTTTAGCTAGGCAACTAAGGACAAATGTTAAAGCTGGCAGATAAAAAAAATGTCTACCAGGCTTGCTTACACGGTAGAGCTGTCTTTCTATTAGTTTTTTTATACGATACCGCATTGTACATCAAAATATTATCCTCTAATCCTCTTCCCTATACAAGATACTCCTTGTAAAAAAAACTTAATTGTTATTATTGGAAAGGAATCCTGCTATGTTAAATGTGATATACAGCACGAGGGAGAGCCAGCATAGTATTGTGGTTTGAACATTGATCTAAAACTCTGGAAACAAGGGTTTGGTGCCTCACTTGGCCATTGAAGCCCATTGGATAACCTTAGCTGAGTCACAGAATCTCACCCTCCAATTTATTTTATTTATCGTGTCAGGGGCAACCAGACCATTGTATTACATTTCTAACAGAACAAAACAAACAAACAGATAAAAAAACACAAAGTTTGCAAGCTTGATAGTTGATTAAATGTCCTTTGACCAGTATCTGGCCACTTGGAGTGACTCTGGTGTTGCTGCAACACCATTGTGCATGTAGCAGGGCTCAGGTTGCATTGCAGCAGGTGGTCAGTGGTTTGCTCTTCTCCACACTCTCATGTCGTGGATTCCACTTTGTAGCCCCATTTCTGAAGGTTGGCTCTGCATCTTGTGGTGCCAGAGTGCAGTCTGTTCAGCGCCGTCCAAGTCGCCCAGTCTTCTGTGTGCCCAGGGGGGAGTTTCTCATTTGGTATCAGCCATTGGTTGAGGTTCTGGGTTTGAGCCTGCCACTTTTGGACTCTCGCTTGCTGAGGTGTTAATAAAATAAACCCTCCAATTTAGGGTTGCCATAAGTGGGAAATGATTTGAAGGCAGAAAACAACAAAATACAGCATGATTGGATCATCAACCTGAATAAAAGACTTAACCTGGCTTTCCCTACTGGGCATCTTTTTAATGGCAATGTATTGGGATGGGAAAAAAATCCATTGGATTGTTGTGAGTTTTCCAGGCTGTATGGCCATTCTCTCCCACATCTATGACAGGCATCCTCAGAGGTTGTGAGGTTCCATTGTCTCCTTAGTTTCGATAAATATAATCTTTTCATATCTCTCAAAATTCATGTCAAGGAGATATTGATTTTACCTCAAAAATTCATATATGCATGAGGTTTACAGAGTGTTTAGCGAAAACAAAGTGCATTCAAAACAATGCACACCATTTGAAATGCAAATGGCTACTGATACAAACAGTTGAAAACTGAGACATGAGCACGCTTTTGTCAACAACAGAAAAATTAGGTATACTGCATAAATAAATGAATAAATTAGGGAAATTTGATTAAAATACATTATTTTTAACGTTTAATATTCTAAGTGCAAATAAGGATGGAAAGAAAATAAAAGTAAAATCTGAAAAAGCATAATAAAACAGAGACACTTCTAGCAGTATTGTTATTCCTGGAAAATGTTTAATAAGATGTCTCTATACCAAATCTCCACTAACAAAGGTCTCAAGAGAATTCCCATTCTGAAATACAGTAGTAGATGGCTATCAGGCAATCGGCTTCTGGCAAAGAACCTATGGGCTTGCTCTGTTTCTCATCTCCAGACTTTCGTTGAGATGCATTTTTTTATTTACTTCCAATGCACAAGATTGAGAATTTCAAATATTTTCTCCCAGTAAATGGGATTACAGCAGTGTTGTGTACATTTTGATGATAGTACAGACTGTAGCGTGTGTGCAAGAATTCCTTTTTTTTGGGGGGGGGGTGAAAATAATTCAGTTCATTTTGGGGGGAAATTATTGTGTTCACAAAATACCTTTTGTCTCCAGACAAGAAAAAATCAGGAACAGCTAATCACCTCTCAACAAAGGATTCCCCTAGGCAGTAAGAAGTCACATTTTGAAAACTGCTAGGCCATTAAATGCTAATTAAGGTGGCCAACTGAAACATTCACACCTACCTTCAACAGACAAGAGTTCTATTTCCCACCTCGGATATTCCACAGATATATAAACCCCATTTTCCTAGTTTCCAACAGACCTCACAACCTCTGAGGATGCCTGCCATAGATGCAGGAAAAACATCAGGAGATAATGACAATCATGCCATCACCGCTCAAGCAGGGAGCTTTGAGATGGTTGAACAGAAGCTCTCCAAAGCTTTAGGTGCTCTTGCTGCCCATTACAGGGAAAACCAGCTGATTCCTAATCCATCTAAGACACAGACATGTGCTTTTCATTTTAAGAACAGAAGAGCATCTCAAGCTCTGAGGATTACCTGGGAAGGAATCTCACTGGAGCACTGCAGCACACCCAAATATCTGGGAGTTACGCTGGACTGTGCTCTGACCTACAAGAAGCACTGCCTGAATACCAAGCAGAAAGTTGGTGCTAGAAACAATATCATATGAAAGCTGACTGGCACAACCTGATACAGTGAAGACATCTGCCCTTGCACTTTGCTACTCTGCTGCCGTGTACACATGCCCAGTGTGGAACACACCTCACCATGCTAAAACAGTGGATGTGGCTTTTAATGAGACATGCTGCATTACAGGCTGTCTGCGCCCTACACCACTGGAGAAATTACACTGTCTAGCTGGTATTTCACCACCTGACATCCACCGGGAAGTAGCAGCCAATAATGAAAGGACCAAGGTAGTGACATCTCTGGCCCATCCCCTGTTCGGATATCAGCCAGCACACCAAGGCCTTAAATCAAGAAATAGTTTTCTAAGATCTACAGATATACTTGCAGGGACACCTCAGCAAGCGAGAGTCCAAAAATGGCAGGCTAACACCCAACATCTCAATCCATGTCTGATACCAAATGAGAGACTCCCTCCTGTACACATGGAAGACTGCGCAACTGGAGGGTGCTAAACAGATTGTGCTCTGGCACCGCAAGATGCAGAGCCAACCTTAAGACATGGGGCTACAAAGTGGAATCCACAACATGCGAGTGTGGAGTGGAGCAAACCACAGACCACCTACTACAATGCAACCTGAGCCCTGCCACATGCACAATGGAGGACCTTCTTATAGCAACACCAGAGGCACTTCAAGTGGCCAGCTACTGACCAAAGGACATTTAATAGAATGCCAAGTTTTTAAACTTTGTGTTTTCTCAAATACATTGGTTTGTTCCTGATACGATAAATAAAATAAACCAGGAGAGAATGCTTCTGGAAGATGGGCATACAGCCCGAAAAACGTGCAACCATCAATTTCTCTGTGTGTTTTCTCTACCACCCCATGTAGATCTTCCATTCATATTTAGTCTTCCCAATGGTCTCAGTGTAGTAATAGCAACTTCAGACTTGTAAAACTGATATATTTGCACATGTGTCTTTTCTTCTCCCCACAATATAGACTCACATTCAGAAGAGCTTCCCACTCTTCTCCACTGTGCAGCAAAATTTGGGTTAAAGAAGCTTGCTGCTCTTCTCCTTCAATGTCCTGAGGCAATCCTAGCTTGCAGCTTAAACAACAAATATGGAGAAAATCCAGCACTTCTTGCTGAAAAGCATGGCCATAGGGAGATTCAGAAGATCATTAAAGAACAGTCAGTAAGTAACAACTTACTTTAGGGCTAAGATCAGAGTGAAATAGACTGCTAGAAGATGTTGTGATGCTGAGCATAAATCTTCAGAGAGAGGTGTAAGACTGACAGTCTGTTTTTTTTAGTTGCCTCTGAAATATCAAAGCAATAACTTCTATTTTGTGGAAGTTTAATTCTGTTGAAGTCGGAGATTTTTCCAAAGGTGTGAGTGCTACATGTAGAAATGTGATGGGGAAAAAAATCATATTATAATATGTGTAGAGTACAAAAAATCCCCATTATTTCTTTTTAAATCTCTACTAATAGACTGGAATTTGTAAATATATCCCAATTCAGCTCTTGATATTTCCAATCTTCCCTTCAAATTCATTTGTTCCAGAACATTTACTTAGAGATCAGTGATTCTGTACCTTGGCAGTCTAAAAGTATTCTGGCTCTGATTCTCAGGCACTGCCATTTCTAACTTGCTTGTGTTAAATTGCTGTCTATTCGTTTGCACTGAGAACATCCTGCATAAAGTGCACTCAGGAGGCATTGCTGCTAGAGGATGGCATATATCACACCGGAAAATGAGCAATACACCTCTAATGTTGCAGGTGACATTATTAGTGCCTAGGATGGTGCTGTCAAAGCACATGGATTGACAGAGATGGCCTTTGAGTTTATAATGTGGTCTCGATTCAATACTTCCATCCATATTGATTTGGAGAGTCCTGTTGGTCTGGAGAACCATCTAAAGGCATGCTACAGAGAGCCTGTGAGCAGACAGTGTTGTTGTCCAAATTGGTTGTAGTTTATTGGGAATGATTTCGAGTAGCCTCAACAGTGATAATTCTGTTTGCGGCCTGCCTTGTAAAATATTGTTCTAGTCTTGCCTTATCAGTTTTCTTTTTTCACCTCATTGGATGGGTACTTTAGTTTGAGAAAAGTGTGCTGCAAATCCATCTGTTTTGAGTCCCTGTCTTGTGATTCTGAGCTGACATGTATGGTTGTAAAAAAAAATGATTTAATAATATACTCTTGGTAGACATTGGAAGCATATAAAATAAATAAAATGTTTTCTTGTTTGTTAAAAAAAATTTACAAAATGACAAATCAGCAATTGACAGCAGTACGTCAAAAAGCAGTGTTAGTGGGTCAAAATATCACACAATATTTGGTGTTTTGTCCATTAGTAAAGGTAAAGGTTTTCCTTTGACATTAAGTCTAGTCATGTCCGACTCTGGGGGTTGGTGCTCATCTCCATTTCTAAGCCGAAGAGCCTGCATTATCTGTAGATGCCTCCAAGGTCATGTGGCTGGCATGACTGCATGGAGCATTGTTACCTTCCCGCCAGAGCGGTGCCTATTGATCTACTGGCATTTGCATGTTTTCGAACTCCCAGGTCGGCAGAAGCTGGGGCTAACAGTGAGTGCTCACCCCACTCCCCAGATTCGAACTGCCAACCTTTGGGTTAACAAGTTCAGCAGCTCAGTGGTTTAACCTGTTTCATCCCAGGGGCTCCTATGTTATCAGTGCCTAATACTTTTTAATATTAGTGACTTCCCAAACTTTTTTTAGTTTGCTCTGAAAAAACGTGGTCAGACCTGTCTTTATTTTGAGTGGCCACACTTATCCTGTGGGGAAAATCCATTCTTACAGCACTTGTGCATAAATGCCTATTTGAGCAACAATTTAGAAATGTTATACTAAAAAAATAATATTTGCTCATCCAGTATTGTGCATACCACATGCAATGTAATATATGAGTTGTGTACAAGAATGCTTTAATTTTGCAATAATGTACATGTGCTTTTTAATGTGGAATATCAACAATGATAAATAATAATAGCATGATACATGTAACTGTTACCTTAATCTATTTTGCAATAACTGTTTTGGTATATCAGTGGTGCAATCCTACATATGTCTGCTCAAATATTATTGTTATTATGTGTCTTCAATTTGACTATTACCTATCACAGAATTTTCTTTGCAAAGTTTGTTCAGAGAGGGTTACCTTCCTCTCAGGTTGAGAGAATGTGACTTGCCCAGTGGGTTTCCATGGCTGAGCAGGAATTCAAGTCCTGGGACCTAATCAGACAACAGTATTGACAGACATCATTAAGTTAAGTAAAGAGAAGAATCGGGAGTTGATCGTACCTTCCTCCCTCACTCTTTTTCTTTCATGATCCTCTCATCTAATTTTTAGTGCTTTCCCGTAGGCACCCGCTATCTTCGTCATCACACATGTCTCCATCCCCACTGTTTTCTTCATGCAAATCTGCCAGAATCCCTTTCCATGGGATGCAATAGTTCTGCATCTAAACCCATTGGACCCTTAAGACAGGGATGCCATTTTAAACCACTTCTTTCCATAGGAAGGAATAATCAGGCATTTCTATAAACAGGGATGACAGTTCTCTGCTAAGTACAATGTTATAATCGGAACAAATCAGCAAAGAAAAACTGCCTGTTCACTATTCTACAATGCCTCTATTGCGCTATATCTGTCAATAATAATAATAATAATAATAATAATAATAACAATAAAGAAATGTGTGAAGGAAATGAGTTATTATGCACTTCTGTAAAAGGGATGACAGCTCACTGCTAAGGAAAGCTTACTGCTAAGCACCATGGCAAGCTCTGAAACACAACAGAGACTATCATGGACCCCATCACATGTTGTTTTGAGCCAAAATAACAGGTCCTTAGCACTATCTTGGCTAAATTCATAATTTCTCCCCATGGTTGTGTTGTTGTTTATTCGTTCAGTCACTTTGGACTCTTCATGACCATGGACCAGCCCATGCTAGAGCTCCCTGTCAACCATCACCACCTTCAGCTCTTTCAGAGTCAAGCTAGTCACTTCAAGGATTCCATCCATCCATCTTGCTCTGGGTCAGCCCCTCTTGCTTTTTCCTTCCATTTTCCCAAGCATCATTGTCTTCTCTAAGCTTTCTTGTCTTCTCATGATGTGGCCAAAGTACTTCATCTTTGCCTCTAATATCCTTCCCTCCAATGAGCAGTCGGGCTTTATTTCCTGAAGTATGGACTGGATCTTCTCGCAGTCCAAGGCACTCTCAGAACTTTCCTCCAACAACACAGTTCAAAAGCATCTATCTTATTTTTCTCAGTCTTCCTTATGGTCCAGCTCTCACATCTGTAGGTTAGTACGGGGAATACCATTGCTTTAACTATGCAGATCTTTGTTGCCAGTGTGATGTCTCTACTCTTCACTATTTTATCGAGATTGATCATTGCTCTCCTCATTGCTCTCCATGATTACTCTGTAGTTCTGTGATTTGGGGGGGGGGGAGCAGTGACAACCGGAAGTCATCTGATGCCAGCTGTGACTCCCAGCAAATTTATGGGGGACGAGGGGGTGGGATTTAAGCGTAATGAGATGGCTGTTCTCTTGGTGTCAAACCACTATACCATACTGGCCCCTTTCTATTCAAAAGCACATCATATTCAACCAGTAACAGCATTTGATGGCTTAAAGATCCATAAAAAGCATAGAATCCTAGAATCATAGGTTGGAACAGACCATCTCAGCTATCTAGACCATCCCTCTGCCATGCAGGAAAAGCTCAAAGTACATGTTTTTGTATCATGTTACATTGTGGCATTTTATAAAATACAATCAAACACTGCCCTTTTTAAAAAAAGAAAAGTAAATAAATATGCGTAATCAAACTGAATTAGCACTACTTTTTCACTAGCTAAATGAAGGATCTGATTGTATCAGACCACAAAGAACCTTTGATAGACTAAATCATGGGCAGAAATGACCCATTGGTGCCACTGTGACAAAGATATCCATCTTCTTCTTAGCTACTCATGAGCCAGAATATACATATTCATGTCTTAGTCACAGAAGGAGGAAAGGGAAGAACAGATTGGCCAACATGTGTTCTTATTGTGGGAGTTTGTCCAGGCTGGCCTCAGGCAGAGTAATGCAGGGATTGCTTCTCCGCTGAAATGGTGCTGGTGAGATCCAAGTACAAATAACAAAACTTTGCAGCTAGAGCAGAAGATGCAAAGCAAGAACAAAAAAGCCACCAGATTGTTCTATGTGTCATGCAGATGGTCCAAGAGGTAACCTCTCTGCTACTTCAATGTGACCTTATCTGTTTGGGAATGAAGAATGGTCTTACTTCCAAAAACTGAGTTCATAACATGAGTTAAAAAGCAGTTTGCAATATATTATTGCCTGCCTAATTAGCATGGATGAAACTCTGACTCCCTGAAAAGAAAAGAAACTTAGGTTACCTCCTGGAACAGAACAGGAACTAATTACTATAGCTTTGGATGGTCTCCCATGGTTGCTAAAAAAGATTGACAAAAGAAGTGAAAAAGTAATCCTGAGGCAGATTGTGGTGAACGTGTTTTGCACATAAAAGAAAATTAAGCCCAGATATGTTGCCTTTCCTTTCAGTAATTAGGCATTAGTCAAAAATCGTTCTAAATTATTAGATACTGATATTGGATTTAATGTAATTCTTAGGGACTAACTGGTACTACAAATAATATCAAAATTGACATTTTGCAAGATTTAAAAATGAATTTGCATCTATGAATGCCTGTTCAGAGCGTAAATCATATTCTTCCTGGTTAGTACATATATTGCAGGAATAGAAAGTGTGTGTTGAGTTGCAAATCTCATCATCCCTAGCAAGCATAGCTGAGAGTTGAAGTTCAATAACATTTAGACAGTCACACATTTCCCAATCTAATATGCAGTGGGCCCTTGATATTAATTGGCGTTTGGGTCCAGGATCTCCTTTAGAAAGTCCTTGGAGGCTCATGTGCCATTATATATAAAAATGTGTCCCTTATATAAAATAGCAAAAGTAATGGTCCCATCTATATTAGTGATTTAATGCAGTTTAAAACCAGTATTGAAGTCACATTCTCCCCGGTCACATTCTTTTGGAGCAAATGATGGCTAGACTTTCCTTTTTTTAGTTGTCAAAAAGAAGGACCTTTTCTCTCAGAGTCTTCTCAAGGAGAGTAATCAAATTGACAAGGCGGAGGCTGAATACAAATTTGTTCTATAACCTGTGCTTGGAGAGAAAACAAATAAGCCTATCAGTCTGCAAAAACATAAAATTAGCTTTAGTAACAAACCTTATGTGTAATCAAATAAATTGTCTAATGAATGAGAGAGGGGGGAGTAAAAAAATGTCTGAAGATAACAGAAGGCGCAGAAAGAGATTAGGTATGGTAAAAGAAAGGAAATATGCAATATGAAAAGTTTATATGCTTGCCAACACTAACACTTTCAGGTCAGATTATTTAGGCATTTTCGTTTTAGCTATTGGCCAAAATACTACCACTACCCCAGGAAGGATTTGTATGAATTGTGACAAAAAAGCTGCAAACTCCTGCCATTTCACCTTTTTAAAAACTTGAGTTATAATAATAATTTGTAAAAGGCTTTCGCTAACACAGTTTCCACAGTGAAATGTTCTTCTTAGGAGAATCTATTATACCTCTGCAAAATACTGTGAGTCATGTGTAAAACTCAAGGCCCACAGACCATATCTGACCCACCGTGTCATCTTATGTAGCCCTCCAGATGCTGGACTACAACTCCTGTATTCCTCATCATCAAACATCAGGACTAGAGCTAATGAGTGTTGTGCTGCATTAACATCTGAATGGCCACAGTTTGTTCTGTTTAGCCAGGATAGTGGGGCTTAGATGCAAGGCTTGTGGATATGGTGCCCAACTTTAAAATGTCATTTAGCCTTTCTCCAACCACACAAGTGCTGTTTGGTTGCAATTCCCCACATTCCCAGTCTGAATGGTGGATAATCAAAAGTGATGGTAGCAATAATATCTGGGAATCCAAACTGTAAAAACTAAAGAGCAGTGACCACTATGTAAAAAATATAGTCTACTCTCTGTATCCACAGATTCTTCATCAATGGATTCAATGGCTCATTGAAAGCAACTATAAGGCCGATGTGGCTCTTGATGAAAATGTGTTAGACAACTGCTGTGAGCTCTTTGAAATACTTCTTGCCTAGGATTATCTACTCCCTCCCAAGTTTCAGGGGACATTTCTGTTCTTCCTCCTCCCCTCCAATAAAAATCCCAATGAAATTTCTTTCTGAAGACTTTCAATTCAACCAAGTTTGTTCACTTGTTATTTGTTTTGCTTTGCTTTTTAAAATGTGTGGCCTTGTTTATTTCTTATGCTCAAGGCAATGAAAGCTCTTTGTCCTTATAGTACCTTTCTGCAGTGTTCATGTTGGATTGCCAACCATCTCATGGGAGAAGAAGCAGGGAGGAAAATGGTCTGGCTGCAATTTTGACCTCTGGGCTAGTTGCCAGCATTTTGTGACTAAAAGGCAAAAATTCATGCTGTGGCCAACATGGTGTTCAGTAAAGCTGGATTTATTTATTTTTTTATTTGAATAAAAAATCCAATAGCTGCATTTGAGGCTTAAGAAGTAACCTGTTCACTTGGCATTTAATACGTTAACCTGTGCCTTTGCTGTAATGTTTCTTTTGTTTTTATATTGACCTCCAGTGCAAAATATAAATTGAACATTCTCAGATGCAGGGAAGAGAGAAAAAGGAAAAGAAACAAAATTACTCTTTTTTTAAAAAAAAAAGTTCTTTTTGTGACTGAATAGTATTCCTAACAGTGACTAGCTGGACCTCATACCCCTATTCTTTAAAGTCATTTGTGAATATTAATATTTCATGACAGTTTGAACTTAACCCATCTGGGAATACTCTGCAATTCATCAAACATTTCCATAACCCATGGGGTTTTCAAGTGTCTTAGATTTTGCCACTACCAAGATCCATATAGCCGACAACAGAGTTTCAGTAAATTAGCATTTTGGCAATATTTTTAATCTCAATTAGCAGAACAACATGCAGCTCAAAATCCTTTTCTGCATTTATTAGTTTACTTAATGTAAACAATTGGTGCTCCTCCAGATGTTTTGGACTTCAGCTCCTACAATTCTTAACAGCTGGTAAGATGGTTGGGATTTCTGGGAGCTGAAGTCCAAAACACCCGGAGGAGCACAGTTGAAAAACATTCATTAATGTATATCAGGCTTTTCTCCTGAATGGAATGACAAACCTTGTCACACGGTCACCGGAGTCTCTCCACTTCATCAGGTGGCATGGGGAACCCTGCACCCTATGCCCTGCATTTCCCAGCTCCTCTTCCAGTGGATCCCATGGGGAGAAGCATGCGTGGAGTATGCAGCTTTCCCATATGGATTGCAATGGCAACAGGGGAAGCCTCCTGTGTTGCTGTGGTGGTGGCATGCAGTGGCCCCAGCCTCCTTCACCCACAGAACCATGCCAGCATTGTATGACGGGAGCCGGTGGGCTCCGTGGGTGACCTGGGCTAAACCAGCACATGCCACTAAATTTAGACCTTTGTGATGAGGTCTTAAGCATAAGATGAGGTCACAGCATAAATTAAAATAGCTGAATGAATTAAAAATTAATAATACTTCCTTTTTAAAAAGTTAACAACAATATTATAACATCAATATTGAGCATCACAGTTTGCAATAACTTTCTTATTTGTGCAGTCTTGCCAAATGGAGAGAGCACTACCTCTTCTATTGTGCCAATGATTCACAACATTTCAGATTCATCCTATGACAGTTCATGCACTGGTGAAAGGATTTTGTTTTTATGAAATTCTTGTGTCTCTCTTCTTAGTTGTTTGTGAAGTGTTATCAAAGTTGATGCTGAAAATGAAACAGTCTTTGAAGCCAGTGTTCACTTCTGTGTATGTGGAGAACAAGCTCAGGAGAAGGGGCATTTCATTTTCATAAACTTAACATTGAAAATTCGAGGATTTCCCCAAATCCTTTTTGACCACTCTCATTTATTGAGGAAATAATCAGTTTAGCAATGCCCTTTTTACTTTTAACTCACAACAGCAAGCTTTTTTTTTTACAAAATCAGAAATTTTTGAACACTTAACCACAATTTATTCCCAAAGCCAAATTTATAGAAAGCATGTTTTCTGTTTGCAATGTGGATGAGGCAAGCTGTTGACTACAGTTTTGTCCATAGATTTCCAAACTTCTTGTTAAGTGTGGCTACTTGACCTGCTTAAAGTCTGATCACAGGTCTTATTTCAAAACTATTGATTTCTGATCTTTGAAAATCACTTCCACAGAATCAACAAATCTGCCTTCGAAAAGTCATGCTCCAAGAGGTTCCTTCCAAAGATACACTTTATCCAACAGGTACCATCTGGTGCCATCTGTATCTGCATGTTGGATCCAGCAGAGTCTTGGATGAGCAGAAAGGCATGTAGTTCTCCTATTTCTATGGATACCCTTTATTCTTCTGGAAGATGCCTTGACTCTCAGAAGCGGATTGAGAATAAAAAGATCTGCAATAGAGAATACAGGAGAGGGATTCTCTATTCCATCTATGTAGTTCTGTTAGTGCATCTCTTGTCCATCATTCTTGGAAATGAGGAACATGTGGCCTTCATCCCTAATCATTCAAGACTATCATGTGAGCTGCAATCCAATAATATCTGTAAGATCACAATCCTTTTGTAGACTATCCCAGCAAGGGAGCAAGAAAAACAATGAGAGGAAAAAATTAATCCCATCAGAATTGTAATCCTCTTTTCAGTTAACATCCTGAGGGCTACATTTGGCACTTTAACCCTCTAAGTCTAGATCAGAGATCCTCAAACTTTTAAGGCAGAGGATTGGTTCAGAGTCCCTCAGATTGTTGGGGATGGGCGGCTAAAACTTTGAAAAAACTTGAATAAATTCCTATGCACCCTGCACATATCTTATTTGTAGTACAAAACCCATTAAAAATAATGCAATATTTACAATGAGCAATTTTAATAAATATAAACTTGCCAGTATTTCAATGGGAATGTGGCTCTGCTTTTGGTTGATGAGATAGTCAAGTTAATTAGGATTGTTGTTGTGTGCCTTCAAGTTGTTTCAGATTTAGGGTTGACTCTAAGTCTAAAGTTTAGAGTGGAGGTCCTTAGAGGGGCACATCTGGGCCCTAGAACTTAGCTTAGGGACTCCTGATCTAGATCTAACATGACTCACTAGAAAAGACAGTGCTGTTTGGTATGATAGAAAGCAACTGGAAAAGAAGATGATTGCATTCCAGATGGATAGACTCAATCAAGAACACCATGGCCCTGATTGTACAAGACCTCAGCAAGGCTATGGAAAAAGGAGTATTTCCTTCATAGGGTTGTCGTTGGTGTAAATCAACATGGCAGCAATTAACAACAATAAGATAGGGCAGTCAGTGATGAAGGATGATGGAAGTTACATTTGGACAATATTTGGAAAAACTGCACTTTGCCCATCTATGCCCTGTACATGAGGTAGGAAGAGATAGCGTGAGAGTTCTACCATGGGCTTGAGTTACTGCAATATGAATATTAAAATCCAAGTTTGGAGCTGGAATGTGAAATTAATTTGTGTGAAATTATAAACACAAGCTGGTTTTTGCCCAGTTTTGTGACCCCATTATGGTATATTTTAAAGAGTTACAAGCAAGTGAGCTTGGGAAAAGATCTAGTCTCAAGGTTACCTTAGCAACCACTCCCAAAGAACAGAAAGATTAATAAAAATCTTTTTTTTTTTTTTTGCAGCTAGCTGCTACATACTAAAATTTATAGAATGAAGGAAATACTTGAGCAAATAAAAGTATGTTTGGAGTACTTCCTACTTTATTTCATGAGTGCATATTTCCAAAGCTTGGAATTACTGGTGCATTATAGATTTTTTTCTCTCTCAACCTAATTTGTTGTGAAATCTTTCCTCATCCACTCACCCCTCTCTCTCTGGCCATTGCTGATGTAATTTATAAGCGCTCATAAAGATGCTATGTTCTGCATTATTTTAATGTTAGTGACAAGACAACATGTCTCCATCAGCTATTGGCTTGTCTTGTTTCTTCCTTCCTCTAAATCTTAATGAAAAATATCAGTCTGGTGTATATTTAGTACAGTTTAACCAAATGGCTAGCTATAATTCTAGAAATCGGGGGGGGGGAGAGCAAAATGAGGACTTGTTTCTTAAATAAGAATACTGTTCCTTCAATACTTAAATTGCTAGCATTTTTATTTAGACCACATACTCAAGAAGTAAGTATACAAATAGAAAGAAGTTGGTAGTGTAAGCTTCCGTAGGCTACAGTTAATTCCTCATATGCATCTATGGATTGATGTAAGTAATGTACCTCAACTCTTATCAAGAAAGATAAGAGTTGAATGGTGAAAGATGAGAGCTTAGTCTGTCCTCAGAGAACCTACAAAAAGTTCCAACCCCCGTCTATTCTCTCTGCCATGATGCCACTTCTGGCCTTTTCCAAAAGGAGTGGTGACTATTTGGTGCTTCCCCTTAGAGAAGCTTGGGGCAGGGGGGTTGCGTTTCTTTTAGGTTCTCCTGGGAATTAACTAAGCTCTCAACTTTCTTCACTCCAATAAGGACATTTTCCTTTTCTCTGAGTGTTATGGCCAAAGGCCTTTTTGAATACTTGAGCAGGAAGGTAATGGTGGTGATCAGGAGTGGCTTGTCCCTAAGAAATAATTTAGGAGAACATTACTTCATGCATTTAATTAAGATGGTTTTGGACTAACATGTAGGCCATAATGTTTTTGTAATGCAAATTGGAAACATCTGATGTTTTGAGGAGCCAAAACAATCCCCAAAACTGCATCATCAATCTCATCATTTCATGATTCTCTTCTTCCCATAATGCATCAGACTAAAATGCATCAGACATAATGCATCTGCTTTTGAAGACTGCTCAGAAACTTCAACTAATCCAATGAGCGGCAGCTAGACTACTCACTGGAGGGTCATACAGAGAGCATACCACCCCTCTCTTATGTCATCTCCACTGGCTGCTGGTCCAATTCCAAGAACAGTTCAAAGTGCTGGTTTTGACCTATAAAGCCCTATATGGCTCCAGCCCAGCTTACCTTTCCGAACGTATCTCCCTCTACGTTTAAGATCTTCTGGGGAGGCCTGCTCTCAGCCCAGCCTTTGGCGCAAACATGCTTGGCAGGGACGAGGGACAGGACCTTCTCAGTGGTGGCCCTCCACCTGTGGAACTCATTCTCCAGCAAAATCAGGTCAACAACATCCCTCCTCACCTTCAGGAGGAAATTGAAAATGTGGTTATAGGACCAGGCCTTTGTGTAGCTGGCAAATAATTGACAATGGTAATGATGATAATGTTATGGAAAATGGACTATGGACAGGCTTCGAATTGTGTTGTGCTCGCTGAATTTGTTTCTACATAAGGCTAGACAGCCAGTGTTATTGCACTTTTTATTAATGTATTTTTTATTTAAAAACTAATTTTAAAATTAATTTACTGTTTTCTTATATGTAATTACTGTATGTATTATTTATACGTAATGSCATAGAATTGTGCTGGATGTAAGCCATCCTGAGTCCGTCCCCCTCCCGGGGGGGGGGGGGTGTTTGAGATGAGCAGGGTATGAATGATTGAAATAAATAATAAATAATAAAAATGATTGCTGTGTTCCTACAAATTCCACACACACATGGTTTTTACACACACATGGTTTTTACCATGTGGCTATCAGGAGACCATTTTGGAAGGTGCATCTGCCATAGGGTGATGGAAGAAAGACTAGCTGTGAAACTTCATAGTGCTCTAAACATGGTATTTGGATGAAAGAGGAATTTATCCACGTGGCATCACCATCAAGACAACAGGCCGTCGTTATGAAGCTTGTGGATAAAGCATATATTTAGATGTTAAGATATGTTTAGAAGAGGAAATTCCACAAGTGATGAAATATGTCTGTTAGGTACAGCATGTGCTTTTCCTCACTTGCTTTGCTTTGAGATAGATTCTAGGAAGGTATATGTAGGTTGAATATGTAGATTTGATTGCTGAAGTGCATATTTCTAAGAATGTCACTTTCTAAGAGGGAAAATATGCTGATGCTGCAGAATAAATATTACTGATGACTTCTAGTTTGACCCCAAGAATGCAAAATCCAGAAATAATGCATCCTGCTGTAACTCTCAAATCTTTGTAGCAAGAAAGAATGAGAAAACATTGAAAAAACAGTGGCTAGTAATAATGTCACCTGTCTGCCAGAAGAGGTGATAACGTTAGTTTGTTCTCAGTGATGCCAAATGAAGTGAACAGAGATTTATGTCTATGCAGTTTCAAGGCTTTGGTATCCGCTAGTAGCCTGAGCCAGTTGATTGCCTTTGCAAATAGATATGCAAAACATCCAATCAATTTGAGTGACAAAAAAACCTCCTTTATTGAAGCTTCCAACTTAGCCACCCACCCACTTTTCAGAATATGCCCTCCTCGACCATACTATTTCCGATTAACCTTCCTGTACCTCTGCTTACAGTGAATCCCAAAAGGCCTAATCAGTCCATTGATTCATTGAGGTTGTGGTGGCATCCATGCTAATTACTAAGAATATACTTTGGGGTTTTCCCAGATGTGCCCTGATTAGTTTGTGGGCACTGAACATCCATCTGTGCTTCCCAAAGCTGCCAGCGAAAAAATGCTTATTGAAGAGGAATGAGTACATTAAGAGCCAAAAGAGAAGAGCAGGGAGAAAGAGGGAGAATTCAGAAATCACAAAGCTTTAACCCTTATTCTAATAAAAAGGTCATGGAAACTCCGTCATTCCATCTACAGTTTATATAACAAAGGGGAATCCTAACCTGCTTTATGAATCCACAGGAATTATTATTTCAATTATTGCCACATTCATTGATAGTACTACTCACCAGCCATATGTTTCTAGATCCACCAGTTCTGTGGCCGGAGGGACCATTAGTATTTTAAGCGACTGAATGAAAACTGGGATGTGTTAAATCTATTTTTTTAAAGATCCTTTTAAAAATGTCCCATCTTTAAAGGTGACATGAGTGATAAATGGGACAGGGCCTTTTCTGTGGTAGCATCTAAAATATGAAATACCTTAGGCATATTCAATATTTTAAGCCTGGTGCTGGTACCAGTTAAGCACTTTTTGAAAAGGTACAGTGGATTTTTTTATATTTGGTAATTACTTGGTTCTTCCTCCTTCCCTTCTCCCCCTCTTCATCTTCTTCCCTCTTTTTTGGTTATTTCTGAGCCTTTTTTGTTATAACCAATTGTTTAAACTGTCTGTGAGCCACTTTGCAGCCTTGTATTTGATAGAAATTAGGATTACAATGGTTTAAATCAATATTTACCGACCAGTTATTCATCTGGATCCATTCCCATTCTTCTAGATGTTTTGGCCCATCATAATTTTTCTCCAGGATCCCTTTGACACCATTCAATTATAGCACTATATTCCATTTTAATTGCCATGGTAATATCTTGGGGGACCCAGGTATTTGCATTTTAAGGAGGGATATTTAAAGTTTTCAGCCAGAGATCAATAGCGCCTGTGGATTCATTCAAACAGTCATCCTACTGAAATAAAAGAACTGTCAGTCTCAATTGATACAGGGAGCTGAGTGTGCCATTTGTTGTTTACTGTCAAGTTATTTCAGACTTATGGTGACCCTAAGGCAAATTCACCAGGTGTTCTTGGTACATTTTTGTCAAAAGGGGGTTGCTTTTGCCTTCCTCTAGACACTATACTCCTTTTGATGCAGCCCAAAATCCCATTGGCTTTTAAAGCTGCTGCACCACACCATTGGCTCATGTTCAACTTGTTGCCCACTAAAATTCCAATATCTTTTTCACGTGTATTACTGTCATGCTAGGCATCACAGATCGTGTATATCTATGCATTTCATTTTTTTCTGCCTAAGTGTAGTACTTTACACTTCTCCTTGTTGAAATTAATTTTGTTAGTTTTGGCCCAGCTCTCTAATCTGTTGAGGTCATTTTGAATTCTAATCCTATCTTCTGGACTATTAGCTATCCCTCCTAATTTGGTGTCATCTGTGAACTTGACAAGCAACATGTTCTCTAAATCTTCATCTAAGTCAATAATAAAGATGTTGAACAGCACTGAGCCTAGTACAGAGCCTTGCAGCACCCCACTAGTCAGGTTTTTTTTTTAGGATGAAGATGAACCATTGGTGAGCACCCTTTGGATTTGGTCACTCAACCAATTACAAATCCACATTTTGTTACTTTGTTTGCAAGAAGGTCATGTGGGACCTTCTCAAAGGCCTTACTGAAATCAAGATATGCTACATCCACAGCATTCCCTGTATCTACCAAGCTTGTAACCCTATTTAAAAAAGAGATAAGATTATTGTGGCATGACTTGTTTTTGAGAAATCCATGCTGACTTTTAGTAATCACAGGCATTATTGCAGATCTTAGAAACTACTTCTTAATGATCTTAATGTAGATATCCTACACTTTCCTTTTTTCTACTGACTAAAGAACCCCTTTTTATTGTTTCTAATCTCTCTGGCAAGCTTGAGCTCACTCTGCTCTTTAACGTTTCTGATCTTTTCCCTAAATGTGTTGTTATTTGTTTGAATTCTCATTCTTCGTTTCTTTGTATATTTAATTTAATCTGAGTGAGAATTACATGATCATTTTTATGGGAAATTTCATGATGAGATGAAACATTCCTGCAGTTTTTCCTTCATTACTGGTTCTTATAAATTACCCTTACATTTACATCTCTGGTGTAAATGAGCATTGCTGCTTTGTCAATGACTGTATTCTGTGTATCTTTAGACACTTATCCCAATAATAACCGTGCAGTTCTTTGTGGTAAGACTCATCTATTTTTAAGTTGTTGGGTAGACCCAGTGGGCTCACACTAAAATAACAGAGTGAAATGGTGTACAATTTCAATTTCAGCCCAAACCATGTTTCCATGGAAGTTAATAAATGTTTCCTCCATGAATACAGATCCCTGGAGGATGCATTCATGAACTTCCATGGAAACAGGATGGTAACATATGCTATTGAAATTAATCATTTCTGCCAGAAGCTACCATTGATCAACCTAGATGACCTAGAAAATTCATTGAGAGGTATCTTCTCTAGGAATTTGTTAGGTTTTCCAGGGTGACTATTATGATAACTCCAGGTGGAAGCATAGCATAGAATCACTTGGAGGACCTAATTCCTAGCAAGCATATTTTATTGTATGCAGGTAGACGAAACTGTGTATTCTGGACCTCCAGGTATGGTCCAGTGTGATGCTGGATCAGAGGCACTATGGGGAATCAATATGGTAGGCAGGATTGTAGTTGACTACTAACAGTCATGCTAGCCACATGACCTAGGAGGTGTCTACAGACAACACTGGTTCTCCTTCAGCTTAGAAATGCAGATGAGCATCACCCGGCAGAGTCGGACACAACTAGACTTAATGTCAGGGGAAACCTTTACCTTTTACTAACCAGAGCTGGGTACTTCACTTGCTAGATTTTTTTTCTTCAAGCCCTCTGAACACCTGATGTTTATCCTAGGAGAAAAAGTCCAGAAATCGGTATTTTTAATGGGGATGGCCTGATGCTTTTAGGAATTTGCACCATCAAAATTCCTATTTGTGAACAGATTGTGATATGGATTAAATCAGTCACCAAGCCATTCTTGCCTGAAGGAAATGCAACCTTTAAGGGCTTCCTACCATTTGGCTCAATGCCAAATGCTATTTTCCGTGGTCCTTTACTATCCATCCGACAGAAGTAGGCTCTGCTATCTCCTCTGGCTTACCTGACAAGTTGTAATGCTTACACAAGATCTACACAAGATTATGTAGAATAACTAGAAGGGTGAGACACTTTTCATTTTTCAGCTTGTAATTTCCTGACAGAGAAACACTGTGGTCTCTTGGCTCACATTTTGGTATTGTTCCAGAAGCTGGTGGTGAGCTTACTCATTTTCCTTTTTCAAGCAAGATTCTGTGTTTACTTGTTTGCCAACAGGTAGCAATCAGTCAGCCAGACCCAAGGAGCACAAAGCCCAATCAATTTTGGGAAAATGTCCAGGCCAGAAAGAAAGAAAAATAATTCTCTAGAACCCCTTAAGCACTAGGATTGCATCGATCACTTGCAGAGCTTGCTGACCACCTGCAAGAAATAAGCCATTTATAGCTATCAGGACTGCTGTGCACCAAATGGCGTCATGATGGAACAGGCTTCAGAGCTTGTGGGGATCGATAATTGGCTTCATTTGTCTTTGTAGCAAACGGCATTATTTTGTCATCTGACTCCATTGTGGCTCAGACACGTGTGCTCCCCAGGCCTGCCAGATCATGAATAAGTCTTGCAGCCTCCAAATCACTCACTTCTTTTATTACAGCACTGGGAGTAGCATCTCTCTTGGCACCCTGTTACTGGTTCAGGTGAGAGAAATTGCATCTGAACATTACAACAGGTCTGACTCTATCCACAGGTAGAGTAAGGTAACAGGTGCGTGCTGGGATACACGGAACAGTGGAAGCATTCAGCAGTGGTTGGTGCCTTTCATATCAATGGGAGGGGGTAAAGACATTCTGGTTTTTAGTCTGAACTGAATAGGTTTTGGAGATAGAGTTCAGCACGCATCACTGGGGCCTGAGCCCCCTCCTGGCAGCCCTCTTTGCAGCTCTGCTGGTGGCCCTGCTGGTACCACTGGGGTCTTGTTGAGATTCGGATACCACTGAGGGGAGGGAACACATCTGGTACTTTACTTAATTACATACTTACTTAGGCAATCCCTCATAGCCTGAGGATGATGATCCTCCAAGTGTAGTGTCTTGGTATGGGTCCGTAGGTGGCTGTGGAGCCCTATTCTTGATCTGCATATTCTCCCGCAGTGAGGGCATCAGTTTCCAGGTGGAAGGTGGTTCCGGTCAGGGTTGGCTTGGTGTGCCTTCATCTTGGCACGTTTCTCCCTTTTGCCCTCAATTCGTGCCTCTTCAAATTCTGTAGCACTGCTGCTCACATCTGATCTCCTGTTAGAGTTCTCAAGGGCCAGGGCTTCCCAGTTGTTGGTGTCTATGCCACAGTTTTTAAAGTTGGCTTTAAGCCCATCTCAGGCATGTAGCTGGGGGGGGGGGCTTAAGGGGCTTCAGCCCCCCCCCCCCCGACATTCTCATGGTGATCCGCGAGAAGGCCTTACTGGTACATTATTTAAACTGTTATGTTTATTCATATCATGATCTGATCACCGTGCTCCATATATCCCATATGCATGGGGGTATTGGAGTAACAATACAAAAGGTTTGCTAGGGTAGACCCTCTTTCACTCAGACTCAGCCCCCCCCCCCAATCAAAATCCTGGCTACGGGCCTGGTCCATCTTTAAATCTCTTTTCCTTTCCACCAACATGACATTTCCCATTCTTGTGTTTGGAGCATAGTAACTGATTGGGCATTCGAACAACGTGGCCAGTCCAGTGGAGTTGATGGTGTAGGAGCATAGCTTCAATGCTGGTGGTCTTTGCTTTTTCCATTACACTAACATATGTCTGCCTGTATTCCCAAGGGTTTGGCAGGATTTTTCAGAGACAACACTGTATCCTTCCACTAACTGAAACTCTCAAGGGAAGACTGTTTTCTGCCCAAGTATGCAAAGCATATCCCACCAGGATGCATTGCAATAAATAGGCCCCCTCATCAGCATTCCCTCTTATTATTATGAGGACCATTACAACAGTTAGAAATTAAAACTTTATTTGTCTATCTAAAACATAAATTACCCTGGTGCAGGGCAAGAATTGATTTTTAAAGAAAGGTTTTACATAATAGGCTCAGTAGCTTTGAAGAATGTCTTTCGTTAATGGTTGATCTATTGTTGCAGAGCCTAAGGACAATTTTCCTAATTAAGCAATAAATCACCCTTGCAGAAAAATCTGGTACGTCATTATTAGAGCTGTACAGAATTTTTGTAGTTTAATTTACAACAGCAATGGTGAATAAGCCTGTAAAAGCAGGGGCGATGCTTCAACCCCATTCATTTTGGGTGCCTCCTCCCCAAATACTGCACCCCCTTTTCTTTTCCTTTCATTTCTCAGTATTGTTTTAGCTGCTATTTTAGATCAAGATATAAATTATCCTTAAACATTTTGAAAATAGGCAATTTTGGGATATGATTTCTCCCACAATGGAAATCTGTGGCCCATTATGGTCTGAATCCAAAATGAAACCCAAGAAACAAATTGAAGTGTTGAATCACCATTTATCAATTGGGTCAATAGTTTACCAACAACAGGTATATGCAGCCCCCCAGAAGTTGATAGACTGCAAGTCCCATCCCACCTTGCCTACATAGCAACTCAACAACATTTGAAGAACTTCCTGAATCCCATGGCAGATAAATATGCTTTAGGACTATTAGTCACATTTATTTATTTATTTACCATACTTGTATTCTGCCTTTCTCAACCTCGAAAGGGACTCAAGGCAGCCACAAGGCAACAATTCAATGCTGCATGTACACATACATCAAAGAATAAACAAAAACATTAAAACCAATCAATTAAAACATAGCATTAAAACAACAATTAAAATCACACCCTCCAAGTCATATTCCAGGGCTAGTCTGGGTCATCATTAAGTTAACTTATAGTCTCTTATTGCACTGCTCCCATTATTGTCCAAAAACCTGATCCCAGAGCCATGTTTTTAGGTTTGTTTTTTTTTCTGAAGGCCAGGAGGGAGAGGCCAATCTAATTTCACTGGGGAGGAAGTTCCTGTTCTGAAATCTTGAAATTGAAGTGTTTAGAGGGATATTTGTTTTTCCACAAAAAGTAGTTTGTGTAACATGAATAACCACCTTAATTCTGAATCAGACCATTGGTTTATCTAAGTCAGTATTGTTTATCTGGCAATGGCTCTCAGGGCCTTTAGTTTTTCCTAGCACTACTTGAAATTTCGAGGGATTAAATTCAATATTTTTAACACGAAGACATGTGCTGTATCACAGAATTCACAGCCCTTTCCGCAAAGGGAGAACATCCTGGTGAGTTACTTTCAGTGAAGGTAATGCAAGCTCTACAAATGTAGAGCCCCCTAACTTCAAAGAGTAAGGACTATGTAAGTTACAACCTCCCCCAATAATGCCAACTTTTGTGAGTACTCTTATGGAAAGAGGGACCAGAGATGCTGTGGCTATTTCCAGCTTTCAATTTCCTGTGGATGCTCTGTCTCACTCTGTCTCAAGTCATGCCTACCCATTATGAAAGACATCCACATGATACTACTTTGATTTTTCTATAAAGTAAAATCTCACGATTGGAAGGAGGGTTATTATTCCTTCTTTTGATTTGCCACAGACTGTTCCATTTTGTTTCATCATAACATTGTGTGCAACCTGTGCACTATCTTGCCTATCTATCTGCCGTAGAGGCATTGCATATGACATAATGGGAAGGAGGAAATAATATCTCAAAGGCAGAAAGAATGCTGCTATTGTATCTCTCTGCTCAAGTCACTTTATAAAATTGAGAACTTCCTTGTAGCATTGAGCTGGATAGAGTTGAGTCAATTTTATTTTATTTATTCATTCATTTAAAGTATTTCTGTATCGCCTCCCAGCCCATAAAGCCTCCTGAGGCAACGAGCAAATAAAAACCAATTAAAATAATACAAAGATAAAACATTTCAAACACATATTAAAATAGTATTTTAAAACTCTGATCTTTCAAAGGGAGAGTAAGCTATTGAGAACAGGCTGTGATCCCAATCCCAGGTTGGTTTTCCTACTGAACAGCAGCACTTCTTTCACTTTTGGATTAAGCCTCAGTCTATTCACCCATATCCAGTCCTCCAAGTATGAATCCAATTCATATGTAGCCAGAGCACCCTTCATATCATTAGCCTTTGAATTCCTCATTGAAAGTGGAAAATGAAAGCAGTCTGCATAATGTATATTCAGAGGCTGCAGCAATATTGATTACATGGAGCTTATATTGCATTTTTTACAAGTTAGCACTTTGAAAATTTGCTGACTATGAATTACTGTGAGTTTTTTGTTGTTATTATTGCCACCATAACTGGCAACTCTCTGTGTTCCATAGAACTGCCTTCGATGACACCTTTTCCACAGACTCGCCTCTAAGAGCTGAAAATATTGGGTTTCACAACTTATACATTTATTACCTCTTCAGCAGAGTTTCCCATTCTATCTGATTAAACTCTCTATCTGATTAAACATTCTATGAGAGTAACATTTCTGGAATTATGTGGATGAATGGGTTAGTGACTTATAGAGTAAGTGTAGAGTAAGTGTAAGGATGAATTTGTTCATCTGCTAAATACTAATTTGGTAACAATTCCCATGTTTATATTCTTTCTCAATTTTGTTTTCAGAACAGCCCCTTAAGGTAAGATAGACAGAGAGAAAGTACCTTGCTCTAGGTCATTAATTGAGTTCACCCACCCCAACAAGGATTGAAACATAGACCTCCCCAATCAAATGTCTACCGTTCTTTTCCTACATTTTCCAAAACAAGACCCTTTCAGATGTGTTGGACTACAAATCCCACCATCCTCAACTGGGGGACAGAGTCCAAGATTTTGAAAGGTGACCAGTTAGGGAAGCCTGCTCCACATTACAGTAACCCTGGTTGGCTATGTTGTAGTTTGGCCCATGGTTGTGGCTGATATTGATGTAAATGGGGAAGTGGATCATGGAAACTCTGGGCCTGCAAGCCAACATGAGATTTTAAATCCTGAAAATGATCAGTCTGTGTCTCCAGCAGTTAGTGAAGGTCACATTCTAGACAGGTGCCAAGATGGTGCAGAAGAGTCATTCTCTAGAGAGATGAGTTCAGAGGCTGAAATCCCAGGTGGGGAGAATAATGAGTTGCAAGATAATGAGCTGGTTGATAGGAGACACAGTTTACATGAACTTCATACTACTTAACAGAAACTCCAAAGTTCACAGTACTTGTTAGAAAAGAGACTTGTATCAGGAAGTCATGGGAGGAGGCATGGTGTATATTAGAGAGGCCGTGGATTTTTCAGCCAGCCTGGTCAACATTGGTGATTGAGGCAACAGCTCTTGCCAAGTCCTAGTCAAGCTTTCTGAGAGAATTATGGTTCCAAGTCTTTGCTCCTGTTTCATGCTTCCAAGTTTTCTTGAATTCCTGTGCTGCATGTCCTGTTGCTTTGGGATTTTAGATTACTCTTGTACCTTGAACCTTGTGGACTATTTTATACATATAGGCTTTGGAATTTTTACTATTTTTGCTACAGTGCTTTTTAATATAATGTTTAATAAACTGCTTTGCTGATTTAACTTGGACTGGTGGTTAAGTACAGAGGTGGTTCCTGGCCCGGAGTGAAACAGGCCATGAGTATTACAAGGCAACCATAATGCAAAACTGAAAGACCGGGGCAAAAAGAATACTGAGTACTGTATAATTGTTGTCATTGGTGCCTTCAAGTTAATTCTGACTTATGCTAACCCTATTATAAGGTTTTCTTTACAAGAATTGTTTAGAGGTGGTTTGCCATTGCCAGTGTGATGTGGAAACCCAAGATCACACTTGGATTTCCATGGCTGAAAAGGGATGAAAACTAGTGTACCAGAGTCCTAGTCTAGCACTCAAATCACTGCTCAATGGAGACTCCGTGTGCACTTTTAGCAGCTGGACATTACCTGTGTCTTGTTCCTCATCTATTTTCTGCAACAGCTCAACAGGTTGCCTAGCTAATTGGCAATCTGCTTCCTGTTTTTAAATCTGTGATCAATAGACTTTCACACTTGTCTGGTTAATTAGTTGGATTTAACACCAACCTTTTTCTTTCCTGAAGTTCATTTTGCCATTTTTCTCTGTCCTTTCCTATGTCACCAAGGTGTTGAGCCATTGAGAAGGGTATCTTTTGTGAATCAAATAATAGTTATTTTAAATATTGTTTTCAATCACAAAACACTGCCCTGCACTCAAAGCCTGCAAATGTATACTCTCTTATCTGGTTGATGTCTATAAACCTTTGTGTCAATACATATAGGATTACCCTGTAGGTAAAGTCAGTGCAATGTATTTTATGAAGTAAGCAGTATTATCTTGTTTCTTTGTTTGTGGTTAGACTATAGCAGTGGTACACAATCTGTGGATGAAAATCATTCACGAAACCCCTTCCTCTTTATTTTATTTTATGTTATTTTATTTTATCTCTGCTCCTTTCCATAGAGTTAACTAGCCCCACCTCTTTTGGTACTGATATGAGAGAGTTGTCCCTGGTCAAAGTGGGCCCTGGTCAAAGTGGGCACTGGTCAAGTGGGCCCTGGTCAAAGTGGGCCCTGGCCAAAAAAAACCACTGGACTACATCATTAGAACAGGGTTAAGAGACCTGGGTTTAAATTTTGACTTGCCATGAAAACCCCATGGTGACTTTGAGACAGTCAATATATTTCAGTCTAGCCTACTTTACAAGGTCGTTGGGAGAATAAATGTTGGAAGAATAATGTATAATTATTAATTTATTCAACAACAAAATGACTTGCAATCAAAATGCATAAGCTAGCTAAAATTTCTATCTGTACTCATGTATATGTCAAGATATTTTAGTAAACTTGACCCACCCAACCCAAGTCAACTTATCCACAGGTAAGTGTAAGAACTGTCCTTTAGTTCTTATCAAATAAAGAACCATCCCCTTCTCTCAGTAGAGTGGTGAAAGGCAAGAAGGGCTGACTCTGTCCCAGTAGAACTTAAAAGAAGCACTGGCTCTGTTTAGTTTCCACACCACTTCTGGCCTTTTTGAAATCATGTGCAAGGAAAATGGTGACGATGGACAAAGAGGTTAGACCCTGAAGTAATACTGGTGCTCGCCCTTCTCTGTGGACTTATCCACATGTCATTCAGAATCCATAATTTTGACCCAAAACCCTACCCGTGAGTTATACATGAGGTCAACATATACACTACTATATATGCTAAGCCTTTTTTATTTTGGTGGGAGAGTATTAAGGGGAAAATCTTGTCTAGATCTGTATTATTTCTTTACCAGCTGAAGGTATTTTTTTATTTCTTGGGATATGACTATTCTGAACTATAGTTATCTTCATCTCAGGATTAACAGATATCTTTCCATTTTCTTGGGTCGTCCCAATCACTGAGCAGGGAGATAGTAAGGCAGTGAGACAACTGAATTTGCTGCCCTATCCATGGTGTTGAATTCGATCTGCAAAATAGGTTCAGTGCCTTGAATAGCTCTTTTCACATTCAGACTAAACCCTGGAGTGAATTCATCACCCCACTCACATGGGAGCCAGCAGCTGCCACGAGTGCCCCATGTCATGTCTGCTGCCCTCAAGTTCATTACAAAATGCTGACCAACTGCCAATATTGGAATATAATTAAATTGCCAAATCCAGTTCGCTTCTGGAAATTGGGAAGGGCAGCATCTTTTCCTTCACATCATGCAGCAAAAAAAAAGTGGCTTTCCCTGAGATATCTATAATGACATCTCAGTGATCATGAGTCTTGTCTATTACTTCTGGGTAATTTTAAATTGCACTGACATTTTCTATTTCCTGAATTCTAGCTATCCAAAAATGCCAGGTACTCATACTCTCATATTATGTGGCCATTGTCATCCCGTGGCAATGTAATTACATAAGGAATTTGAAGTATACCTTTCCTAAGCAAATAATTCTCTGGGTCTCAGCTCATGATTTCTGTCCGTCTACTGTATTTATATTTTCCCTATGCAACCGATCTCCAGTTGGAGAAGGAAAGAGCCTCCGTTTGTGAAATCTGATTTGCAACATCCTTTGGAAATACTTTCCACTGACATGTGTATATAGGACAGAGATTTTGTCAGGTTGTCAGAAACATGAACATTTTTGAGAGGTATGGCATGTGGCAATAGGTCAGTTTTTTAGGCACTAAAATATAGTCTGCAGCAAGGATGTAATATGAGTTGACAATGGGCAGAAGTCATTTGTCATCTATTGTTCGGATCACTTTTCTCATTTCCTCCTGTAGAAATTTTTAAAATAGGCAAATGGAAAGGCATGAAATGTTCTGATGGAACAAAATTATCCCAACTAGCCTGGAAAATTTTTCTAGGAAAGTTGCTTCCCTAGAAGAATTATAAGAATTAGTATTATATATACCGAATCTTTCTCCAAATTATCTAATGATCACAAGAGCAAGTGGGTTTAATGTTGGAAAATAGAGTTTGAAGTCCCACTCTGCCATGGAAACCCACTGGGTGCCTTTGGGTAAGTTGTGCTTGTCAGCCTCAGGGAATGGCAACAGCTACACCCACCAAAAAAAATCTTGCCAAGGAAATCCCATGATAAGCTTTCTGTGGGTTGCCATGGTTTTGGCACAGGAGGGATTTAAGTAATGGATATTATAATTGTTATTTGTTATTGAACAATTAAGCACTGTGCAAAATTCGAATGGAGCACAACTTGAGGACTATATTTGACTGCAGCCTCCCAATTCTGCCAGAGGTCTTGGTGAGTAGTCAGGTGACCTGGAGAATTCTGGAAACGATAGTACAAGAAAACAATGTTTCCAGTCTCTGAAAAGAAGAACTGTTGCTCAAAGGCACATAGTCTTATAACATCCAGATCTCAATATCAGCATTCAGTGGCTTCCAAAACATGCATACAGCAAAAATTCAATGCCAGTTATACAATTAACAAGGCCAGAAAATACAAACAGAAGTAAATGCAGTTTTCCCCAGCTTATTTCAAGCATCTTGGGGGCTGTGTTTGACTCTGACCTGGGGGGGGGGGGATGCGTGGTGTCACTCCATCTTCCATCCTGAAGAGCTTCCCTTCCATCAATATACTTAAGGGCACCTTTATTACCTCCCCCGCTAAAAGCAGTACCTATTTTATCTACTCACATTTCTGCTTTCGACCTGCTAGGTGGGCAGGTGAGCTGGGGCTAACGGCAGGTGCTCACCCTGAGCTGGGCTTAAACTGCTGACCTTCCAATTGGCAGGATTTTTTTCTGCAGCAAAGCCCAACCCCATATCCATCCTCATTTTTGCCTCATATCTTTAACCGACTCTCTCGTTAAACTTTATCATGTCCACAGCTGTAGAGCGGATTAATCTAAAGCAGGGTTCCTCAAACTTTTTAAACAGAGGGCCAGGTCACAATCCCTCAAACTGTTGAAGGGCCGGATTATAAATTGAAAAAAACATGACTGAATTCCTATGCACACTACACATATCTTATTTGTTGTGCAAAAGACACTTAAAAACAATACAATAATTAAAATGAAGAACAGTTTTATCAAATATAAACTTAGTATTTCAATGAGAAGTGTGGGCCTACTTTTGGCTGATAAGATAGGGTTGTTGTTGTTGTTGTTGTTGTGTGCTTTCAAGTCATTTCAGACTTAGGTTGACCCTGAGTGAGAGCCGGGTAAATGACCTTGGAGGGCCGCATCCGGGCCTTAGTTTGAGGACCCCTGATCTAAAGAATGAGGAAGAAAGACTTTTATTTATATTGTCATATGAGGTGAATGGTTACACTGGCCAACAAATATTTTGGTGCCTCGAATGTTAATCCTGTTTCTGGGTATATTTGACCTGCTCATTCCAAAAATGTTGCCTGTTTTCCCTATCCACTCTAGCTTTTAAAATACAAAACATATGCCATATACCACTCACCATTTGCTCTCCCATAGAAAATCATGTTAAGCATATCTAAGAAACTAGAGCTGATGCTGGAAAAATTACTAATTATTTCCTTCAAGAAAGAAATTTGTGAAAAATTGCATTCCTCGTATATAGCCATTCCAACCCTTAATCATCACCACCACCTACCTTGGGCATGCCAAGCTGAAGAGTTTAGTGGGGATTTGTTTTTAAACAATTGCTAAAAATAATTTTCCCATATTTCTTTTTTATTATATCACTAAATAACATTTTAAATTATTTGGAAAACAATAGAAAGACAGGACATAAATTTTCTTAAATTAATAACAAGACCTTAGCTGATCCCCAGTTGACTGTTATCTCTCACATCATTTGTTCAGCAGTTCTGATGTCACAGAATATTGATGTAATACCGATCTCTTTCTTAATTGTCACCAGCAACTTTGAGTCCCGATCTGGGAAATACATAAGATAGAAATAAATAGGAAGATGCAGAGGAGGAGGGATGCAATGTCATAAGCCAAGAAACAGATCTGCATTGCACCTCTGCCATGAAACCCATTGTGTGCCTTTAGACAAATCATGTTATCTCAGCTTCAGCTTCTGTGTCAGCAAAATGAATACCATAACACATAGAATAGTTATTTTGAATGCATGCAGTGCCTGAGTATTTTAAAGTATTATATTGAGATATTATAGTATCCAAAAGTGAAAAGCTATAAAACAGATAGAGCTCTGTGAAGAAAAAGAAAAATCAGATTTAGAGGGAAAATAACTTATAGGGTCTGGACTACAGTCTGTTAGTAGAAAGGAGCACAGGGAGAGGCTCGGGTTAGGCTTTATCCTAGTAGTTGTAGTTTGGTGATGCAACAGCACTCCTTGGCAAAGACGATAAAGATTATGTAAAACTACAACTTCCATGATTCCTTAGCATTGGTTAAAGTGGTTTGAAACTGGATTAAATCTATAGTGCAGATCAGTGGTTCTCAAGCTGTGGGTCCCTAGGTGTTTTGGCCTACAACTCCCAGAAATCCCAGCCAGTTTACCAGCTGTTAGAATTTCTGGGAGTTGAAGGCCAAAACATCTGGGGACCCCCATGTTGAAAACCACTGGATTAGATGGATCCTCATTATTTCCTCTTCCAGCAATCTAGATTTATTGCTTATAATTGGACCACCAATCAGCAAAAAAAAAAAAAACAGCTGGAAGAAGGCAAAGAATGCTGTTTTTTTTATTTTTGAGTAGCAACAATGGGATCCTGTTGCTTGTTCACAAATGGAACAACTTCATTTTGTGGTCAATTCTGCCCAAGCAAAAAAAAGGAAGCCTCTCTCTTGCAGAAGTCTTCATCTTGAATCTTTGTTAGCTATTTCCAGTGGAACAATCAGGGCAGGACTTTGGGGCAAAAGTCCAGGGCTTCACTCAAGAGAATGAACAAGGCTGGTTCACCCCATTGTGAAATAACTGAAGTAATTGATGTTGCCATCTAAAGAGCCTTTCACACTAATACCATTAAGTCCACAGTTTAAAATTACCCAACTGAACTCCTGCCAGTTTCCTTTCAGCAGGAGAAATAGACAAATTCAATGCCCAAACCAGCTACCAGTTGGGGGGAAAGGAAACAGTTACATTACTCACCATTTCCCTTGAATCTTCTGAATCTTTGTACTGATTAGGCTAATGTGCTCAAGCATATTGCAACTAATGTTAATAAAACGAGGGGGAAATGCTTCAAAATGATGCATGAGTCAGATTTAATATGCTACACTTTACTTGGATACCGTCGGGATTAAGAACTGCCAGGTTTGCCTTTAATTTTCTTTCCTACATCCTCAAAAGGTTTTTTGATTTTCAGCAAACTTGGCAGAGTGCACTTATCTTCAGGTGCTGAACAATGCACAAGGAGCAAGCAACAGAGTACGTTTCATTGTTCTTGATCTCCCACTAACAAAAACTCAATATGCCCAAACCCTGCATGCAGGGATGGGTTTGACTGAAGTGAACTTAAATAGAAAACAGGGGCAGGGGTGTTGCTCTTAAAACTGCAGATGAAATATTTAGTTTGTGTTATTTATATTGGGCAAGTGGTGGCTAATTGGTATCTGTAATATCTCGCTATATAAAGAGAAAGACCTTTTGTGCTGCAGTAACATTTTGGGTTTGCATAGTCTCTGACAGATCAGAGAGAGCCCTCCTCTTCTTACCGTTGTTATATGTCTTCAAGTCTATTGAGTTATGGTGAGACTCTCAAGGGATTTTCCAATAAGAGTATAGTGACTAGGTAAAGGTAAAGCTTTCTCCTGACATTAAGTCTTGTTGTATCTAACTCTGAGAGGTGGTGGTCATCTCTATTTCTAAGCCGAAGAGCCAATGTTGTCCTTAGATGCCTCCAAGGTCATGTGGCCAACATGACTGCATGCAGTGCTGTTACCTTCCCACAGAAGCAGTACGTATTGATCTGTCAAAGTATAATGAAGTTTTGTAAAATGTAATACTTACATTTGCATGTTTTCAAACTGCTACATTGGCAGAAGCTGGGCCTAGCAGCGGGAGCTCACCCCACTCCCCAAATTCAAAGTGCCAACCTTTTGGTCAGCAAGTTCAGGGCTCAGCAATTTAACCTGCTTCATCACCTGGGGGGGGGGGCGTATAGTGACTAGATCAGGTTAAATAATTGTGCCACTCTATTCTTCTTCAATGAAATAATCACCTGGGAACACAATTTAAGAAGGATATTGACAAGCTTGGAACAAGTCCAGAGTAGGGCAACTTAGTAAAGGGTCTGGAAATCATGTCCTATAAGACTTAGGAAGCTGGCTATGTTTAGCCTGGAGAAGACATGGTTAAGAAGTGACATGATCATCAAGTTAAAATAAATCCTATCAAAGTTGGAGTGAGAGTGTATTTTCTTGTTCTCGATTTTATGGCCCAAAGCAGTTGATTCAAACGACAAGGAAAGTGATTCCACCTAAACATTAGGAAGAACTTAGTGGTGGTAAGACCTGTCTGACATTGGAAAATCCTGCTTTGGAGTGTAATGAAGTCTTCTTTTTTGGAGGTTTTCAAACAGAAGGTGGATGAGCATCTCTTAGGACTGCTTGGTGTATTCCAGCAGGGGCTTGGGCCAAATAGTGCTTGGGGTCTCTTGCAATGCTATGATTGAATGATTCTATCACAACCTCAGCAGTGCCAAAGTTTTGATTTTCTTCTGTGGAGTTGGAAATGATTGGCATGATAGTTTGAGCTTTGGAATTTCAGTCAAAAGTGTTTAACTTAAATCGCACAATGTAGGGGGTGGAGAAATATTATTATAGTAACAAGACTTTGAGGACCCGTTTATCTCAAATGAAGAAAGTTAAACAGGGAGTGGGAGTAAAAGGGGGCAGCATATACTCACTGGGACTTTTCTTTGTACATTGGGGTAAGATACAGTATTTTGAAATGTGTAGGTGGGCATTAGTAAATTATTTGTTTGTTCCTTTCTGTTCCGGTGCATTTTGGAAGGCAGTTTCTGCTGTTGAGTGCAAAAGGGAAGCTTTAGTTTAGATCATAAGCACATACGGTGAAGCATAAGCACAAATGTAAAAAAGAAAGATTTGTACTTTATAGCTATAGTAATGAAGCTATAAATTAATAACATAATGCTGACCTGGTATAATGTAATGATATTTAATTGCATCCTTTTTCATATACCCAATATGGTTTCACAAATTAACTTCAGCGATTCTGTGGAAGCAGAGCAGATTTCAGAAAATGGACCAATTCCTGCAGGCATCATTTAGAAGTGAACTTGCCCCATTCATGCCTCCCCAGTTGATTGGGAGAGTCATTTTGAAGTCTAGAAAACATTCCCTTTCAAATTAGTTTCAATTTGAAAAGAAAAAAAAACTTTCTATTGTTGCCACATATTATTGCCGCTTCCTCAAGGAGTGACAGCTGATTATTCAGATCTTGGCAATGTTAATTTTGATGACAACTGTCAGAATCCACTGGCTATGTTGGCTGATTGATTCTGGGAGCTGTAGCCCAATTAGAAATATTTCTAAGTTCAGTATTTATTGTTGAAACACAAGAAAATCCAACAAATGCTATGTTCAGCAAAGGACAAGAGGGATCCTCTCATATCTGCAGAAGTCTACCGTATACCATGCAGCTGCACACAAGTCTACATAGGGACCACCAGGCCCATAGTCAGGATTTTGATTCGGGAGGGGCTGAGTTTGATTTGGGAGGAGGGCTGAGTCTGAGTGAAAGAGGGTCTACCCTAGCAAACTTTGTATCGTTACCCCAATACCCACATGCATATGGGATATATTAAGCATGGTGATCAGATCATGATATGAATTAACATAACAGTTGAAATAATGTACCAGTAAGGCCTTCTCGACGACCACCATGAGAATTTCGGGGGGGGGGCTGAAGCCCCTCACCCCCCCCCCCCCCCCCCCCGGCTATATGCCTGGGGACCACCAAATTCAGCATTGCCCACACACGAATCAAGGAACATGAAAGGCACTGCAGACTAATTCAACCAGAGCAGTCAGCCATAGCAGAGCACCTGAACCAAACTGCACACAGCATATTGTCTGAGAACACTGAAATGCAGGACCACTCTAACAACCACCATGTCAGACTACACAAAGAAGCCATTGAAATCCACAAGCATGTGGACAATTTCAACAGAAAGGAAGAACCCATGAAAATGAACAAAATCTGGGTACCAGTATTTTTTAAAAAAACCTCTAAAATTAGGACAGTAAATAAAGAACAACACTCAGAAGACAGGGGAAATCCAGACTAGAAACGATCAGGGGCAGTTAACACCTCCCAAAAAAGGATTCCCCCAGGCAGGAAGCAGCCAGGCTTTGAAACTGAAAGGCTATTCAGTGCTAATCAAGCTGGCCAATTACAACATTCACGCTTGCCTCAGACAGATAGTTCTTTCTCCTACCCTGAACATTCCACAGATATATAAGCCCCACTTGCCTAGCTTGCAACAGACTTCACAACCTCTGAGAAGGCCTGCCATAGATGTGGGCAAAATGTCAGGAGAGCATGCTTCTAGAACATGGCCATACAGTCCAAAAAACTCACAGTAGCATTTATGTCTTTCAGCTTTATGGGCATCTTCCTCTACTGACTTTTTTTAACTTTTAAGCATAATTATTAAAAAATATAATGAAGGTGATATACAAGATCCTTTTAACAGGGAAAAATGTTCTTTTCCTTTCCACAACCACCATGTAAACCTCCCACCTTATTACATGACAGCAGTGCAATTTCATAATTTGGGTGGGAGAGAAATGACTTCAGGGCACTTCTAAAGGGAATTTTCACAGAGGAGGAATGAATTCCAAGAGTTACTTTAAAATGATGTGGAACGACATTCATAACCTTCTTCTTAAATAACCAAAACACACATTTATTTAAAATAAATAGCATGAATCTTTTCTCCCAGCAAGGCTAGAGGCTAATCTGAATGAACCTTCACATTATCACTTCATCGAATGTACCCTTTTCCTACAGAACAGTTTTCCAAATCTGGAAGGCAGCTCCCTGACTTTTAATGTCAAATCTTTCGCCGCTTTCACTTTCCTTCCCTTCACCTATTTTGAAGCATCCTGCCAATCTGCATCAACAATTTCAAACTGGATCAACCAACACAAGGAGACTAGTGGTCGGTATAAGGCAGCTTCATGAAATCGGGCAACGTTTGTGCTGGTCTTCTTCAATTACAAACCTGACATTTGCAGACAGGGTCACTGTTCATCAGCAGGCAATGAAGACTGCTAAGCAACTGTACTTGTCAATTTAAGGCATTTTGCAGCATTCTTATTGTTCCCATCTAGCAAGTCTTTCGGCATTTGGCACTATGCACCCCATTAAACATCAGTATCAGCAGCAGACCTAGAATTCCTGGCTTGCACCTTGCCTGCCCTTCTTTCTGTGTCATATGTAGCAATGTCCTATGCATGATGTGATCTTAATTAACTCATATTAGTCAAGCACTACTACCCCCATCACCCAAGGACAGCACCTGGACATGCTTCTCAGTCAAAGGTTGTAAGAAATTTATGGCAACTGATAGTCCCTGTTTTTTCTCTTAATACTGGGGAGGGAAGGGAGCTTTAGGAATATGTGGCCCTTAAATTTTGATTAAATGGTTCATCAGATGGGGGAACCAAATAAGGCATTCGATCCTAATCAATTAACTGCTGTCAAGTTGACATGAACTTATGGCAACCTTATGAATAAAAGAAAGCACCTTGGGCCAACCAGACAGTACTTTTATTGTGGTATCTATGGCAATAAAGGAGGGGCTGTCCAGACAACATTCTGGACAGTCCCAAATTAATATGCTACAAACCAGGAAAACCCTGGTTTGTAGTGAATTAATTAGATAGATAGTGGGTTTATTCTGCGCCCGTTTCAAAAGTGTACCAAGGGAAGTTTTCCATATAATTGGAAATCTCAAGTTTTGAAATACATGATGAACATCGTATGAATGAAAGCCCTGATAAAAAAAAATAAAGCAACATTCTACTAAATCTTGGGATCAAGCCAAAAAAGGAAGGATCACCTGCCTCATTAAAAAGTGCAGAGAAAGTGCAGCATGTAAGGGCCAGTAATATTTCCTGGCACTCGGTCCCACTTGTATTTCACTGGACTCCTTCCTTTTTTAAAAGGACTGCAGCTTTAACATTTATGAAAATCAAAGTCATCTGTATATCTGCAAGAAAGGGACATTTTTTAGAAAGAAGCAAAAATTGGATAAATGTTTGATGAACTAATTAAAAAAGAAGCAGAAACTAAACATTTTACTAATTAAGTAGGGTTCTGGTGAATTAGCTAAGAAAACAGAAGATACAAATATTGAGTTCTCTTTTTATGTGCTGCAGTTATATCAAACAGAGACCACTCAAGCAGGAGAAATAGCCTCTTATTTAAACAATTTTCAGATTCCTATAGTGTCTTTTAAAGTTAATTGAAAGCTAAAAGTGCTGGTTATTCTCTAATAATATATTGGGTTAAGTCACTGAAAAAACTAGAAGTCTTTGGTCTTGACAGCTTTACTGCCCTATTTTATAAAACGTGTGCAAAATATTTTCACAACTTTTAGTGGATTTGCTTGGTTATTGAACTCTTTGGAGCACTATCTCTGAATACTGGAAAGAAGTAAACATTATCTTGATTCTGAAAGCTATAGGATCCAATGAGTTCACATTTATTAATCAGTATAGATTACAAAAATTGATCTTGGAGTGGATGGATAGAAAAACAGACAGACAGAAAGATAGATGATAGATAGGTATCCAAGGGTACAGAGTTAGATTTTTATTTCTAGATAGAAATTTAGCAAGTATTCTTAGAAAACATATCAGTGTCTCAATTACCAAAACACTGGTGGAACTTGAATTCTTTAAAACAACCAATACTTTATTAGATTTACTTAGACAATCCCTCATAGCCCAAGGATGATTGTCTTCCAGATGTGGTGTCTTGGCCCCATCTACACTGTCATGTAATGCAGTTTCATAATGCAGTTCAAGTGCACTTAACTGCAATATATGAGTCTACACTGCCTAATAATGCATTATATGGGCTGCATTATATGGGCAATGTAGGGTTACACAGCATGAATGTTAGATATTTATTGTTTCTATATAGCCTCAGAGAAGACAATTATGCTGGGGAAAATGGAAGGTAAAGGGAAGAGGGACCAACCAAGAGCAAGATGGATGGCATCCTTGAAGTGACTGAATTGACCTTGAAGGAGCTGGGGGTGGTGACGGTCGACAGGGAGCTCTGGCGTGGGCTGGCCCATGAGGTCACAAAGAGTCGGAAACGACTGAATGAATGAACAACAACAACAACAATATAGCCTGTAATTTAGGAGCTATATGAAGACTGTTAAAGTCCCCCAATCCCAGCAATCTTGGCAACAGCTGCTATCATCAACAAGGCTCAATCAGGAAGCACCTGACTGACATTCCCACCACCCTCCTCATGCAAATGATCTCTGACACAAGGGCAAATTGCATCAGGAACCCTGTTTATGTGGCTTGAGTCCAGGCTATCTGAAAGACTGTATCTCCCTATACGAGCCTATCCTAAGATCTTCAGGAGAGGGCTTTCTCTTCATCCTGCTACATTTATCTTCCATGAGTCTCATTCATAAATGTCAGTGGTGTGGTGTTGGCCAAAAGAAAAATAATTTACTTCTGAAACATGAAGGAAGTGAGCATCTTGTTTTCAAGTTAATTGTACTTTTGGGGATATCATTCCACTTGAAAGGAGGGTGTGCACTGCATACATCCTATTCTTTTAAAGCTTTTACAGCCTTTTTGGCCACCATACCACCAACATTTGGCAATGCAACAAGTCATTCAAGTCCAAAGGCAGCAGGTTGCCACCCCATTTTATGTTATTCTCTTTCATCTAGACAAAATATGTAGGATTTTATCTTGATCAAAAATATATAACAAATCGTTTGAATTGTTTTATTCCGCCAGTTCTGTATCCTGTAATTCATAATTTTCATAAAAATAACTATTGCACGATTCCATCACACATTTATTTAATTTCATAGAAGGACTTTATTACACCAACCTGCAATCTGCTACAATAATGGATACATACTAGGGTGAGCATACTGGGTTGAGCATCTCACTCTAAAACAGTGTTGCCTGAACTGATCTTAAGGTAAACAACTTGTTGTTTAATAGACACCCATGAAATCATTCCATTTCCCATGAATTTCCTTCACAGCTTTCCCACATAATCTCTCTGAATGATGCAATCTATTTTCAGTTCTGATTTATAAACAAAGACATTTGTTGATCTCCCTAGCTACAGGTGCGTTCACATGGGAACCCTCCTTATAACTCACTTCTTCACTTGATTCCTTATCTGCTGTGCTACTTCTGACTCCCCAAAATGCCCTTGAGGCCCTGCACTTTTTGAGCTGGTTTTCTCACAGATAGAACCAGAATTTCACAGACTTGAATTTCCCAGATTTGAGTGCCCATCTTTTTGTGCCACAGGAATGCTCACAATCTTCTCTAAATCATCAGTTAAACCATCAGCCTCTGAAAGATCTGCAACAGTAGTGGGATGCCCATAGGGTTGTATGAAAGAGACTCCTATCAAAGGCAATGGCCTACTGGCAATGCTAGTTTGCCTGCCTTGTGTGATAAAGTCCTAAATTTAAAGGTGAATGCTAGTTAGTACTTCAGAATAAAAATTCACCTACACTAACAGCACCGATGTAGTCCTGAGACAAGCAACTATTTCCCTCCAAAGAAATCTGATCTTGAGCTTCATCTACTCTTGAATTTCCTTGAGTGTCTTCTACACTTTGCACAGGCTGTCAGGTGCATCCTCATATGCCTCATACTATATTCTGTTATGCCAATCAAGTTTACCAATATACCAACTTCAACAAAGAAAAAAAACAATTTCTAACCTGAACCATCAATATATTATAAATTTTGAACTTCTGAAAAGCAATGAAACAGAGAAGATTGATGCAAGGTACAGCAAAATAAATTATCATTCATCATTGTAATAGCTTTCCATTCATTTCCTTCCTATCTGCCTGTATTGTTTTATTTGTGAAAACAACAGTACAGGCTAAAGGAAGGAAATGTTAAACATTTAGCTGATCCCTCTAAGAGAGAAGGAAATTATCAGCAAGACTGTATGGTTATGAGGTCCTGGTTTAGGCCCTTACACTTTCCCCTATTTAATTGTGCAAAATTTCCATTCCCTGTTAATTTAAGCAAGCCTCAGATCAACTCGTGTTGTATATTTGCACCACTTGCAGTATTTATGTTGCATTTTTGCAAATTTTGGCTTCAAAGAATCTCCTGAAATCAAATCCATTTGCTGATTGCCTTGATCTTAAGCCAGAAAGCAGCAAACATGGCAACCAATTGAACTTAAATGTCAAGAATTCAATTTCTATAAAGGCACCAAACAACTTTGATACATAAAAGGGAGGGAGTATTGAAGTATCTCAAAGGTTTACTCTTTTTAGTAAAGAGCTGGCAAACATTTCTGCATAATTTTGAAAAAGTCCTTTTTATTATACCAGCTACAGATCTGAGCATGCTCTTTCTACATCGGTTGTTTTAGGTTAAGGGTAAAGTTTTCCCCGGAATTAAGTCTAGTCGTTTCCAACTCTGGGGGTTGTGCTCATCTCCATTTCTAAGCCGAAGAGCCAGTATTGTCCGTAGACACCTCCAAGGTCATATGGCCAGCATGACTGCATGGAGTGCCGTGACCTTCCCACAGAAATGGTAACTATTTATCTGCTCACATTTGCATGTTTTCAAACTGCGAGGTTGGTAGAAGCTGGAACTAACAGTGGGAGCTCACCCCACTTCCCAGATTCAAACTGCCAACCTTTCGGTCAGCAAATTCAGCAGCTCAGTGGTTTAACCCACTGTGCCACCAATTAGCAGCAAAAAAGAAAAGTTCCATCTTCAGCAAGTTCCAGAGAGATTAATCAGACCCACCAAAGTGGATCTACACCTTCTCTAAATAAACCATAAACGTATTGGAAGCAAGCAAGCAAATAATGAGGTGATTAATTTCAGATATGGCACAGTTATGCTTTCTGCTGCAGTTCATAGCAGTTAAAACTTCATGCTGAAATGATCAGGAGATTCATGTAGTACTTATACAACCATCATTTCATATATGCACAACCCTTTTCCTATGCTCTTTCTGAAGAAATTGAAACTGGTTTTGCACATACACCCTTTTTGGTATAGTAATTTTCCTAATTTTTAAAATTTGAACAATACAAGAAGGCAAAACATACTAACTATACAAGAAAGAAGAAAAAAGAAAAGGAAAAAAGATGTAAAATCAGTTAAAATTAATATAAAACAAATGTATCATATTAGACTGAATACTTACTGATAACCAATTAATATAACACGAGGCTTTGGCCACCCAATCTAAACTGTGATTAATTTTGCAGCAAACAAAATGACAGAAAGAATTCTACCATTATAGATGTAACTAAATGATCCTACTAGGATTGTGAATATTTGTAATCAGGAATCAGTTTGTCTTAGCCATTCTTCTTGCTTTAAGAGACCATAAATGGTCCCCAATCTTTCAGATAATCTCCAATTAGTTTTTCCTTTCAGTTCATGTTAGCCTGGCAATTTGAATTAACTCACAATTTTAACAATCTGAACTTCAATCTGCATCCAGGTTTGAGCAAACAATATTCTTGCATATTGAAAAAGTAACCTGTATCTGTTATCCAGTTCTTTATTTATAATAGCCAATGAAAACATCTCTTCCACATTTTTTTGAATTAACATATATAGCTTATCTTTTCACTTTCTTACATGTCTACATGAAAGAACCTTATTTCGCTTGACATCTTCATTGATTTCCATATATTTTTACATATACAGTACACATTCACCTACACTAACAAGTCAAAATATAACAAAATGATTTTTTTTAAAAAAAATCACCCTCTCAAATTCATTTCTGCAAATATCATTCATTTTAGTTGGATTTCCTCACAGAACATGAATGGGGGATAGAGGATCCAGTATACCCAAATTCTGAAGTCTTCAAAAAGCTGGCGGTATTTGACTCTGGGTGCATCTACACTACAGAAATAATGCAGTTTGATTCCACTTTAACTGCCATGGCTCAGTGCTATGGAATTGTGTAGGTTGTAGTTTTATAATATTTAGTTTTCTCTGCCAAAGAGTACTGGTATTTCATCAAGTAATAATCTCATGATTCCATAGCACTGGGCCATTGGAATTAAAGTGAGGTTAAATGTAATAATTTCTACAATATAGATGCACCATAGTAAGGTCAATCTTCCCCCTTGACATTAAGTCTAGTTGTGTCCAACTCTGGGGGGTTGTCTCATCTCCATTTCTAAGCTGAAGAGCCAGCATTGTCACTAGACACCTCCAAGGTCATGTGGCCAGCATGACTGCATGGAGTGCCATTACCTTCCCACCAAAGTGGTACCCATTGATCTACTCACATTTGAATGTTTTCGAACTGCTAGGTTGGCAGAAGCTGGGGCTAACAGCAGGAGTTCACCCCACTCCCCAGATTTGAACTGCTGACCTTTCGGTCAGCAAGTTCAGCAGATCAGCAGTTTAACCCACTGCCCCACCAGGGCTGTTAGATGCATCCTACAACTCTCAAAACTACCCATCTAGTTAGGTGGAGATGCTGAGAAATTATAATGCTGAAATGGTAAAAGATACATAATGCAATCCCAAATCTTGCTGAGAAGAACAAACTTCTGATTATTTCCTTAGTATTTGTCATTTAGTCAATCCTACTTGGTCAGCTTTAGAGGGCCGCTGCATCAGCGCCTCCACAACTCCCTAGAGCTCATTTCAACCATATAGATGACAGCCTGACATCCAGTGATGATGATGCTACTGTCTTTTCTACCTGAAATAGCAAGAAACAAGGGGAAAGCAGCAGCTAGAAGTAAATCTATTGCTATTTTGGCTATTCAGTATAAAATTTATTTTATTTGTTTAAAGTTTTTTCTCTATCAACCCATAATCCACAAAAGCTTCTGAGAGAATGAACATTTTTTTTTAAAATGAAAGTAATACAAAGTCTACAAACCTCAAGGGGTTATTGGAGTACACTGTGGTTGCAGACACCCTTACAGCTCCCAGCAAACATGATTTCACTCAGAAATAATGGGACCAATTCTGACAGCTGAGTTTAATAAAGTACAGGTTGAATATTCAGAAATCCAAAATTGACCACATAGGTGGTTAAAATAAGCTTCTGGGTTTCTGATGTTTTGATGTCCACATTTTAAATATTGTATAAAATTACCTTCAGGCTATATTTATAAGATGTTTATGAAACATCAATCAATGTGTGTCCAATCTCCAAAATACCTCATGATGTACATATATGCAACAACAGGTATTTCATAATCCCAAAAAATCTGAAATCCAAAATATTTCTGATTCCAAACATTTTGAATATGGAATGTTTTGTTCTTTATTTGTTCAGTCGCTTCCAACTCTTGGTGATCTCATGGACCAGCCCATGCCAGAGCTCCCTGTCGACTGTTGCCACCCCCAGCTCTTTCAAGGTCAAACCAGTCACTTCAAGGATAACATCCATCCATCTTGCCCTTGGTTGGTCCCTCTTCCTTTTTCCCTCAATTTTCCCCAGCATCATTACCTTCTCCAAGGAATCCTGTCTTCTCATTATGTGGCCAAAGTATTTCATCTTTGCCTCTAATATCCTTCCCTCCAGTGAGCAGTCGGGCTTTATTTCCTGGAGTATGGACTGGTTGGATCTTCTTCTGGTACAAGGCACTCTCAGAATTTTCCTCCAACACCACAGTTGAAAAGCATTTATCCTTCACTCAGCTTTCCTTATGATCCAGCTCTCTCATCCATAGGTTACTATGGGGAATACCACTGCTTTAACTATCTGGTGGTACAATGAATTAAACTCTTGTGCCAGCAGGACTGAAGACCAACAGGTCACAGGTTCGAATCTGGAGAGAGCATGGATGAGCTCCTTCTGTGATATAGGGATCGAATCCAGGGAGAGCACGGATGAGCACCTTCTGTGATATGAGAGAAGCCTCCCACAGGATGGTAAACCATCAAAACATCTGGGCATGCCCTGGGCAATGTCTTTGCAGATGCCAGTTCTCTCACATCAGAAGTGACTTGCAATTTCTCAAGTTGCTCCTGACATGAAAAAATATATATGCGGATCTTCATTGCTAGTGTGATGTCTCTACTCTTCACTATTTTATTGAGATTAGTCATTGCTCTCCTCCCAGGAAGTAAAAGACATCTGATTTCCTGGCTGCAGTCTGGATCTACAATCATCTTCATGCCTAGAAATTTGTCACTGCCTCCCCCGTTTTCTCCCTCTATTTGCCAGTTATCAATCAGTCTGGTTGCCATCATCTTTGGTTTTTTGATGTTTAACTGCAACCCAGCTTTTACACTTTCGTTTTTCACCTTGATTATAAGGTTCCCAGTTCCTCCTTGCTTTCGGCCATAAAAGTGGTATCATAAGGAATACTCAACCTATATTTACCAGAACAAAATTAATTTCCTTTAAATAAAACCCATTGTTATTTTTATTGCAACATTCCACAGGCCAGTGTGCTAAGACTAGAAAATAACTAGTGTCAACTAGTACAGCTGCAACAAGCCCAGATGCTACTTCATCACACTAGAGAATCCATTCACTTTAAATACAGTTGCTGCCTCCTGCAAAATTCTGGGGTTTGTAGTTTAGGGAGGAGGCAGAAACTGGATTTAAAGTAGATTCATTATCTAGTGGTGTTCTTTCTTTTCAATATAATAAATTCTTTATCACGTTGACTTATTTGACATGTATCTTATAGGTTCTTTCAGTGTCGTATATGTGGATTGTGGATCCTACCAAATGTTGGTTATGAATCAATAAACTTAATTAAGATGGGATTTACCAAGCCAAGGGTTTTTTTTTCAATAAACTGCTAGATGTAGAATATAATATTGCAGTGTATGAGGTGTCTAAACAAAATTGAGCCTCAACAGCTTCCTTACTCCATTCAGTATTAACAGACTCGATTCAATTTTACTTTCCTTGAGACTGATATTTTTCCTACAGGTTTCTGTATTAAAAAGAAAGGATATATAATGCTATCATCTTACAGTGTAATATAATAATATCCTCTTTCAGACCTGCTGCTACTTGCTCGCGCTCTCATGTGTCATTCCAAAATGATCACTAGTTCTAGCAAAATCCTGACCATATTTCCAACATATCTCCATTTTAATCATGTCAACACAAAGAATATGACTTTTCTTCCATCTTTTTGGTTCTTTTTTCTTTTGCTCCTAGACAACTTCTCAAAAAGGCACACATGTTTCAGAATTTTGCATTTTGTGAATGTTTCCAGTAATAATTAAAAAGTTACTCACTTAAAAAAATTAATCCACATTCATTCTTATATCAAAGACATGTCTACAACCCTTCTGTAGCAAAAGCAGTAGGAAGGAATAAGCTTGAACAAATGCCAAGTAAATTCATTCGTCATGTCCCTTCTCCAAGCAAATACTTCTCTTAGGAGAATGGGAGTGCATCAAAGACAGCCCTTTAAAAACAGGAGCTCCTGCATTTTCAAGCGGGATGTCCAAATGATGCTCCACATAATAATGAATTCATTTGCCACAAAGCAAGAAAATCCTTATAGCAACACCAGAGGCACTCCAAGTGGCCAGCTTTGTAGTGAATGAATTTTTAGGGGGGTTGTTCCATGCCTTCTTAAAAGGCGCAGGGCAAACCCACTATCGCTGCTGTCTGGATTGGCCCCTCAGAAGTCCTGGGACTTCTGAGGGAGCCGTCCACACAGCCATCTTGTGTTTTGTGGACTGAATCAAGGCTAGAAAATGCGAGAAGGCTCTAACTCCCTCCCCAACCCCCCGCCCAAACCCCCCTTTTAAAAATAAAATAATTTACCCAGCTACCATTAACATTGTGCTGGAGGTGTCCTGGCATGTAGGAATAATGCACCAGGAGAAAGAGGGGAAGCAAAATTGCTCCTGCCCCCCCCTTTCCTGGCACATCATTCCTACGCACCAGGAGAGTTCCGGCAACATGCTAATGGTGGACAGGTAAGTTCTTTTATTTTAAAAAGGGTTGGCTGTCTCCATGTTCTCCCAGTAGAACAGGCTTTTGGAGCGGTCCACCCCAACTCGAGCATTTCAAACCCAGGTCGGTGCGGAGTTTACTGCTGTGTGTAACCGCCCTGAGTTTTCATTATGTATAGTGCTTTGATGAAATACATAACATTTCTATTTTATTTGAAGTAAATGTTTCTAAATTTAAGTCTTTTGTACATTGGTGTGAAGTCAATTGTGTGCAGGACAAGAGGTGTTTTTCAACTTTGCAACTTCTCCATGGGCAGGATCCACATGTCCTTTGCAATGTCATTTGCAGCTACATGTTTGCTCCATCTTCAACTGATTTAAGTCAGTTATGAAGAACATCTGGAGTATTGCAGGCTTCATCAGTTTTGGCATTTCAGGGGAGGGGGGATCCAAAAATCATTCAAAATTTGGCCTAGTTTTTTAATGATAACGGTGGGATGCTTGGGTGTTTCCAGATTAAGGGAGAACATGCCCCCTCAAATCTGTACTTTCTCCACCCCTGATACACACAAAAAAATCATTTTTATTCAAATCTATGTCCTCTTTTTCTCTTTTGTGATGCTGAATGTCTTCTGACTTTCTTGGACAGTGACTGAGCTGCCATGTAATCTAGTCCCCACCACCACCAAGTAGTTCCATCAGTTCCATCCTGTCCAAAATAATCTCTAATGTAACATATAATGAACAAGAACCTTGTACAATGTATGGTTTTCAGAAACAGTGTTGTTTTAAAGATTGTAGCCTTGGGGAGGCAATCTAAATGTTTTAAAATATCACAGAAAGTGCTTTTTAAGTGTTGGCTTCATTAAGATTCCTCTTTTAATAACCTTTTACAAAATCTTCTTGGATTTTTTAATTTAAAAATTCCAAAATAAAAAAAATCACAGAGAAGCTTTTCACTGCTTGGTACACTGCTGAGAATCATTTTATTCGGAGTTAGGCAATAAGCATTCCATACATGCTAAACAATGAGGGCACAAGCAATACTGTGGCTACTGATGTACAGCAGCTGTCTTATCTCAGCATTATGCCTGCCAGATGTGTTGAACTACAGCTTCCATCAACCCTAGCAACATGGGCAATGATCATGGATGATTTAATATAACGTATCTGGGGGGGGGGGTCCAGATTGAGCAAGGTTGTTATGGGAGGATGCATAAACTTACATTTCCAGTCTTCTGTTGTATATGAGGATTAGGGAGATGTCTTATGCTTAAGAGGAAAAGATCCCCTGTTCAGATATCCCCATTTCTGATATCAGCCAGAACGCCAATGACGTAAATCAAGAAATAGTTTTCTAAGATCTACAGAGACACCTCAGCAAGCGAGAGTCCAAAAATGGCAGGCTAAAACCCAAAACCTCAATCAATGGCTGATACCAAATGGAAGAGTCCTTCCTGGGCACACAGAAAACTGAGTGACTTGTAAGGCGCTGAACAGAATGTGCTCTGGCACCACGAGATGCAGAGCCAACCTTAAGAAATGGGGCTATAAAGTGGAATCCATGACATGTGAGTGGGGAGAAGAGCAAAGCACAGACCACCTATTACAATGCAGCCTGAGCCAGGCCTCATGCACAATGGAGGACCTTCTTATAGCAACACCAGAGGCACTCCAAGTGGCCAACTACTGGTCAAAGGACATTTAATAGAATGCCAAGTTTGCAAACTTTGTGGGTTTTTTGTTTTAAATATAATACAACTGTTTGGTCTGTTCCTGATACGATAAGAGGAAAAGATGTACTCTAGGTATGGAATCAACCTTTTAGCCAGACTTTAGCCAAATTCATATCATTGCCACCATTTATTTCATTTATATGAACATTATTGTAGCCACTGGGCAGTGGTCTACGTTGTTTTGCATGGGCTTCTGAGAAAAATAGTAACCCATTTCAAATAGGCATTGAAACCTGCAGTTTTTGATGACTCTATTGTGCCAGGTTAGAACTTCATAAATTGTTGGTGTGAGTCATTCTCCTGACAAAACATTAGTGCTCCTGAAACGTCAACCACAGTTTGGCACCCTACTAATAGGATCCCAAGGGGACAGGAGATATTTTTTGGGTCAAACATAACAAAAACAAATAAAACCAACTTTTTGTGCCTACCTCCTGTGTACCAGGGACAAGAATTCAAAACCAGTCCCCAAATATTTTGGGGATCCATGGTCCTTGAGCAAAAAATCCAGGACTCTTATCTAGTGTACGACAATGGAGGCAAATGGTTGTCCTTTTAGCTCAGCATATGTGCAATTAATTGCTAAACAGACCAACATTTGGTCAAAAAAACCCTATTATGGATTTTCCAAATGTCTTTAATCATTTTATGTAACTTGACTGCTTCCACCTTTCTGGTGGCTATGAGACAGTGATTAACTATTAATCAAATTCTTCTAAATGTTAATTTGTTGCCTGCTGCAGTTTGTAGGGACATTTATCCATTATGCTGTCCCCAGATTTGCATGTATCATCAATTACTGGCATATACATGTTTGTGCTAATTGCTGTCTTTGTTTATCCTCTTCTGAAGTGAGACATTTCCTCCTTTTTTTAGTGTACAAGTGGCCATCTTAAATAAGGCCCTGGTGTCTAAAAAAATATGTGCATTGGCTAAGCATTATGCCATATTACCTGTATGGATCACATGACCAAAAGAGAACATTCATAATTTGATAAATATGTGCAACATTCATTACCTTAGTATTGCCATTTTCTGAAGTTCATATCAATAGTGCATTTCAAAAAAATAAATGCAGTAGCACCACCAGATATATTTAACCTTATTTAGGTAAAAAGGTTTTACCTTCATTTTTGGATTCATTTCATCTTGTTGAACTAAACAAAATGAAAAACAAGAGACAGAAATGTGGCCATCAGAAGAACATGCACTTTGAACAATGCAGCTAAAACAGCTATATTCTTTTAAAAGGTTACCTTTAACAGGTATTCATAGGAGCCCCCAGTGGCACAATGGGTTAAACCCTTGTGCCAGCAGGACTGCTAACCAGAAGGTCGGCAGTTGGAATCTGGGGAGCAGGGTGAGCTCCCATCTGTCAGTTCCAGCTTCTCATGCGCGGACATGAGAGAAGCCTTCCACAGGATGGTAAAACATCCAGGCGTCCCCTGGGCAATGTTCCTGCAGACAGCCAATTCTCTCACACTAGAAGTAACTTGCAGTTTTTCAAGTCGCTTCTGACACAGGAAAAAAAACAGGTATTCATAGCACTTAACATTTTCAGTGGTAACAGCACTGGGAACACAAATGAAGTTACACCGCACTACCTACGCAAGAGAGTGTATGTTCTATATTTAATCTCCCTTCTTTTGTTTATAGCTCTCATGTTTCAGCACCATGTATGCCTCCCACAACACTGCTCTGCAATAAATAGGACTTTGTTTTCTAATCTGGGAGATAATTTTCAAGAATCTGATGGTACAAATTATTTGCAAGTATGAAAAAAATCATTATTTACTTTCAGACATTTGTGTTTTATAAATAAAATAAGTACATTGCATGGCTATAACAGGAAGACTGGACTTTCCTGTTCCAGTGTTCTCTGTATTTAACCTCCTTGTGTTTAGTAGGAAAGTATGAATGGGGCTTCTACTCCCATTAAGCTGAACTGGAGTAATTGTCCTTGCATTATAAGGGGTCAATTCGTTCAAGTAAACATAGCTAGTCCTCCTGTTACAAACCATCACAAAGCTTAAGATCATCGGGGGAGACCCTGCTCTTGATCCCACCACTCTTGCAAACGCAGTTGGTGGGGACGAGAGACAGGACCTTCTCGGCAGTGGCCCCACGATTGTGGAACTCCCTTCCTAAGGACATCAGGTTGGCCACCTCCCTCCTGTCCTTTAGAAGACAATTGAAGACTTGGCTTTGGGACCAGGCGTTCGATTAGTGGGCAGCAGCAATTGGAAAGAAAATTTAGGACATATGCGACATTGGATTTACCCGACTTAGTCTTGGTTTTAACTGGCATGTTTAATTTACTGTTAATGATTTGTATAATAATTTAATAATTTTTGCTGTTTTAACTGTAATCCTTGTTTGTTTATGTGCTTATGCTTACGTGAGGCTGCCCTTTGCAGGGAGAAAGGCGGCGTAGAAATGCATGAAATAAATAAATAAAGTAGGGCTTCTGTCCTCACTTTAAAAACCCATGGTCTTTATGAAGGCTGTCTTGAACATTTTAGGGCTCAAGTGTGCAGGAGAGAGACTGCACCACTTTTGGGCAGAGGGTCCAAGGATTTGGGTTCAATGTCAACAAAAAGCTCAGATAATGCTACAAATGGTAGAGAATGAGATCATATTCTTGGAAGATTGGCACTTTGTCAAGGAAATCCAACTTCTTTCCAATCTATTAGAATTTAGCCAAACTAGATAAATAATAGACTTTGTATTGTCAAGGTTCTTGTGGGTTTTTTCGGGCTATAGGGCCATGTTCTAGAGGCATTTTTCCTGACGTTTCGCCTGCATCTATGGCAAGCATCCTCAGAGGTAGTGAGGTCTGTTGGAAGTAGGACAATGGGTTTATATATCTGTGGAATGGCTGGGGTGGGGCAAAGAGCTCTTCCCTGCTGGAGCTAGGTGTGAATGTTTCAACTGACCACTTTCATTAGCATTTGAAGGCCTGGCTGAGCCTAGGAAAATCTTCTGTTGAGAGGTGTTAAGATGTGCCTGGTTGTTTTCTACTCCATAAGATTGTGCAGGAGTCTGAAATGTGAAAACTACAGCAACGTGTTGTGTTGGAACCAATCCAAGAAATTTCTGTCTGTTCTCTGTTAGATGATTGGCTAGCTACATAATGTGCTTATTCGGCTGTTTTCTCAGTTTTACTACTCTGTGCTCAGCCACTGCCTTTTGACTTACGGCTCATCCTTTGTACCTATTATTTATTAAAGAGCACTTGCTATTGCAGAACAGACCTTCTGAACTTTAGAAAGAGAGGCATACACACAATGCAAAAATACAAGAAAGGAAGCACCGAGATAATCATTTAATAATACCTCTGCTATAAAGACCTCTGCTATAAAGAGTCAAACAGTGTTTGTGCAGTAAGAGCAAAGATATGCAAATCCAAATATGATGATATATCATGAATGAGAAGGTCTTGTTTTGATGTTCAAGTATTCATGAGTAGTCAAGTGTTGGCCTAGCATCTGGTTGCCAAATTGAAAATATGGCTCTACAAGTAACCTAATCAGTTTATCTTTAGGGAGAAGTCATGACTCACTGATAAAATACTGTTTTGCATGCAAAATATTTCAAGTTCAGTTTCCAACCTTTCCAGTATCTATCATAAAATATAGATTGCAGTCAGCTAAGATGGGAAAAAAGTCTCGCTTAGCATAGCTAAAACATCAAAGTATTAGTAGAGTTCACTGTCACAAAATGAGATAACTATGAAACTTGGATGAGTTTAAATGAGACATGGGCAAACTTTGGCCCTTCATGTGCTTTGGAACAATTCCCAGAAATCCCAGCCAGCTTGCTGGATATTGGGAATTGAGGCCCAAAGTTTGCCCATGTCTGGTTTAAAAGAATTTCATTAAAACCTGTAAGTTATTAAACAATGGCTACTAATCAGGATGACCATATGTTACTCCAATATCAGACAGAGCATTTCTCTGTGTATTAACTGCTGGAACTGAAGATAGAGGATGAAGTTGCAAGCTTTCATATTTTCCGTATACAACTATGTGAATAAAATGAAGGACTAGATCAGCAGTTCTCAAAGTGTGCTCTGCAAAGCCCCTGGTGCTCTGCAAAGCATAATGAGGGGCTCCGGGGTACCTCCCTCCTCCTCCTCCTTCATCCTCTTCCTCCTCCTCCAAGCTTCCCCTCCACTTTCCTGCTCTTCCCCCTCCAATCTCCATCACTTCCAAAAGACTTTTCTCCTCTCCTCCCTCTCCTCCACCTCCTATTATTATTATTATTATTATTATTATTATTACAATGGCTCTTGGGGGTGGTTTGATTATGCTTTTCCCACATGGCAGTAGGGGGTTGGATTGGATAGCCCCTGGGAATTTCCACTGAAATACTGTTAAGTTTATGTTGGTTGAAATTGTTCTTCATTTTTAATATCTTATTCTTCTTTCTTTACTTTTTTGCACTACAAATGAGAAATGTGCAGTGTGCATAGAAATGTGTTCATGGTTTTCTTTTTCAATTAGCTTCCGGTTAAGATGGCGACACGCTAACAGCTCACCTCCCGTCCGGGTAAGGCGAAAACTTGAATCCGAGCTTAATCTGATTCATCCGTCCCTATCCCGAGCTCCTATCATCAGCCCCTGAACCGGCTTCTCCTCAGGACCCCGGAGGGGGGCCTGGGGGGGGGCAATTCGGAAGAAATCAGGGAAAAAAGGGAAAAAGGGAGAGGAAGAAGGAAGAAGGTAGAGCGAAGGCCGCTTCCATCATCGCGGCCTGCACGCTCCCTTCTAACGCGCTGCTCGGCTTGGCCTACCACACCACCCGCCACTCGCCACTCGCCACTTACCATCCTGCTGAGGCGGCTGCCGGAGGAAGCTGGGACGACCGTCCCTGGGAGCTGGAGTTGAGAGTTTGGCAACCTTGCGGTCTGAGCTGCGAGCTCCCTGGTTCGTTTGCGGCTGAGTCGCATTCCTGGGCCGGCCGGAGTGGGGACCTGGGCCGGCGGAGGCGGAGGTCTGTTGGGGTTGGAGAGAACCACCAAGATTGTTGTTGTTGGCCGTCCCTGGTGTTACAGGGCAGGGCGATTTGGCCCACAGGCGGCAGCGTTTCCATCGTATAGCTGCATCGGCGTGACTCCGCGTATCTCCCTGCCAATCCTACCGCGGCCCTCCGTGTTCCAACTTGGGCTGAGGCTGGAGGCTTCCTGGTTGGCCTTCTGGCTGACCCCCCCGGTGTGTTCATTGTTGCGGGAAGGAGTTCATCTGCCTCTCGCCTCTCGCCGCTGTGGAGGCTGGATCAGCAGCCCAACAGTGACTCAGCGTTCCTGGAGCCACGAGCTGGGTTGTGATCTTCCGCACCCTAGGTGGCGCTGTTACAGCGAGCCATTCTCCAAAGTAGACCATCTTTTGCAACCCATCTTTGACTGAGCTTCCAGGGTCGGCAGGAACTGCTGCGTGGGCGCATGGTTAACGGATATTCTGTTAACGGATATTCTGGCGCCGCAACGCAACGCAACGATACTCACACTGACCCAGCAGAGTCATCGCTGCTGCTACTTAACCATCGTCGACCATCGGATCAAATCTGATCTTTTAACATTAACATCTTCATCCGCCCTACGCCGGAAGGATTGAAACACCAGACCATCAACTTATTATTAGATACCGAAGCCGTGTGACTTGTATTCCTATTTCTCCTTGTAAGGATTGCATCTGCCGTCAGTTGAGGAGGCCTCTATTTCTACCTTTTCGAACTGGTTATAATTAACAACTGAGAACTAAGAACTGAACACAATTTGTATTGCTGCTATTTGCCATCATAGGAATTGAGCCACTTATCCAGCGCTGCCAATTTTCTCCATCCATTGCACTTATATACTGAGTCACTTTAGAACCATGCACTTTAAATCTATTGCACTTTAACCCTATTGCGCCATTCTATAGCACCTTAGTTTACCAAGCATCTAAGCATTAAGCATTTGACACCTTAAAACGTTAACATCTGCACCTTATTGCCTGCATCCCATTACCTGCTATACTTGAACACTCATGTCGCCCCCCAAATGGTGGTATTTGCTGATAATATTGCTGGCAAACGGGGGAGGGGAAAGAGGGGGGAATGGGTGGGGAGATCTTAGTAACAGCATTGCAGGATTAAGGAATAACTGGAAGGGATTAGATCAGTGGAAGGGGAAGACAACAAAGGAAACAACCTGGAGGAAAGCATGGGATGAGTTTATTATCTTGAAGTGCAATATGGATGGAGAGGAGCATTCCATTGGCCGGGGGGCCCCCATAGAAGTTTTGACGGGGAGGGGGAGATGCGGGAAAGGGAGACCTCTAATTCGGCGATCTATTCGACCATTAATTCGGCTCAAAAACAGTAAAGAATCAACGATTCAAATTCGGCCTAGGAGGATGAAAAGGAATCAAAACAATTTAACAAAATGTAATTGGTCTCCTGACAAGGTAAATGGGTGTAACCAGGCCAGCGGTCCCTCCGGGTTAAAGATGGTGCTGCTGAACGCCAGATCTGTCAATGGCAAAACATCTTTCATCCAGGATTTAATCCTGGACGAACGGGCAGATCTGGCGTGCATTACGGAGACCTGGCTGGACGAAGCTGGAGAAGTTAATTTAACCCAGCTTTGCCCGCCAGGGTTCTCCGTACAGCACCAATCGAGACCTGGAGGGCGGGGAGGCGGAGTAGCGGTGGTCTATAAAAATTCAATCCCTCTGACCAGAGGCCCCATCCTACAGTCGACAAATTTTGAATGTGTCCACCTGAGGGTGGGAGACCGGGACAGAATAGGGATTCTGTTAGTGTACCGCCCACCTTGCTGCACTACAGTCTCCCTACCTGAGCTAGCGGGGGTGGTCTCGAGCCTGTCATTGGAGTCCCAACGCCTTGTTGTGCTGGGGGACTTCAATGTACACGCCGAGACTGCCTTAGGGGGAGCGGCTCAGGACTTCATGTCTTCCATGGCAACCATGGGGCTGTCCCAACAAATAACTGGCCCCACCCACAGTGCTGGGCACACATTGGATTTGGTCTTCTGTCAAGGATGGGAGCAAGGTGGTGGGGTTGAGGAGTTATCCATCTCTCCGTTGCCATGGACCGACCACCATCTGGTCAGCTTTAGACTTACTGCACCTCCTAACCTCTGCAGAGGTGGGGGACCCATTAAGATGGTCTGCCCCAGGAGGCTTATGGATCCGAATGGATTCCTGACGGCTCTTGGGAGTTTCCCGCTGCCTCGGTTGGTGATCCTGTCGATGCCCTGGTGGATCTCTGGAATGGGGAGATGACCAGAGCAATAGACACGATCGCTTCGGAACGTCCCCTCTCAAGTAGCCGAGCTCAACCAGCCCCTTGGTTCAACGAGGAGCTGGCAGCAATGAAGCGAAAAAAGAGGAGACTAGAGCGTGTGTGGCGTTCGGACCCGAGCGAGTCAAACCGAAGCACGGTTTGTTGCCCTATTAAGGGCATATGCCGTGGCAATAAAGGCGGCAAAGAAATCTTTCTTTGCGGCCAATATTGCGTCCGCAAAGAACCGTCCGGCTGAGCTGTTCCGAGTTGTCAGAGGCCTGTTGAAGCCCACCATCTTGGATGGGAGCCCTGACAACTCGACAGCCCGCTGTGAAGCATTTGCTCGGTTCTTCGCGGACAAAGTCGCTTCGATCCGTTCAGGTCTGGATACCATGTTAACGGCAGTCTCTGAGGATGTGACGAGAACATCTGTCTGTCCGGTTTTGATGGATTCGTTTCAATTTGTGAAACCTGAGGATGTGGACGAGGTGCTTGGAGGGATGAGAGCAACCACATGCATCCTAGACCCCTGCCCATCCTGGCTTCTGAAGGAGGCCAGAGGGGGATTGGCCGAGTGGGTAAAGGTGGTGGTTAATGCCTCCCTTCGGGAAGGCAAAATTCCAGCCAGCTTAAAGCAAGCTGTGATAAAACCGCTGTTGAAAAAACCATCACTGGACCCCACTCAATTCGTCAACTATCGGCCTGTTTCCAATCTCCCCTTTTTGGGCAAAGTCATGGAATGTGTGGTGGCCTCACAACTCCAGGCATTCTTGGTAGACACGGATTATCTGGATCCGGCACAGTCTGGCTTTAGGCCGGGGCATGGTACCGAGACAGCCTTGGTCGCCTTAGTGGATGATCTGCGTCCTGGGAGCTAGACAGGGGGAGTGTGTCCCTGTTAGTTCTGCTGCACCTCTCAGCGGCCTTTGATACCGGTGATCACGGTATCCTTCTGGGACGCCTTGCGGGAATGGGCCTGGGAGGCACTGTTTTACAGTGGCTCAGGTCCTTCCTAGAGGATCGTACCCAGAAGGTGTTGCTGGGGGACACCTGCTCGTCCTCACAACCATTGATTTGTGGGGTCCCGCAGGGTTCAATTCTGTCCCCCATGTTATTTAACATCTACATGAAGCCGTTGGGAGAGATCATCCGGAGTTTCGGTGTGAGGTGTTATCTGTACGCAGATGACGTCCAGCTCTGTCACTCCTTTCCACCTACTACTAAGGAGGCTGTCCAGGTCCTGAACCGGTGCTTGGCTGCTGTGTCGGACTGGATGAGGGTGAACAAATTGAAACTCAATCCAGACAAGACAGAGGTACTCCTGGTCAGTCGGAAGGCCGAACAGGGTATAGGGTTACAGCCTGTGTTGGACGGGGTCGCACTCCCCCTGAAGACGCAGGTTCGCAGCTTGGGTGTGACTCTGGACTCTTCGCTAAGCTTGGAACCCCAAGTTTCGGCGGTTTCCAGAGGAGCATTTGCACAGCTTCGGCTTGTGCGCCAGCTGCGCCCGTATCTTGGGAGGTCGGACTTGGCCACGGTAGTCCACGCTCTTGTCACATCCCGTATAGATTACTGCAACGCGCTCTACGTGGGGCTGCCCTTGAAGACTGCCCGGAAGCTTCAGATGGTCCAGCGCTCGGCAGCCAGGTTGCTAACGGGAGCGGCTCTCAGGGAGCATACCACCCCCCTGTTGAACCAGCTCCACTGGCTGCCAATTCGCTACCGGGCACAATTTAAGGTGCTGGCTTTAGCCTATAAAGCCCTACACGGTTCCGGCCCCACTTACCTCTCCGAACGCATCTCCTCCTACGAACCGGGAAGAGCGTTAAGATCTTCCGGGGAGGCCCTGCTCTCGGTTCCGCCGGCGTCACAAGTGCGGCTGGCGGGCACGAGAGACAGGGCCTTCTCGGTGGTGGCCCCTCGGCTATGGAATGCGTTACCGGTGGACATCAGGCAGGCCCCTTCGTTACTGGTGTTTCGGAGGAGGGTGAAGACGTGGCTCTACGAGCAGGCATTCGGATAGTCTATGCAGTAACAACCAACTCAATAATGACGGCATTGGACAAGGAATGGAAATGGATCATGAGATCGGAATCTGATTCTAAGTGTGGCGTTGATGACTATGTGTTTGTTTGTATTGTGTGTCTTATACATTGTTTAGTGTTGTTTTTACTGTAAACCGCATAGAGTCGCCGCTTTAGGCTGATATATGCGGTATACAAATGGAGTAAATAAATAAATAAATAAATAAATAGTTTCCATACTCTCCATCCATCTGCCACTGGCCCAGCCCATATGTCAAATTTTACAACACAATGCATTAAAAAGTGTGTCCAAGCCTTATTTTATGTGTGTGTGTATGTGTGTATGTGTGTATAGAGTTCTGTGGCTGAAAAAGTTTGAGAACCCCTAAGCTAGATAGCTCTTATGTTACTATTTATTTTTTTAAAAAAAGTCAACTGGTGCATTTTTCTACCTCTTCCACATGATCATCATTTTCCTCATAATTTCACTAAGTTGAAAAGGAATGAGAGGATCTCAAGTTTACTTTATTTGGGAAAGATAATAGACTATTTTTAAAAATCCCTTTGTAGAAAATGTTCAGGAATCTCACTAAGTATTTAGCACAACAGAACTATTCTGGTCACAAGTGGGCCGAAGACACCTGAAGATGTAGAGGAGGCATGGTCAAACCCACAGGTTCTGTATGCCAGAGGAAGAAACAGGCAAAACCACCTCTGAGTTCCCTTGCCTATGGAAACCCTCTGAAATTCATAGGGTCACTATAGGTTGTTAGATAATTTGAAGATACACACATACATGCATGCATGCATGCATGCATGCACGCATAGTAAGGTTCAAGCTACAGGACTTTGGACAGCTACAAAGAGACAGCCCTCTTCAAATGAAACACAATGATAATATGTGTGAATAGGTCCATAAGGCCAGCAACTTAATATGCGTGCAAAAAATCTTCCAAGGAAAAGGCTTTGAACACAGAACTCTATGCATAATGTTGTCCATATGATCTGGAACCTTCTGTGACTGAGCTTTCATATCATCTGGATGTCTCTGTGTTCATTATTGTGTGTTTGAGATGTTATTGCTTTACATGCAAACATCAGGCAAATCAGTGTTTGTCATATCAGGGCTGTGGTTAAATAGTACCATTTCAGTTAGTATTCGTGCACTGATTAATTGTGTGACTGTTCTGTCAAAAGTAGTCTGGAGCTTAACTGACATGTAGATACCCTTAAAGTGGTAGATCTCTGGTTTGGATGTAGTAGTCATTTTTAAATGTAGAGATCCTTAAGTTGATAGCTATCTGGTTGGTCATAAGTGGTCAAGTGTTGGCCGGGCATCTGGTTGCCCAGTTGAAAATACAAGTAACCTAATATGTTTCCTCTCAGTCAGCTTCTCACCTGCTTTGGTGGCAGAACTAAGGAATCCTGATTATTCCCTTCTAGATTAATCTCTTTAGAGCAGTGGTTCTCAACCTGGAGTCCCCAGATGTTTTTGGCCTACAACTCCCAGAAATCCCAGCCAGTTTACCAGCTGTTAGGATTTCTGGGAGTTGAAGGCCAAAAACAGCTGGGGACCCCCAGGTTGAGAACCACTGCTTTAGAGGGATATGGCCAATTGTTTATTTTGTTAGGGATCTCTATCTAGAAAAGCTTCTGAATAGAAACTAAACTCAGTGAAGAGCACTAGTGGACTAAGTGCAGCATACAACTTCATATGATGCTGGATCCCACTTTGGTGGCCCCTTAGGCGCTTCCACCAGTTCCCAAAAGTTCCTAAAAGTCAGGATGAATTTTGTCTCCAAAGCAAACAGACAGGATTCCAAACATGTGAAAACATCCAAAAATACCCCCAACCCAACCTATCCCTCACTCCCCCCCCCACACACACACAAATACTCCTTCCCACACACACACAAATGCTGCCATCATTTTGAGAGAGAAAGCAGAGAAAAGGAGATATATCAGCTTGCTATAGAAGGTGTTCCCCATAGTGAATTAGTGGAGCATTAGCCTGTGGCCTCCACACAATTGCTCACTCCTTGCGAAGAGGTTAGTTTCAGTTATTCCATAGTTTGCTCAACCCAGAATCAGGATCTGTTGTGGTTTTTAGATCCTGACTGAAAGTAGAACTGGCCAGAATGAATAAACAACCCACGGAGATGCATGAAGCTACGATATTTTTAGGGGCCAGATGCAAGTGACTGACTCCATAATGAAGCTACTTTGGGGAGGCAGATATTTATTAGAAAACTGTGACATATTCTCCACCAATATGCAAAGATCAGGAGTCACTTTATACCCAAGAATACGAAAGCTGATGATACGGTAAACAAGCCACAGTCCAGTTTAATACAGGGTACAAGATTTGCAGTTTTTATTGTTTCAGCTGTGCAAGTTGGGACAACTGTGTTTATTTAATTCTGCAGCATATTGCGGATGCCATCCACTGACCATGTAAAATAAGTGTTTGTAATTATATTCATGGTCTAAATAATGCAGACTTTCTGGTATGTGCCCTTGCTTGTTTATGGAAGAAGGTGGGGGTTTTTTTCCACACTGCTGTAGGACTTGATATAAATAATGCATAGAGCTACGTTTGCATAGTCCTGCACAGTAAGTTAACTGTATGCTAATAGAATATATGAGTAATAGGAGAAACAATGCACCATTCCTTCCTCACTAGATACAGTGGTCTTTCCAAATTCAGCTATGGCTGTCCATGAACTTGATGATAGTGATATATTCTTTTGAGACACTCCCCTGAAAGCTGAGGATCTGTGCCCCACTTCCATAATCCTGGAATGGGAGGTCATCCAGTCAAACTGATTGGGATATTATTTATAACCTACCCCATATTCTTTTCTCAATGTCTCATTCTCCCATGAGATCTCAAAGCATAGACAGGTTCATACAGGGGGAGACAATTCTAACTTCCCATTCATCAACTCATAGATGGAGATGCAAAAATACTGACTTAGCATCCATTAGTTGATTCAATGTGGCTGCTGAATTTCAGACAAGCAGTTAGATTGAAGTAGTGAAAATTATCCATTCCAATCACATTGCCTGGCAGAATGTCAAATTCAAACCTTGGAAAGCTTACTTTTTAACATTATCTTTAACACTCCCTCAGCCACAGGCAGCCACAGAGAATGAGTAGATAACTCTAATTTCAAACATATAAAATTGTTGCACCTCAGAGTAGAACCACCTTGCTTAAAACACCAAAGAACACACCAGCAGTTATCTTTGTAGTTTTATTTAAAATAAAAGATGAAAAGTTCAAAAAACAAAACTAATTTCAAAAGATCAATCCAAGGTAACATAGGCAAACAAGATCCATGAAGACACAGGCAAGGCAAAGTTCTTTAAGTGTATGACAAAGTCCTTAAAATATAAACATGAAAAGCTGTAAGATAATTCCCAAAGTCTCTTGGTTATGTGTGAAGTCGCTCTGACACTGAGGCACATTCAACCAGACCGTTTAATACTCTTGGGCCAGCATGAAGGCATTCCTATGGGCTTGGGCCTCTCTCTCTCACCTCCCAGCAATCCTGACACTCCTTTACACTTCCAAGCAATCAGCCCTATCTAACACACCGGTCCCATCAAGGTCAAATCCCTCATTAGCTGGCTGAGAACTATCCTCCCTAATTCCTTCATCAGGCACCTGGCATTCAGTCTCAGTAGTTTCACTTTCCCCATCGTCAACCCTTGCTGTGGGAAACCACTGAACTCCTGCCCCCGATCCTCGTCTAACACAGGCACATCCTTACTTTGCATCTGACTCTGAATCTCATAATCCCCATCAGAATCATTGACACCATCAGTCTGCGATTCCAGCTGAGTCACAACAAAAATATACACCAGCCCATCTCTCTAGTTTGGACTTTTACACACAGCAAATTTAGGGTGCATGTACAATGTGGAATGAATGTAGTTTGGCACCACTTTAGCTGCTATGGCTCAATGCTATGGAATTCTAGGACTTGTAATTTTACATGGTCTTTGGCCTTCTCTGGCAAAAAGAGAAACTAGAACTACCAAACTGCAAATCCCAGAACTGGCCATAGTCCAGGTCTGTCAGGCTCCTTTTGGAAGCAATGTAATAACTATCTGAAATATAAACCTACCTCCCTCCCTGAGTCTCAAAGTTTAAGTAAAGAATAGTAGAAGTTACTTTAGTTAAATCATATTTTGCATAGCCGATTTGAAAGCAACCAGGAAGAAATAAACCAAGGATTGAAGCTTTTTTTCATAGCATTTTATTATTTATAATTGTATGTGCTCAATTGTTCTAATATCGTGAGTAGTTTGAATCTATTTTAATATTTTATATGTTCTAAACTATTTTGGGGCTGGTTTCCATTTGTAGGGGCTGCAGTAGATTTAATTATTAAGCTGCAGAACTTGCTGACTGGAAGGTTGGTGGTTCAAATCTACGGGATGGGGTGAGCTCCTGTTGCTAGCCTCAGCTTTTGCCAACCTAGCAGTTCAAAAACATGCAAATGTGAGTAGATCATTAGGTACCACTTCAACGGGAAGGTAACTGTCATCCATGCAGTCATGCCAGCCACATGACCAAAATAATGTCTATGGACAACGCTGGCTCTCCGGCTTAGAAATGGAGATGAGCACCACCGCCCCCAGAGTCAGACTCTACTAGACTTAATCATAGAATGATAGAGTTGGAAGAGACCTCGTGGGCCATCCAGTCCAACCCCCTGCCAAGAAGCAGGGGGTCAAGGGAAACCTTTACCTTTACCCTCCATTTGTAAGCTGCCTTAAGTCCCAGTGTTGTGAAAAATGTGGAATAACAATGAGGAGACTTGATTCACAACAAACCTGTCACATTTATTTCCATGGGAACTAAATTCAATCATCTTAGGGTTTGATTCATTTTGCAACAACAACAAACCCAATTAATCAATGGGAACTTGATAAATTAAGACTCACTGCTGATTTTGTGAATCTACTATAGTTAGAACAAACAATAACTAGTCAAACTAAGCCTTGAAACAAAATAGTTTTGCATAGCATCACAAAACCAGGAACTGCACACCTGAACCCGAGGCTGAGAAAATCCAATAACTAAAGTCTGACGATTCAGTAGGATCCATCTTGTATATTTACTTGCCTGAAATGCAAAGTCAGGTGGTTGGTAGGTACCATAGACCAGCCGCTCATCTGAAGAACTAAAAAAGTGGTCTGAAAGAAGACGGCCTCTGCTAACTTCATTTTCTCATATTGGCCACCCTTTGCCTCAGAGTATATTGGATATTCCCTTGATATGCATAGTTAGAATGCATGAGAGTCTTCACATTACTAAAAAGACGTACTGCAAATGTGACCCATACAACCACTTAGTCTAAGGAATCCAAAGATTGCTGTTGAAGAAATATATATCTGGAAGATGGAATAATGTGCTGGGGGCATTAGCAACAATAACATTAACAACAAAAACAGTAGCAACCATGTTGAGTGATGGATTGCCTTTCTATATGCTTGAAACTAAGACCCTTCATTTGTTATCTCCAGCAGCCTGGTAAAAAGCCATATGGTTTAGGTAATTATACCAGAGATGGCAGAAGGAACATAATGTTACAGAAGGTCACAACTGCTGGCTACTGAGGAGCACAGCTCCAACTAATGGTTTTCCTTCAGAATCTAGTGTTAAAATGATTTAAATGATCATTACTGCTAAAACACAATTATTCATCTCAAATGTTAGTTTCTTTACTTCTGAACAGTTCTAGGCAATTTCCTTTTGGTTTGGCTGGTTAATTGCATTAAAAGTATGTGTCTGCAAAATCCATTTGTGAATTAAGAATGGGGAAAAGAAATGCATTACACTGAAATGATGGAATATTTGTATTGTGTATATGACAAACATTGTGGAGTAAACAGATCTGTGCAATCTCACAAGCATTCTTCCATAAACTGGGTTTAGAACAGAGGGGTCTAGTTTCATGGCGTTATGTAGCCATGATGTTCTCTGGGTCATCTTGTGCCTAGCAAACCCTTTTTTAATTTATTTAAGAGATTTATGTATTGCCTTTCAGTTCATTAGATCTTCCAGCCTGATGTGTAATAGAATATACAACTACCACCCTTAGTCTAACAGATGGAACATGGAATTAATATATTACTTGGAACCAAGTAACTTTGGCATCATGTTTTGTTGCAAGAATCTAGAACACTGCTTTTAAAACTTTAGTTCCCCTTAGCTCAATGTTGAGGTCATGAAAAATTTAGCAACAGTGAAAGTTTTCTGAATGTCATGTAGTGGCTGTTTAGACATTTACATAGAATCACAGAATTGAAAGAGATCTCATAGGCCATCCAAGTTAATCCTCTGTGATGCAGGAAAAGCACAATAAAAGCACCCCTGACAGATGACCATCCAGCCTCTGTTTAAAAGCATCCAAAGAAGGTGCTTCCACTACACTCCGAGGCAGAGAGTTCCACTGTTGAACAGTTCATACAGTCAGGAAGTTGTTCCTCGCGATCAGGTGGAATCTTCTTTCCTGTAATTTGAACCTATTGCTCCAACCACCTAAAGGCATGTACCAATTTTAGCCCAGGTCACTCATAGAACCATCCGGCTCCCATGACATGATGCTTCATGGGTGAAAGAGGGAGGAGTCGGTGCATGCCACCAGCAGACAACATGGGAAAGCCACAGAATGCATGGGGGGAGCTGTGCACCATGTGCACTCATGTCCCCCCCCCCCATCTGATGGCCCTCGGCTGGAGCTGAGCAGTGAGGCACATGGGGTGCTGGATTCCCCATTCCCCTCTATGAACTGGAGCAACATCAATGGCCATCTGATGAAGTTGCATTCCCTAGTGTCTAGGGCAGCAGAAAACAAACCTGCTGCTTCTTCCTTAACATCCTAAACATATCCAGCTCTTTAAGCTATTCCTCAGAGACCTTTAACTATTTTGGTGATTCTCCTCTAGACACATTCCAGTTGGTCAATATCTCTTTTAAATTGTGGTGTCCAGAATTGGACACAGTATTCCATGTGAGGTCTGACCGAAGCAGACTAAAGTGGTTCCATTATTTCCCTTAATTTAGATGCTAGGCTCCTTTTGACGCAGCCCAAAGTCCCATTGGCTTTTTTAGCTGCTGCATCACATTCTTGGCTCATGTTCAACTTATTGTCAACTAAGACTCCAAAATCTTTTTCACATGGACTGTTGCTGAGCCAGGCGTCATCTATCCTGTATCTGGGAACATCATTTTTCATCTAATATAATATTCTACATTTCTCTTTGTTGAAATTCATTTTGTTAATTTTGGTTCAGCTCTCAAATCTGTTGAGGTCATTTGGAATTCTAATCCTGTTTTCTGGAGTATTATCACTCCCAGTATCTGCAAGCTTAATAAATAGACTCTCTCTAAACCTTCACCCAAGTCATTAAAAAAGATGTTGAACAGCATCAGACCTAGGACAGAACCCTGCGGCACCCCACATGGATCTGTTGTGCTGTATTTACAGTGGGCTCTGCAGAAGATGCTTCAGATGTGCTTCACAAAAAGGAAAATTAGCCTGTTTAGCAAGCTTTGCAAATGCTGATTTGTTATCATTGCTTGTTTGATTTTTATACCTATTTTTGTACCTATATACTCAGAGTCATGTAAAAATATCTTGGGCTAGAAGGGGTCCCAAGTGGAAAAGTTTTAAAACACCAAGCTAGAATGATGTTGCTTTTTTACCTTTAATATCCAGAGCTGGACTTTACTACTTTTCAGTGTAATATTAGTCAGAGTCAGCCTGGACAATGGAAGCTGGAAGAAAAACAGTCAAATGGATGGCTGCAAATGTGCTACCAACAAGGGATGGAGAGGGGAAAAGGTGAGAGAGGAGAGGAGGAAAAACAATGTTTTTTTTTCCACATTTAGTATTTCTCCCTCCCATTGTGTCCTGTAGCTGACCACAGTTTGAGAAGATTTTTAAATAACCATCAAAGCTCTGATTCTAGGTTATTTTGAACAAGAATCCCAACAATGTCTTCTGCCCAGAATTTGGAAATCAACACAAACCCAAGGAGGGAAGGGGGAGAGTGGTTAGCTGGCATTGAGAATGCCATTTTGCTGAGATTTTGGTCAAGAAAACCTGTCATAGATTCTCCAGTCTCTGAGGAAGTTCTCATCCCCAGCACAAGTACTTTTTATCATTGTATTTTTTCCAATATGTCTGAAAGATTCTTGTGCAGAGCTAACATCATCTCGCTTTTGTTAGCTTTGGTGCGCAGAGAAGGAGCCCCTGGTACCACAATGGGTTAAACCCTTGTGCCAGCAGGACTGAAGACCAACAGGTCGAAGTTTTAATCTGGGGAGAGCGTGGATGAGCTCCTTCTGTCATTTCCAGCTACCCATGCAGGGACATGAGAGAAGGATGATAAAACATTCGGTGTCCCTGGGCAATGTCCTTCCAGACGGCCAATTCTCCAGTTTCTCCTGACATGAAAAAGTGCACACACAAAAATCACTATAATTAGAAATACTTTTGGTATCCCAAAAGAGAGAGAGAGAGAGAAACACATGTAACAAACACAAAAAACTGCAAACAAGATTTTTTTGTGTGTATTGGCTTTCTATGTGGTTGAGTACACTCATTGAACAAATCATTGAATGTCAACATCTGACCAATCAAATTGATTCTGTTGGTCTACTTAAGTTGGGACTAACAATAAGGATCAGGCCATAGTGTTCAATTTCTCTTGCAAAATATCTCATGGTGTATTTTCAAATATGCTCTAAAATGTGACAAATATTTTGTTTTGTTTTTTATTACTTCCACTCCATCTTTAAGTACTTTCAATTTGAATGGCTTTCGGCTAGAATCTTTCTCATCCCAGATATCCAGGGATTTACAAAAAAAAAATAATAGCCAAATAAACATAAGTGAATTGCTTGTAGACAAAATAAAAAGAGGCTTCTGAAAATAAAATCTGAGAAATACAACAATTGTGGCCTCATCCAGAGACTTCACATAACTCCCACCTAGAAACCAATACAAATACATTGTAAATAAACTGAGAGGCCATTTTTAATCTAACTCAATTGAATCCAAAACAGGTGTTATGAAATCCTGGCCTGGAGCAACCCAAACAGCTGATCAAATTCTGAAGTATCTATTTTCTTCAAAATGAAAAAAAAGGTTTTCGCTTTGCTGTTTTAAGGAGGGGATTGGGATGGATTATCGGCCATCCATGACCGTGCTGAATGCTGGAAGGATGAAATGGGCAGCTGAAATTTGCTTGGGGCATTTGTCTTTTCCAGTGTATAGAAACAAATGCTGTAAAGCTATTGTCAGCTGTGTTACTCCTCCCCCCACCTGGATCCATCAAGACTCTGAAAGAAACTGGCAGTGTCCCCTGTAAAGAGAAGATGGGTGTATTCCTAGTTGGAAGATCCCAGTGGAGTAACAATAGTACTTAAGAATATGTGTGCCTCTCTATGCCCAAGAATTGAGGTCCATTAAAGGGCCCTTATCCATGTCTCACCTGTAAGGAAATATATTGTGGGAGCACATAGAAGAGGGCATTCTCTACTGTAGCTCCATTTTTGAAATGATCTCCCCTTGAAGGCCCAATAGGTGCCAATTCACAGCCTAGATGCAACATGGCATCAATCCATTCTCTTTTCCCTGTCTCTGCAAAACTGTCTGGAGCAGTGGTTCTCAACCTGTGTTTTGGCCTACAACTCTCAGAATTCCCATCCAGTTTGCCAGCTATTAGGATTTCTGGGGCCTGAAGGACAAAACTTCTGGGGATGCATGGGTTGAGAACCACTGGTATGGAGCATTCCCTGGGTTTTCTTACCACAGAGCTAAACTGTTTCCAACTGGTTCTCTCTGTATAAGGGACCAGAAGTCCCTATACTGGCTATCCAGATTGAACTTCTTGTCCACTTTGGGCTATAGGGCCAATGTAGGCCAGCCTTCTGATGTTGCTTGGCCACACATGTCCCAATTTTCATCTTTGAAAAGTTAAGAGGATATGTAAACTGTGTGTGTATCAGGTTCATGAAACTGTGTTGTTATTTACTGCATCATAATGAATTTAGCAGCTGAAAAATAATCAAGTGCAGAAATGTTACGGAGAGAAATTTTCATTGAATGCAGCACAATATTATATTATAAGAATAGAAGCCCTTTTTATTGTTTTTAATGTCCCTGGCAAGTCTGAGCTCGTTTTTTGCTTTAGCCTTGCGGACCTTTTCCCTACAGGTGTTGGCTGTTCAAACAAAGGCAGAACTACTTAATGCCTTCTTTGCCTCGGTCTTCTCACAAAAAGAGAGTCTTCAACCTCAGCAAGATGGAGTGGATGAGGGATTGGAGGACATCCAACCCCAAATTGGGAAAGAAGTCGTCCAGGAATACCTGGCCGCTCTTAATGAGTTCAAGTCCCCAGGGCCAGATCAACTACACCCCAGAGTATTGAAGGAACTAGCAGAAGTCATTTTGGAACCATTGGCAACCATCAGACGACTTGGAGAACGGGAGAAGTTCCAGCAGATTGGAGGAGGGCCAATGTGGTCCCAATCTTCAAGAAGGGAAAAAAGGATGACCCAAACAACTACCGTCCGGTCAGCCTCACGTCGATACCGGGCAAGATTCTGGAAAAGTTTGTTAAGGAAGCGGTCTGCAAACACTTAGAAACAAATGCAGTCATCGCTAATAGTCAACATGGATTTATCAAAAACAAGTCATGCCAGACTAATCTGATCTCTTTCTTCGATAGAGCTACAAGCTGGGTAGATGCGGGGAATGCCGTGGATGTAGCGTAACTGGATTTCAGTAAGGCCTTCGACAAGGTCCCTCATGACCTTCTGGCAAGGAAACTAGTCCAATGTGGGCTAGGCAAAACTACGGTGAGGTGGATCTGTAATTGGTTAAGTGGACGAACACAGAGAGTGCTCACTAATGCTTCCTCTTCATCTTGGAAAGAAGTGACAAGTGGAGTGCCGCAGGGTTCCGTCCTGGGCCCGGTCCTGTTCAACATCTTTATTAATGACTTAGATGAAAGGCTAGAAGGCATGATCATCAAGTTTGCAGACGACACCAAATTGGGAGGGATAGCCAATAGTCCAGAGGACAGGAGCAGAATTCAAAACGATCTTGACAGATTAGAGAGATGGGCCAAAACTAACAAAATGAAGTTCAACAGTGACAAATGCAAGATACTCCACTTTGGCAGAAAAAATTAAATGCAAAGATACAGAATGGGTGACGCCTGGCTCGAGAGCAGTACGTGTGAAAAAGATCTTGGAGTCCTCGTGGACAACAAGTTAAACATGAGCCAACAATGTGATACGGCGGCAAAAAAAGCCAAAGAGATGTTGGCCTGCATCAATAGGAGTCTAGTGTCTAAATCCAGGGAAGTCATGGACCACACCTGGAATATTGTGTCCAATTCTGGGCACACAATTCAAGAGAGATATTGACAAGCTGGAAATGTGTCCAGAGGAGGGCGACTAAAATGATCAAGGGTCTGGAGAACAAGCCCTATGAGGAGCGGCTTAAGGAGCTGGGCATGTTTAGCCTGAAGAAGAGAAGGCAGAGAGAAGATATGATAGCCATGTATAAATATGTGAGAGGAAGCCACAGGGAGGAGGGAGCAAGCTTGTTTTCTGCTTCCTTGGAGACTAGGACGCGGAACAATGGCTTCAAACTACAAGAGAGGAGATTCCATCTGAACATGAGGAAGAACTTCCTGACTGTGAGAGCCGTTCAGCAGTGGAACTCTCTGCCCCGGAGTGTGGTGGAGGCTCCTTCTTTGGAAGCTTTTAAGCAGAGGCAGGATGGCCATCTGTCAGGGGTGATTTGAATGCAATATTCCTGCTTCTTGGCAGGGGGTTGGACTGGATGGCCCATGAGGTCTCTTCCAACTCTTTGATTCTATGATTCTATGAAGTGGATGGATGAGAATTAAAGGTCCGATAGGGCTACGCTCTAGAATACCTAGCAGCACCGCTGGGTAGAGCTCTTTTCTTCTGCCACTTTTCTGGGTATGTAGTATTATTTATTTATTTATTTATTTATTTACTTTGCTTATATACCGTATCTCAAGCCCGAAGGCGACTCACGGCGGTTCACAAACAGTAAAAACAGTAGAAACAGCAGTGGTTCCATACAACATATAACAATTGACTTAACACATTATCCATAAATTACCAATAAGCAATTACAATGCACAATTATTACAAAAAACAACCGTACCCAATCTTCTCATCATCCAAGCGTAGTCCAGGTTCGTCGTCCATTGTTCCATTCCTATGTTCCATTACCAGATTGCACTAAATTACTCAAACGCCTGCACAAACATCCAGGTCTTCACTTTTTGCGGAATACCATTAGAGATGGTGCTAGTCTAATGTCCATAGGAAGGGCGTTCCACAGCCGAGGAGCCACCACCGAGAAGGCCCTATCTCTCGTCCCCGCCAGCCGAGCTTGAGAAGCAGGCGGGATCGAGAGCAGGGTCTCCCCGGAAGATCTCAAACTCCTGGTGGGTTCATAGGCAGAGATGCGGTCAGATAGGTAGCTTGGGCCGGAACCGTTTAGGGCTTTAAAGGCCAACGCCAGCACTTTGAATTCAGCCCGGTAGCAGATCGGTAGCCAGTGGAGTTGGCGCAACAGGGGGGTTGTAGGCTCCCTGCGCTCCGCTCCTGTTAAAATCATGGCTGCCGAGCGTTGGACTAGTTGGAGCTTCCGAGCTGTCTTCAAAGGCAACCCCACGTAGAGAGCGTTGCAGTAGTCTAAACGGGATGTAACCAGAGCGTGGACTACCGTGGCCAAGTCAGACTTCCCAAGGTACGGGCGCAGCTGGCGCACAAGTTTTAACTGTGCAAATGCTCCCCTGGTCACCGCCGAAACCTGGGGTTCCAGGCTCAGCGATGAGTCCAGGGTCACACCCAAGCTGCGAACCTGCATCTTCAGGGGGAGTGCGGCCCCATCCAACACAGGCTGTAACCCTATGCCCTGTTCGGCCTTGCGACTGACCAGGAGTACCTCTGTCTTGTCTGGATTCAATTTCAATTTGTTCGCCCTCATCCAGACCGTCACAGCGGCCAAGCACCGGTTCAGGACCTGGACAGCCTCCTTAGTAGCAGGTGGAAAGGAGTGACAGAGTTGGACATCATCCGCGTACAGATGACACCGTACCCCGAAACTCCGGATGATCTCCCCTAGCGGCTTCATGTAGATGTTAAACAACATGGGAGACAATATTGAGCCCTGAGGAACCCCACAAGACAATGGTTGTGGGGTTGAACAGGTGTCCCCCAACAACACCTTCTGAGATTGACCCTCCAGGAATGACCGGAACCACTGCAAAACAGTACCTCCAAGACCCATCCCTGCGAGGCGTCCCAGAAGGATACCGTGGTCGACGGTATCGAAGGCCGCTGAGAGGTCAAGCAGCACCAACAGGGACACACTCCCCCTGTCGAGCTCCCGGCGCAGATCATCCACTAAGGCGACCAAGGCTGTCTCGGTACCATGTCCCGGCCTAAAGCCAGACTGTGCCGGGTCTAGATAATCCGTGTCTACCAAGAATACCTGGAGTTGTGAGGCCACCACACGTTCCATGACTTTGCCCAAGAAGGGAAGATTGAAACGGGCCGATAGTTGTCGAATTTAGTGGGGTCCAGTGATGGTTTCTTCAACAGCGGTTTTATTATAGCTTGTTTAAGCTCGCTGGAATCTTGCCTTCCCGAAGGGAAGCATTAACCACCACCTTAACCCACTCAGCCAATCCCCCTCTGGCCTCCTTTAGAAGCCAGGATGGGCAGGGGTCCAGGATGCATGTGGTTGGCCTCATTCCTCCAAGTATCTTGTATTAGCCACTTTCACGTAGAGCAAGCACAATGCGTACATCCACTGTGCCTGGTTGCTTGGCAACAGCATAGAAATTCATGGTATTTAATGCATAGATGTGTATATTTACAACACGGGCTGTGTGGCTTTGGGAATATGTGTGGGAAATAACTCAACTGACAATGATGTATAGGTCAAGCCCAGAGTGATGGTGCTGATAAATGATGACGATCTAGTCTGTAAGAGGACATGGATTCTGGTTCAAAAAGTGTGGGGGGGGGGAGGGAGTGTAACTATAAGAAGTGTGAAACTCTTTCTTTCCATTCTGAGTTTGATTGAGTTCCACCCACATTTGCTCATTTTGCATTAGATTGTAAAATGCTGTGTATTCTTCGCACACTGAATATACACACGTTTTATAATGTGTGTACATTTTTGTTTTGCCTAGATCCAGTGAGCACTTTGCTAGAGTGTTAGGCTCATAGAAATACTAGGATGTCAGTTTGACACATAATAGTATATAGTTGATTCCTAAGAAAAGTTAACCCCATAAAAGACACATAAAAGAGCATTCTCCTCTAAAGCTTCTCTTGAACAATGTGGATAAGAAATGGGAAATGCCCAAGAGAAAAGGACACAACATTTTCTTTCCATGACCCTATAATTAACAAGCCTCAAGATTCAAATACAATTTAGGGTGATTTTGTCCTTCCTTTGCACGCTCACTCCCATAATTTTTATTGTTGGAAAGCTGCTTCTTCTTCTTAGGAGATCCCTTCTGCTCCTGCTCTTTCTCTCTCCCTCTCTTCCTCTCTCCTTCTCCCCCCTTCTCCTTCTGTCTCATTCACACACATACACAAACATAGGCCTCCATCCAACACCTTTTTACAGAAACATAAATATCCACATATGGTTCTACACTATGCTGAGCCATAGATCACCACCCTCAATTTACAGTAAAGCCCCTGAAGCTTCCTGGTTATTCCATACTTTACAGCAAACAGGCAGGATAAGATACATCATCATTATTATTTTACTGACACAGAATCACAGTATGACACAGTAAATGAGATATATATGCTGGATTTTGTTTCACAAAATCACAAGTCAAACACTTCCCAAGCGTTTAGGACTGTGTGATATATTTTCAAATCATGCGTGCAGATCCAAGTAAGGTAGCCTTTTGCAGTTGACAGGTCATGATTTTGTCAATGTTTGTTGTTTCCAAATGCCAGCTAAAATCTTTTGGCATGGCACCCAGTGTGCCGATTGCCACTATTATTATTATTACATTATTATTATTATTATTATTATTATTATTATTATTATTACATTATTATTATTATTATTATTATTATTATTATTTCTTGTCCACCTCTCCTCATGGCTCAAGACAGGGCACAATACAGTTAAAAACACATAATCATGAAAACATTCAATAAAATACATATATTAAAATATATTTCTATAAAATAAACATATTAAAATGCACAGAACAAAGACAAAAATACAGTAGATACAGGATGTGACTTTAAAAATCATAGTTAAAAACTGACTGAGTAGCCCCCCATCGCCAAACATACGTTAATTACATTTGGCAGCCACCTTCGGTCCCATTGTTAAATAAATATTGTTAAATAAATAAATTGGGGGGGGGGGATATAGCAGCAGTGAGACCCATGGCTGACACCAGACAGATCTTAGTGCTGATATCATATTTTGCTTCTGACAATGGGGACATAGCCACATGCTTCTCCAATCCTGCCTGCCCTCCATGAAGCATGGAATGGCCATGTGAGGTATTACAACATGTTGGAGCAAGCTGGGGAGGCTGCAGAGAAAGGAAGAGAGAACCAATTTCTGCAGCACACTGTAATGGATATCCACACATGTAAGCCATACTTATATGTTTCTATGTACTTAACATAATTCCAGTCATTCTGTCAACCTCATCAGACAGGGGAAGAATCAACGCCATTATCCATTTCTTCTCCCTTTTAAGCACAGAGCCCACCAACTCCCATTACATGATGCACTACTACTTCTGGTAGGGCTCAAGCTTAAAGGGGTGATGAAGTGGAGCATGCTACCATAGCGGCAAAATGGGAGGCTTCCCATGTTGCCTTGGATCAATTGGAGAGAATCCAGGCAGTCAGCGCACTACAAGTAACCTGGGCAATACAGGACATGGGACAAAGTGTTCTCCATTCCTCCCGATGACCATCACTGGATTCACCATGCAATTCTGGTGGCCAGTGTGAAGAGGTCCTGTATCTCTGAGTTCACATGCATATGTGTAAAATAGTAATTTTCCACAGAACCATTTTTTTGTGCAAACTATCAAAAGATTAACAACAAAGTGCTCCTTGGTGTATTTACAAGTTTGGAAGTGAGAACTTGCATGAAGCCTTGTGGTTATCTTTTTACTGAGAGCTTTAAATTTTGTGAGTACTCACCATGCTAATTTCAGACTATTCTTCTATAACTTTTACAATATGCAGGAGACTCAGATTATGCTAGCTGGGGTGGGAAAGGAAGTCTGGAAGCTGGCATAGTGTAATCTCACTCGTCCATAAAAACACATTTTGAGGTAGGATATCTAGGGGCCCATCCAGACAGTTCCTTTATTGCAGTAACTCCCACAATAAAGAAGGGGCTGTCCAGACAATGTTCTGTACAGTCCCAAATTAATTCACTACAAACCAGGAAAACCCTGGTTTGTAGCGAATTAATTAGATAGTGGATTTATTCTGTGCTTTCTTGGAAGGCGCAGGATAAATCTACTATTTCCGGTGTTTGGACTGCGGTCCAGACACCATGCCCACAGTTTTCTGGATTAAATTCGTCCGGAAAATTGTGGGAATAGCCACCCCCTCCCCCAAAAATCACTCCCCTCCACCCGCTCCCCTGGCATGTCATTTCTACATGCTGGGAGAGCTTCCCTGAGAGTCTACTGGAGGCTGGGGAAGTTTATTTTACTTTTCAAAGGGGTCTGGGGGCTTTGGGGGAGGGGGAGGGCCTCCAGATGTTATTGCAGGTCAGTTCTGTGAGAGCATCTGGACACCCACCCCAGAAAGCATGCCCTTTCTGGGGTGCGTGTGGACAGGTCCTCAGGAAAATGTGCATTTTTAAAACACGGATTCTCCTGGATCCGCCCTAGGTTTCCTATCATCTGTTCCTTTAAAAAGCAAGTTCCTATTTCTCTAAGTTAAGAAATAATGTGTTACCTTCATTCATTGGGAATTGCCAAACACATCTCAGTCACTAGCAGGCAGTCAACTGCAAAAAGGTCAGGGAAGCACTCATCATGATTGTATTGTGTTATATAAAAATAATTGTTCATTTTGTCTTTTCTTGCAATGGGAGAGCTCATTTCTTCTCTGTGCTCATGACCCTGCCTACCACATCTATCATTTGTCAGAACAGTGAAGGGAAAATGCTTAGAACTGTCTTAGTGTTTCTATTGTATAAGACACATAGCAAAATGGGAACTATGTATGATGTTCTTCTCCCTTCTTCCCTCCTTGGAAGTCAGCCACAGAGCTTCATTTTGACATTATTTTCGTGAGACTGTCAAAAAATACTTATATTTAAATATTTCTAACATTCTTCCTTACCATGTTGCAGAATGTATCATTGCAACTTTACGGAATCCAAAATATCATTTGGAAGTTGTAAGAAAGTTGAACACTAATACCTCCCCACCATCTGTCATTGCATGCCCTCCAACTGTCCCAGTTTGGCAAGTTAAGCTTCTATCATCCCGTTTTCTCAGCTGCTTTTAAAATGTCCCACTTTCTCTCTCCTCCTCCCATTTCCCCCCTTTATCCTCAGTTTCCTTCTGTTGCTACAAACTGAGCTCTAATTAGAAAAATAGTTAGCACTCAGTTAACTTATCAGGGATAGAAGACAGAGAGGCAGAATCTTGCCCTATCCAGTCAGCTCAGGCAAAAGCAAACTGGTGCAACCCCTCCAAGCTTATCCATCCTTCCTTATCCTTCCTCATTAATAATGTTTGCTATCTTGACCATGTTGTGACGGTATGATATTAGGAAGAGGGAATTTATGACACAATGAAAATACAGGTTGAGATCAATGGGATATTAAATTGGACAAATAGTAGACAAAACAATAACTGTCATATCCAGTCTGGTCTTCAAACAAACAGACAAAACCTTTTGTTATGTATTTGTGATGTTCAACCTGATTGTGCAAAGGCAATAAATGTTCAGCAACAGATCATTAGTCATTAACTATCCTGATGGAGTCCCACCTGCACAACGAAAAGATTATTACAAAAGTGTATTACTAAAGAGAGATGTGTAATCTGCTCAAGACAGTATGTATCCACTATCAATGATAACACAACTATAGTGAAATGGCTCACATGATAAGGTCCACTGATGGAATCTCTTTCTGGATTATCCACAGTTACCTGTTGGGATAATGATTTGGAGTTTCTGCACGGAAGTGTGGGCCGGACTCGGTGGCCTACGGGGCCACTTCCAGTTCTATAATTTTGTAATACTATAATGGACTTCCATCTGAACAGACATATTATATAGGATTACACTGTTAGCTCCCTTCAGAGAGTTACAGGGAGAACAACTCCAAAGGTGGGGAGAAATAATGACAACATTCAGCTCAAGGCAGTAGTGTTGATTGTTTATTAAAAATGGATCTTGGCAGTCTTATATGAATTGCTTAATGCTTCATCTGCTGGGTTGGTACTTGTCAGCAGGATGGATCCCCAAAGAATCTCCTAACCTACTTATTGTTTACTGTAGACAGCTGTCTCTTCACAAGAAATTTCCCCATGTGCTCAGCTTTTGGGAATCAGGGCCCATTTACATTGCTGAAGAGTTGTACCTTGTTTTAATTAGACACAGAAACACCACCTTAGGAGGCTTCTTTGCCTTCAGCTTGATAGCTAGAAGGAATTAGTTGTCAGAGAAATGTGTTTAAAGATGCTACATGATGACAAGATAGCAGAACTCTATTTAAAAGTTTGTTACCAAGCACAATTTTTAATTACATAATCCTTGCTGTTATTATTAGTCGCCTTGGTAAAAGAAACACACAAGAAATAATAATGAAAATTGACTCTTTTTACCATATTTGCTTGCCAAAATGCCTCATTCCTTCATGGAGTATCTTGTAGCAAGTATGGGGAAGTATTATGTATTGTATGTGAATTATGTATTATATGTGAATTAATGTCCCGGCATTGAATGTTCGCCGTGCATATGCTGTGCTCCACCCTGAGTCCCCTTTGGGGTGAGAAGGGTGGAATATAAATGAATAAAATAAATAAATAATACATAATACGTCATCCAGAGATGGTGATGGCTTTAAGAACATTTTTGCCCAAAGTGCATATCTTTAAACATATGATCCCAGATTCATATATACGAGAGTATTTAACTCTTATTTACATGTGAATAATAGAGGTGTGCAATTCGGACAAAAGGCATGCTGTTTCGGGGTTCATTGTCAGCTGACCCCTCATTCTGTTTACCAAGAAGTTATCCGAAAGGGGAGGGACGTTGCAATTTTCATTCGGCAAAGATTAGACCCTTTGACTACAATGGGAAATTTTAAAAATCCTCAGTCATTTTAAGGCCTATCTGCATGAAACCTACCTTAGATTTAGACCCCATTTACAACTGCAGGCCTGCCAAGTTTTAAAACAATTCACCAATCTATTGATTTTTTAGAATTGTTTTAAGTTTTAATCATAACATTTTTCAAAATAAGACAAACAGCAAGAGAGGGTTCTGGGAATTGTAGTCGCTGGTTGTGTCTATCCTCAGTCAATCAGAGCATGAACACAACCAAGCTTTTTATTGGCTGAGAAACAGAAAGAGAAAATAACTTCAATTCCCATCATGCTCCAAGTTTGTACAAAGACTGCTCATGAATTGTTGGGCATGTATCCCTTCTAATTTGCAAGAAAATGTTACATTGTTAGATAAAGTTATGGTACTAAAAAAAATCCAGGGAGAGGCGAATGAGCTCCCTCTATCAGCTCCAGCTCCTCATGTGGGGACATGAGAGAAGCCTCCCACAAGGATGATAAAAAAACATCAAATCATCCGGTCATCCCCTGGGCAACGTCTCAGAAGCAACTTGCAGTTTCTCAAGTCACTCCTGACACGACAAAACAAACTAAAAAAATCCTGAGGAAATATGTCTCCAGAATAAACCAGAATTTTAAAAATTGCAGTGGATTTTTTTCAGCTAAATTCATCATATACTTGTGTGTAGTTGTGTCTCTGTATTGCTCTGATTATTTTCATTTCCAGTTTTAATTATTTATCATTGAATTTATCATAGAGATAATACATTGGTGACTTAACACAATGTTAATGGAGTTTGACACTACTTTAGCTGCCATGACTCAATACAATGGAATAATAGGAACTGTAGTTTTACAAGGTCTTTAGTCTTCTCTGCCAAGGACTACACTAAACTACAACTACTAGGATTCCATAGCATTCATCAATTAACACTTAGTTAATTATATAGACTAATATAGTCTCCTGGTCCATTCTCTCCATTTAACCACGCTACAAGTGATAAGTATTTGTTCTGTTGGTGACCAGGGCATAACAATCCTGTTATGCCCTGATCTTTTAGTGGCATCCCACCAGAAGTCTATGGTGAGAAAATTGTGATAGGCTCTTACTTCTTATAGTTATAACCTGGCCTGTTGGTTTGAGGGGGCTGGAAACAACATCCTGCTGCACCCTAATTGCTAGCACAGCAAACTGCTGTTCGCCACAGCTTTCTTTTGTTTAAATTTAGGATTCAGGAGGCATTATGATTATGAGAGTAGTGCTACTATGATGAATACATGGAACAATATGATCCTCATATCAGCAGGACCAGTATTTCCCATTTCATTTATCTGTGTTCAACAAAATGTCATTTCTAAGCATTTTCTAGGTCTTTTGGCATGACTCATGGTATTCTTGGATGAGATGTCTTTCAGTTCAATAAAGTCTGCTATTTTGTATGTTGTTGTTCATTCGTTCAGTCGTCTCCGACTCTTCGTGACCTCATGGACCAGCCCACCAGAGCTCCCTGTCGGCCGTCACCACCCCCAGCTCCTTCAAGGCTAGTCCAGTCACTTCAAGGATGCCATCCATCCATCTTGCCCTTGGTCGGCCCCTCTTCCTTTTACCTTCCACTTTCCCCAGCATAATTGCCTTCTCTAGGCTTTGCTGTCTCCTCATGATGTGGCCAAAGTACTTCAACTTTGTCTCTAGTATCCTTCCCTCCAGTGAGCAGTCGGGCTTTATTTCCTGGAGGATGGACTGGTTGGATCTTCTCGCAGTCCAAGGCACTCTCAGAACTTTCCTCCAACACCACAGCTCAAAAGCATCGATCTTCCTTCGCTCAGCCTTCCCTAAGGTCCAGCTCTCACATCCGTAGGTTACTACAGGGAATACCATGGCTTTGACTAGGCGGATCTTTGTTGCCAGTCTGATGTCTCTACTCTTTACTCTTTTATCGAGACTGGACATTGCTCTCCTCCCAAGAAGTAAGCGTCTTCTGATTTCCTGGCCACAGTCTGCATCTGCATCTTTGCGCCTAGAAATACAAAGTCTGTCATGGCCTCCACATTTTCTCCCTCTATTTTCCAGTTGTCAATCATTCTTGTTGCCATAATCTTGGTTTTTTTTATGTTTAGCTGCAACCCGGCTTTTGCACTTTCTTCTTTCACCTTGATTAGAAGGCTCCTCAGCTCCTCCTCGCTTTCGGCCATCAGAGTGGTGTCATCTGCATATCTGAGGTTGTTAATGTTTCTTCCAGCAATCTTAACCCCAGCCTTGCATTCATCAAGCCCCGCACATCGCATGATGTGTTCTGCATACAAGTTAAAAAGGTTGGGTGAGAGTATGCAGCCTTGCCGTACGCCTTTCCCAATCTTGAACCAGTCTGTTGTTCCGTGGTCAGTTCTTACTGTTGCTACTTGGTCCTTGTACAGATTCCTCAGGAGAGAGACAAGGTGGCTTGGTATGTCCATCCCACCAAGAACTTGCCACAATTTATTATGATCCACACAGTCAAAGGCTTTAGAATAGTCAATGAAGCAGAAATAGATGTTTTTCTGAAACTCCCTGCCTTTCTCCATTATCCAGCGGATATTGGCAATCTGGTCTCTCGTTCCTCTGCCTTTTCTAAACCCAGCTTGAACATCTGGCAACTCTCGCTCCATGTATTGCTGGAGTCTTCCTTGCAGGATCTTGAGCATTACCTTACTGGCATGAGAAATAAGGGCCACTATACGGAAGTTTGAGCAGTCTTTCGCATTTCCCTTTTTTGGTATGGGGATATAAGTTGATTTTTTCCAGTCTGATGGCCATTCTTGTGTTTTCCATATTTGCTGGCAATTGGCATGCATCACCTTGACAGCATCATCTTTTAAGATTTTAAACAGTTCAGCTGAGATCCCGTCGTCTCCTGCTGCCTTGTTGTTAGCAATGCTTCTTAAGGCCCATTCAACCTCACTCCTCAGGATGTCTGGTTCTAATTCATTCACCACACCGTCAAAACTATCCTCGATATTATTATCCTTCCTATACAGATCTTCTGTATAGTCTCGCCACCTTCTCTTGATCTCTTCAGCTTCTGTTAGGTCCCTGCCATCTTTGTTTCTTATCGTACCAATTTTTGCCTGAAATTTACCTCCAATGTTTCTAATTTTCTGGAAGAGGTCTCTTGTCCTTCCTATTCTGTTGTCTTCTTCCACTTCCATGCATTGCTTATTTAAAAATAGTTCCTTATCTCTTCTGGCTAACCTCTGGAATTGCGCATTTAACTGGGCATATCTCCCCTTATCCCTGTTTCCTTTTGCTTTCCTCCTTTCTTGGGCTACTTCCCGTGTCTCAGCAGACAACCATTTTGCCTTCTTGGTTTTCTTTTTCTTTGGGACGTACTTTGTTGCCGCCTCCTGAACAATGTCGCGGACTTCTGTCCATAGTTCTTCTGGGACTATGTTTTCTAAATCTAGTCCTTCAAATCTGTTCTTCACTTCCACTGTATATTCGCTAGGAATGTTAGTGAGATCATATCTAACTGGTCTGTGTATTTTCCCTGATCTCTTTAGTTTTGTTCTAAATTGAGCAATAAGAAGTTCGTGATCTGAGCTACAGTCAGCCCCAGGTCTTGTTTTCACTGACTGGATGGATGTCCGCCACCTTTGGCTGCAAAGGATGTAGTCAATCTGATTTCGGTGCTGACCATCTGGTGAAGTCCATGTATAAAGCCGTCTTTTAGGTTGTTGGAAGAGAATGTTTGTTATACACAGCGAGTTTTCCTGGCAAAATTCTATCAGCCTGCGTCCCGCTTCATTTTGTTCTCCCAGACCATGCTTGCCTGTGATCATACAAAATCATACAAAATATCCATACAAAATTCAGGAACATATCCCTTGTGAATATGAAGATGTCATACTATAATACTGAATATATTAGTTTATTCCAGATTACAGATTTGTAACTACAGTTCAGGATACTAACCCACACCTTGTATTTCTGTTTGTAATATTCTGAGAGTTGCAGTGTGAAGCACTAATTTCACAAAGTTGATCCCACTCAAAATAATGGTCTAGCATAGAGCAGAGGCAAAAGAAGACAACACTATTATCTTTCTCATCTCCTGTATTTTTGCACACATGGAAAAGCATTGTGTTCATGTCAGCTGTCCTGTGGAACAACTCAGAAATATAATGGAAAGCAAAACACATCTCCCAAGGCCAGCCTGAATGGAAAGGTCTTATAAGGTATCGAAAAGATGGCTAGGCTTTAACGAATTTCCATGAGAATGAGAGTGCCAGCATATGCTATTTAAATTCTGGCCTTGAAAATGTTTTTGAAATCCAAATGCCAGTGACTACATAATGTACTACCTTGTTAAAAAGATACCCCTCCCCATACAAAACCCTCCACAGAGTTCTAAAAATGATGTTATTGGTACTTGAACTGAGAACTGCACAGATTTAAAGCAAACACCAAAATGTAAGTACAAAGAAAAAAGCAGTTTGGCATTGTGGCTCTGTCCCATGGGATAGTAAATACCAGCTGGTGATGCCCTAGAAACAGGACAGGAAAAGATAGAATTGTTGTTGGTTCAATATCCAGGAGATTCGTAATTGTAGTGCTTCTATCCTTTAGACACTAAAAAAAGACTTGATAGCAAGATATCACCATTTTGTTTTGCTTGTCATTTCTCATTTATAGTAATCTTGGCTTTAGAAATTGCATTACTGCTAGCTTTTAAACATTGTTTTGGACATCTGTGAATGAAAGTAATGAAACTGGGAGCAAAGGAGAGGAGCCCAGAGAAGAGGGGTCTGCCTTAAGAACCATTTCTCCTGCCTCCTTGACAGTAGCAGATTGGAGGGGAAAGTCAAGTATCCTCAAAGTGGTGTCTTGTTTAAGAACAGTGCCTCAGGTCTACTCAAGAGTAGCAAATTGGAGGGGACAGTCAAGTATCCTTAAAGTTTTTTCCAAGGTTTTTTTTTTAATCAAGTGGGTGGAAACTGCACTTGCTCATGTGATAAATCTGTGAAAATTGATGATTTCGAGAGAAAAGGAAAGCAAGAACAGTGTGTGGTGGTATCTGAGAAATGATACAATTAGCTTTCTAAAGCAACAGGACATAATGCCACAGTAATATGATGCTCTCCCCCCCCCCCCAATGGGATGAAGTCCTTAGATGTATCTTTAAAAGTGAGACATCTATAACATGGTAGATCCATGTCTGATAAAGCAATCCCATGTATGCAATATATTAACAGATCACAGTGAAAAGAAAGAACTGCATTTTCCTTCACTCCCCCTCCCCCCCCCCCTCAATAAAAGCATGGGCTGTGTGCTTTTGCCCATCAGGAGAGACACCTTGGTAAGGAAACCAAGTTGCAAATCAAGATCGCTAAGGAGTTAGTCAGTAATTACCTAGTTAAGCTAAATAAGTTAGTATCTGCAAGGAATTTCATCCCAGGGTAGTGAAGTTGTACTTGCAGAACCACTTAGAACCACGTTTTAGAAATCTTAGAGGATGAATGAGGTGCAAGAAGACAGGTGGACATTGTTCTCCTCTTCAAAAAGAGCAGAACAGAAGATCCAGGAAACTATAGGTCAGTCAGCTTGGCCTTAATGCCAGGAAAAATAGTAGAATGGATACAGAAATCTATCTACAAATATTTTATTTACAATGCGATGATTAGCAGGAATCAGTGTGGCTTTGTCAAGAACAAATTCTGCCAAAATAACCTTATATCTTTTTTGACCAGTTTAGTGGATGGTGGAAAGGTTGTGGATGTAATTTATCTGGGTTTCAACAAGTCATTTGATAAGGTCCCCCATGACTTTTTCATTAGCAGTCTGACTATGGAACAGATGGAAATATCATCAGATGGATCCATGATTGGTTGGAAACCTGTGCTCAGAAAGTCACCAACAGTTGCTGAGCTTCCAAGTCGAAGGAAGTCACAAGTGGAATACCAAAGGGTTCTGTCCTTGGAGCAATACAATACTTTTTATCAATGATTTATATAAAGTCGGGGGAAGGAATTCTTATCAAATTTATAGATGATACAAAACTGGGAGTTGTGTCGAATGTATTGAACAATAGGAAAAGAATTCAAAAGAAAATTGGGCTGAAATTGATAAAATGTCCTACAGACCTGGTGGCCAAGATGGGAATCTAAGGACACCCGTATGGTGAGAAAGGCTCTTTTGGGTTTGAGGGAAACAGCTTATGGGAATAATTTTAAATATGTTGTTTTGTGAATTATCAAGCCTGACTGGCATATTTGGCTTTAATATCTTGATAGCAAGAGATATGCTAGACATTAAGAAGCTATCAGATATGGATGACTGGCATTGTATGGCTAGGTAGGATTGTGGAGGACTTCATTTCATATCATCTTAAGTAGCTCTGTGGCTGATTGACAATATATTTATGTTTATCTAATTTTTGCATCCTGTCTCTTTCTTCTAAATTCATATGTATTATTATCATTATATCTAAGATGGATGTATGCCAGTCATTGACACAGAAGTACAAAATGTATAGGATCTTGGCGTGTCTCATTCTAGGTCTGTGACATCTGATTGTACTGTTATTGAATGTTTCTTGATATGTATATCTCTCCAGCTAAATGAAGACAAGAAGGAAAAAGATAGTCCAGAGGAAGAAGTGAAGGTTGAAGATGATACCTATGTGATGATGATGAAATCAAAATCTCAATGCAATACATTTAGTAAGTTGCTAGTAAAGAAATTTCTTACCAGATTCTCGCTTGGTAATAAAATAATATTTTTATCAATATGACAAAGGGGAAAACCTCTAATTCTGTGACCTGTTTTTAATAAAAACATATTCTGTTATATATATATATATATATATATATATATATATATATATATATATATGAGTTTCAGAGCCCCAGTGGTGCAGTGGGTTAAGCTGCTGAACTTGCTGACCAAAAGGCCTGGGAGCAGAGTGAGCTCCTGCTCTTAGGTCCAGCTTCTGCCAACCTAGCAGCTCAAAAACATGCAAATGTGACTAGATCAATAGGTACCGCTCCAGCGGGAAGGTAACGGCACTTCATACAGTCATGCTAGCCACGTGACTTTGGAGGTGTCTACTGACAATGCTGACTCTTTGGCTTAGAAATGGAGATGAGCACCAGCCCCCAGAGTCAGACATGACTGGACTTAATGTCAAGGGAAAACCTTTATCTTTACCTATGGTAGTTTCAGGGTATACCTCGTAAACCCTAGTTCCTTATTTGAGTCCAATTTGTTTGTGAAGGTATCTGCTGTAGAGGGAAAATAAAGTCGGGGGAGGAAATTTTTATCAAATTTATAGATGGTACAAAACTGGGAGTGGTATCTAATGTATTGAACAATAGGAAAAGAATTCAAAAGAAAATTGGGCTACAATTAATAAAATGTCCTACAAACCTGGTGGCCAAGATGGGAATCTAAGGACACCCGTATGGTGAGAAGGGCTCTTTTGGGTTTGAGGACCTGTAGTGGGGAGGGAAACAGCTTATGGAATAATTTTAAATATGTTGTTTTGTGAATTATGAGATACAGTTGCTGTATTTTCTGACCATAGGCAATATTGCATTGGAGAACCTACAAAATACCTAGAGAGAATAGCTCTTTAACATTTCTAGGTCTTCCAACATGCCTATGGTCAACCTCAAGCAGAAGCATGAGGTTGACCATGCTTCTGCTTGAGGAACATCATTTCTGGATGAGGGTAATTGAAATTAGAGACACCTGTCCTTTAAATACAGGGACCATAGTTCAAATTTCCATTCCTTGTTCTTTGTGCCTTCAAGTAAATCCCAATTTGTGACAACCCAATCATATGGCATTCTTGGCAAGATTTATTCAGAGGTGGTTTGCCATTCTCTTTCTTTGAATGTACCTTACAACACCTGATATTCCATGGCAATAACCCTTCCAAATGCTAACTATGCCTTGCTTAGCTTCCAAAATTAGACAGGATCAGGTGTCTTCAAAGTATCTAGGTGGTTTCTCCTCCTTATGGCAATATTTATTCCAAGTTAAAAGAGGTGTCAAACAACCAGCAAGCAAGCCACAGTGTTTTAAGAATAAACCCTTCCAAGCTGCATAATTTATGCCCTGCCCTGCTCTGCTCATGCATAGGTGCTGTGCTGCATTCAAAACTGGGCATTCAAAACGGGAAGGGGATTACTGATGCCTGGGGGGAAAACAGCATTGTGTTACTACAGTCATTTGGAGAAAGTCTAATATTATCACACACATGGGTATGTTGTGTGCGGCAAAGATGTAGAATCTAATGAAAGCCTCCACCGTCATTTAATAAATATTTTAGTTGTTCCTCCACTGGAGTTATAGATGTGACAGCTTTCCACTGTATTAGTTCATGAAAGTTTTATTAGCAGTGCTGCTGTTGCTCCTGTGAAAATCTGCAAAATATGAAATGCTTCCAGATGGTGTATTTTAAATGAAGTAATAATCTAGCTTCCCCAACATTAACAGGCACAAGAGAACAGCCTGGAGCCTGTAGGAAAATCAAGAAGAACAGAGGCATGGACAACGAGGCAGAGCAGGAAGAAGATGAAGGGAAAAGAATAGGAGAGAAAGAAGCACCGACACCAGCAGAAGAAGGAGGAAATAAAGTGGAGGAGAAACTTCATCGCTTGGGTGGTATTGATGAGAAATATAGTATGATATTCAACGAAGTCTCACAAATACATTACAGAGATTTTAACTATGCTGACAGGCCACCATTACCACCTCGAATTCAACCTATTACTGCAAGACAGGATGGGTTTTCCTACTTGTCTCCAGGTATGGACATTGGAGGGAGCAGGAATAAATTACTGTATATACTCTAGTATAAGCCTAGTTTTTCATCCCTTTTTAAGGCAGAAAAAGACCCCCTCGGGTGAGGATCCTGGTGGGAAAGTGTGGGGGTGAAAAGGGGACTTCTTTCAACCCCACATCTTCCTGCCAGGACTCTCACCTCTCCACACAGCAACCCAGCTTTCCTTCTTCTCCTCTCTCATGCAGCGTGCACCTTCCTCTCCACCTCTCTTGGTGCAGCGCGTGCCTTCCTCTCCTCCTCTGTTGGCACTAGACCTTCCCATTTTTCCTTATTCATATACACACCGCCAGAGGTAGCCCTAGGTAATTTTCAACTGTAAGCAAACAATATTTTGGCACCCCTACCCCCACCCCAACCAATCACTGATATATATTTTCTGTTCCGTGTGCCATATTTGGTTCAATTCCATCATTGGTGGAGTTCAGAATGCTCTTTGATTGTAGGTGAACTGTACATCCCAGTAACTACAACTCACATATGTCAAGGTCTATTTTCCCCCAAGAGCGCCTCAAGAGCACCCCTGGACAAAATCAACTATACTGCAAATGCTTACTTTGCGTAATGGGTTGAGCCGCCCCTGCACACCGTAATGTCATATTGGCTTACCTATGAATAAGCCACTTTTAGTCCACCAACATTACATCTGTATATGGTCAAACAGTAAGAAAATGAAATGATAATGTTGTATTGGCATGGGAAAACATATTTAGCTTGTATAAATTGGAATGATTTCAAATATCCATGGGCATTTTACTAACATAGAAAGATTAGAAGCTGATTTATTGAGACTGGCATCCTTAATGACACATATCTGCTGGTGTGTGTTTTTTTATAGTCATTACAGGGGGGTGGGGATAAACTACCCTCATTGTGCAACAGTCCCGACCCCCTTTAGAGTTACTGTCTTCTTGTGGCCACTCCTTGACTCAGCCATGTTATGTCTTGAAAAAGCTGGAGTACATAATGGTAGGCCAAACCACCTGGGACCCACAGTTGAGAACCACTGCTTTAGAGACTCATTGAGAGAATGATGTTGACAACACAACCTTCTGAATACAAAAACTATGTCCTCTAGAAGATGCAGCTTCTATTTTGCATGCTTGTGACCTTTGTGTTGTTGTTGTTATATTTATTTATACCCCTCTTTAACTCCCCAAAGGGGACTCAAAGTTTTGTTCCTACATGAACTACCTCCTCCGGTAAATGAGATGGGATTAAACAATTCATTGGAAAGAGTTTGGACTAGCTCACTAGACTCCCAAATGGGTACATGGCTACACCACACATAAATAACTCTACTCCTTCGTGAACTTATCTGTAAGCAAACACACACCTTGAAGACAGGCCCTGACAGTTAATATCCCAAGGATGAAACAGAATCCCTCTGAAGCACTTTCTACATGAATCTTTCAGTATAATTGTACTGTGTTTCCATGAAGTCTTAGGTTGGATATTTCTTTGGAAAAGGATTATTGTTTCTTTTTCAAAGAGAATCTGGAATAAGGTGTCTCCAAATTTTTTAGAGAGGTTTTTTTTTTCATGTCAGGAGTGACTTGAGAAACTGCAAGTGACTTCTGGTGTGAGATAATTGGCTGTCTGCAAGGACATTGCCCGGGGACACCCAGATGTTTTGATGTTTTACCTCTCTTGTGACAGTGGTGGGAGCGAAAGGGGGGCCTCCCCGGAAGATTTTAAAGTTCACGCTGGTTCATAGAGGGAGATGCGATTGCAAAGATAGGTGGGGCCCGAACCTAATCAATTAATTTTTCTAAAACATTAATTCAAAAGCATAGCAAAATTAAAAGTAGAACATACACCCTAAAAAGCTTCTGGAAGACAATTACTCTTTACAGCCTACTTGGAAAAAATATGTTAGCAAAAGAAGAGCAGACAGGCCTCTTACAAAGAAACAGACCAGTGATGGTGGCTGAACTGAAAGACAGCCCTCCTCTGAAGATCTTAAAATTTAAGCTCATTCATAAAGGAAGATACTGTTTTAGATAATATGGAGCCAGGCCATGTATTTGGAAGGTCCTAACCATCATTTGGCACTCTGTCTGGAAATGTACTGATGGCTAGTGAAGCTGTTATAACAGCTATATGTTTCTTATAACTGGCCTCAGTCAACAGGCTGGCCGCAATATTTTAGGAATGCTGAAATGGATTCCTTTGGCACTCTGTAAGTGTCATTCTGTGTGAAATTAGTGTTGTTATCCCCAACAGATTTTTTGCCAGGCTACACAGTTTTCTTTGGTGAAAGCCATGATAATTCAGCTAGAATAAGGAAAGACAAGTTAAGAGAGTAAGCAAAAAATCTTGCACGCAAAATAAAACTGTATTAAGCAAAGCAGCATTTAATTCTCCGGTAAGATACTGCTATTCCTAGTGCTGTCAGAACACTCAAATGCTTTACAAAATCTGACATATGTAAAATACAGAAAATGCTAATGTTATCAGGCAAACTAACTCTGATGGTATTTTTTATATAGGTATATATATATATATATATATATATATATATATATATATATATATGGGAATCATATGTATTGATAAGCATTTTTGCCAAAATCTGTCATACTGGAGGACATAGAGATTCCTAGAGAGGTGGCTTCTCATGTAGCATTTTTTCGTTCATGATTTTCCCACTTTCACAGGGTCATGCATGCCTATGAAAGTGGAGGACCTACTGTATAATCTCCATATGATCAAAGTCTTTACCATTCAGAAGCTCTGTGAGAGATACGTTTGCAGTGGCCTTCTCAGGTCACATAGGATAAATTAGAGGACCTCTCTTTTCAAAGGTAGGGATGAAACAGTCACCTAACATTGGAGCTGGCATTTCACAAGCATCCAATGCTCTTGTCTCTCCACAATTAGAAATCTAAAATCATATGGAGAGAAGGGGACAATATGACTAGAGAACTGCTGAGAGCAGCTGTGGTTTAAGGAGCCCAGACCTGTATTCAAAGTAGCTTCTGATCTAAACCAGCTTTGGAGCTTCAGCTTGATTTAGCATGGAATCATTTATAAAAGAGAAAAAGGTAAACAGTGCAAGTGATGCTTCACTCTCATTTCTGCATAATCCTGATAAGCAACTTATTCTTGTTGACTCTAAAACCAACATAATTTGGAAGACCCACTAAAAAATACTAAACAGAACTATTTGGGCCTGAATCCTATTAGAATTTGGAATGCTGTAGACTATTTCTTCTTATTGTCTCCAGATATCTTGTACAAAGTTGTGTATTAGCAGATTTGAGCCCACTTATTTCATCCTCTTTGGAGTCTAGTTAATTGTCTAATTTTTTTCCAGCATGGGAAATAGTAGAAGACCAAAAGTTCATGACAGAAACACGTGGAGATAAAGAAGACATGTCTCACAAAGAAAAAGAGGAAAATCCATACACTTCCACTCTGTTGGATGAGGGAGTCTATGATATGATTCTTGCTAATGTCATAAAAGATCGGAATAAAGGAAGCAAATCTTTCATTATGAACCGGCCACCAGCACCTGCACCTCGTCCTTCATCTTTCCCTATGAAACAGGAGAACACTCCCTACATAGCACAAGGTAAGGTCTGTTTACACTCATTCTTTTATGTCACTGGAGTGGTAATTCTGTGCTAGCTTTTAGTCCAAACATTAAAGGATTTACCCAAAAAGCTGAATCTATTTGGAAAATAATCTTCAGGACCTTGGATTGCATCCTTAAGCTACAACTGGTAACAGAACAAGATGAAATTGCCGGTTTATTGTATGTTTTTTGGGCTGTATGGACATGTTCTAGAAACATTCTCTTCTGATGTTTCACCTGCATCTATAGCAGGCATCCTCAGAGGTTGTACAGATGAATTAGCTTCTTCATAGCAAGTTGATAAAGGATACAAATTAAAACAAGCATACCAGGGGCTCATTCGCACTACACAATTATAGCACTATTATTCCACTTTAACTGTCATAGTTCTGGCCTTAGGAATCTTAGCACAGGCAATTTGCAGAGGAGCATTAATGTTCCCAGCCAGAGTGCTATAAGTGCCTCACCAAACTACAGATCCCAAGATTCCATAGGAAGGAACCATGGCAAATGAAGTGGAATAATAGCACATTCATTGGTTAATCCCTGAAACATTTTGCAGAGAAGTACATCTGTTTTGGGAAAACTTGTGTAGTGTGAATGAACCCCTGGTATGCTAGTTTTAATCTATATCCTTGGGAAAACTTATACATATTGTCCTCACAAAGAAAATGCAAAGTTCAGACATAGCTTTGAAAGTTATTTTTAACCACAACTAAAGGTAATGTATTGTGGATACTTGTTTCAGTGTGTAAAAAACAATCAGTTGCATTACTCATGATAGCAGCCGGTGGCCTTCCTATCAGCTTTCTTGTCAATGTGATGGTAAACACATTCTTGATTTTGATTTTTGTCCAAAATTTTCAAGGCACTATCCAAGCTGTTGAATCATCTGGGGAAATAGGGTTCAAATCTCTGGATTATCATTCAGGCTATAACCCACATCATCCTGTTGATTTGAGCTGGATCTACACTGCCATATAAAATCTGTTTTGAACTGGATTATATGGCAGTGTATACACACAAAATCCAGTTCAAAGCAGCTAATGTGGATTATCTGCTTTAATAATTTGGATTATATGGCAGTGTAGATCCAGTGTAGAGCCTTGGGAAACACAGAATGACATAAAAAAAAGTCCACTAAATGTATCCTAAAGCAGTTTTTAATGCTCCTAGAAACTATACCTAGAAAACATTCTTTACTTTACCAAAGTGACTTTAACGAAATATAGCTCTGTCCTCATTCATATGTCTTCATTACCAAAATAATGGCAGTTGACCAGGGAATTTCACTGGAGAACCTAGAGATTCCTAAAGATAAAAAATTTAATCAAATAATCACATTCACAAACATCTGACCTGCAAATGTAGAGGGGTAGTTGTGTGTCTGGGGAGAGTGCAGACCAAGTTTGGCTTAAAGATAAAGAATTACAAGAAAAGGAGATATCATGTGAACCTTGAGGTTGTCATTAATAGCACTGGCAGATCGAGAAGAAAAGCCAGTCACCCAATCACAAACATAACTTCTTTTTTTCAAAACTTAATAAAACCCACTGTATGAATCAGAATTTTATATATATATATATATAATGTAGGTGCATACCTAAAGTTTTGTTTTACGTAGTTTTGAAGATCAAATTAGGTAGGTGACGTCCCCATTCTCCATACACTGAGTAAACCGATTTCTGGCATTTGTCATGACTCTTGCCAGCATAGCAGGCGTTATGTTGGCAATTTCTTCCTGGATGTTGGTCTTCAAATCTTGTAGGGTCCTTGGACGGTTCACATAAATATGGGATTTGAAAAAACCCCATAGAAAAAAATCACAAGGGGCCAAATCTGGAGAGCGGGCCGGCCACTCCAAATCCGCTCGAAAAGTAGGCCTCAACAGCAAAAGCACGCTCCTCACTGTTCCAACGCATGATGGCGACTGAACTGTGTCAGGACAAAACTTTATACTCCTGCCTCTCGAACAAGACCACTAGCGCTCCGCTACGTCTTCAACCGACTGAATGGCGCGCATTTTAAAAAAGGAAGTTATGCTGCCTCACCCTGTATTTTTGTGAAAATTGTAATTATTTTTAAATCTGCATGTTTGACATGTGCAAGTATGAGAGATTGATCAGCAAATGCAAATCATTATCTTCTTTTGTTCTCTATTTGGATGATGCATTTCCTATTTAAAGGACGTGGTTAATCTACATTGGTGATATGTGGTTCCTCCTATGTCAGTTTGATGGTTATTCCAGTTGGTCTTTTAACCCAAGCATCAAAGGAGATATCCACATTGGATTTATTTGGGGCATAGGGTTTAACTTCTCAGATAGCTCATTTAAAATCTAGATTAAAATTCAGGCCAGACCCACTGCCATGGAATATGTGGTGACGTGGAAAGTAACCTTTGGTCAGGCATAAACTCCTCTAAATTCCCAATCCCAGTGTGGTGACGTGGAAAGTAACCTTTGGTCAGGCATAAACTCCTCTAAATTCCCAATCCCAGTGTGGGTCTTCAACAAATCAGAATAACCAGTCATTGAAAAAAAAAGCTGGGCATTTAAAGACTCCAGTGGCAATCCTATCCTTGCACAAGATAAAATTGAAAAACCATGAAAATAGAAAGAAAATGAGCCAGTTGACTCATGCTTCTCCCTGGAAATAATAAAGCCCGCCAAGTGATTCTAAGGACAATTACATCAGTTTTGAACCAGTTTAACTGTCACAATATCCCAGAAGCATGACACAGTGTTAACAATCACTTGGAGATTCCAACCTTAAAGAACTGCAATTCCCAGGGTCCTTGGAAAAAGTTTTGTTTGCAAGCTAAACGCCTATAACCAATCTGCATTGTAAACAGTCTCATTTAGTGAGGAGACAACAGTAAATCTAAAAGCAGGGGTGATTATCTCCTAGCTATCATCGATGCAAAATTACCTTGCAAAATGCAACAAAGAACAGAAGAATGAATGTCTGAGTTCAGAAAAGGGAGTAGGTGTTTTCTCTTTTTCTTTCCTGCTCTCTCTTTTCTCCACCCACCCACACAAAGTTCTTTCAGAAGTAGATTTACATTTAGAAGAATACATAGCTGAATAAATTTCTGTCCCCTTCCCATAAATAAATGTCTATCCCCTCTTCCCACTTACTTCCCAACCCTGCATACAGTTTATAGCAGGAGATATTCTGCAATACGAGGATATCTCATCAAGGTGAAGCCATACCGCAGAGCCAAATGGCTCTGTATCCAGATGGTGAGCACTCTCAGTATGCACCTCTCCTGTTCCTTGAGGGGTTTTTAAAATATTCTTCACCGGGTTATTTCAACACACTGCCAGTTGCAGATCGTCAGTAAGTAACTGCAGAAGGCCATTTTGTTTAATCACACATCGCTCATTATTGGCCCAGAAAATGAAGTTAGCACAGTTTAACCATAAACAGGTGTTGTTTTTGTTTATGGTGATGTGCCATATTACTCAGCTCTGACCTTTGAGAACTGCCTAGGTCTGAAGGAGAAACTTCAGTCCATAGTTCCTTGGTATTCCCAGCCAAGATTGTGAGTAGTGTTTTTTAGTGTGTGTGTTTGTGTGTGTGTTTATTCAGCCCACTTTCCAGTGGGCAGGCTTACTTCTAATTCAATTCCATTGAGCCCCACAAAAATCCAGAACATCACTAAATTACATTTTGGGTTTTGCTGGAATTTAGCTTCCGGAATCCACAAAACAAAAAGGTCAGTGGCTGCACTGGAAAAGTCATCAAAAACAGTAACTTGATCACGATGCACAATGGTCAATAGAAGGAAAAATCATGGGTAGCTTTGCTGTCAAACTAGGGGTGCATCTACACTGTGAAATCAATGTAGTTTAATGGCACTTTAATTCTTCAGTATAGATACACCATGCGGGGGGTGTTCAGGTGGGGTGTAAAGTTTTCCTGGCCATTCCTTTTGTATTTATGCTTTTGTCTCTTAACCATAAACCCACTATTTTAAGTTCTTGCTAGAACTGCAGTTTTATTTAGAGGGTTTGATAGCCATATTCTCATTCAAAGCACAATTTTCGCTAATGTTTCATTCATATGGAGTGTTTTCTTCAAGTCAATAAGACATGTATCATGTCATCAATGTTATTTGAGGGCTTTTGTCATAACAGGTGGTACTTCCAACTAAGCGAATCAGTCTTTTGCTGCCTTAGCATGCTACATTAGACAGTTCAAGCTGAGAAAAGAATAAGTTCAGATTATGTATGTGCACACACGCACCTCAAGTTAGCTGACAGAATGAACTAAATTTACCAAACACCATTGTTTATTGGTGTAGTCTCTATGGCTCTTTCCTACTTAGTTTACAGTTTTATCCAAAATAATCTCATAAATCTTGCAGTATATAAATCGACTTCATGTTTGGATCAGGTTGTGGGACCAAACTTATGCATTTTTGATATGGGCAAGTCAAGGGTCATTTTGCAGAGAAAGGGAAGCACTGGTCCTTTGAGGAAAAGTGTCAAAGAGCTACTACTGCTGCCATTTTCCTGTCCTGGCATTCAAAAAGGCCAGAAGTGGAGCCATGGCAGAAAGAGTAGAAGGGGTTTGTAGTCCTCCCTGGAGCTCGTGCCTTTTGCCACTACTCCATGAAAGGAATACAATAGTTACTTGTTTTAACAAGAGCCAGGCTTAGCACAGCAGGCTAAACCTCTGTGGTGCAGAAAAATCCTGCCGATCAAAAGGTCAACAGTTCAAGTCCAGGTCAGAATGAGCACCTGCCGTTAGCCCCAACTCACCTGCTCACCTAGCGGGTCGAAAGCAGAAATGCAAGTAGTGAGGAGGTAATAAAGGTGCCCTTAAGGACATCGATCAGAGGAAGGCTTCTTGGCATGGAAGATGGAGCGACAGCACCTCCCCCCATGGTCGAAGTCAAGCATAGCCTCTGAGATGCCAGAAATAAGATAGGAAAAACTGCCTTTGCCTCTGTTTGTGTTTTTTGTCCTTGTTAATTGTATAATCAGCATTGAATGTTTGCTGTATGTGTGTTCTGTTAGCCACTCTGAGTCCTTTTGGGGTGAGAAGGGTGGGGTATAAATACTGTAAATAAATAAATAAATAAATGGAGTTAAACTACATAACTTACACTGACCTGTGGATAGGTTGATTAGGGTTTTGGGGGTCCATGTTTTGACTAAAATTTCTAGATTCATACATTTTTGGGGATATCAGTCATAAAGTGCTTTCTATGAAAAATCAATGAATGATCATCACTCTCATAAGGAAAGTAGGTGCCTCATGTACAGAAACACTAAAAATGGCTCCATAAGAAAACCAGATTGTTACAGATCTACACCAATATTCTACATCAGCTACTTAGTTATATCTACATAACAAAGTAACATTTGCTGGCCAACTCACCCACCCCACACCAGAATCCAGCAGCCAAATCAAATCAAGGAGGTCTGTTCAGCTGCAGAAGAAAGGCACAAGGGTGATGTTCCTACCAGTGGATATGGCTCCTTCTTCTGATTGTTGTGGACTAGGACCTTATCACACCCATACTGGTGCTATTTCACCAGCAAGCATGGCAAAACAGCAGGCACGGTGACGCTTCTCCCATCACATGGTGGAAGCATCTCCGAAACCAGGGTAGAAGTGTGCTGGTTTCATTGGAGGCAGCACAACATGGGAGCCTTTCCATGTTGACAAGGAAGCATCCTAGGACACTTCCATGCTGGTTGGGGGTGGGGCCTCTGCCAAAAGTTGGGGGATGCCGTGTGATGGGCTACATATCCATCATCCCCCAACTGGCTGGCAAGCATCCTAGGATGCTTAAATTGGTAGGTGTGATGAGGTCCTCACTTGCTGGTGGCATAAGGGTGGAGACATTACTCCCTTGCACCCTGATTGTAATCTGAACTGATCTCCTTCATATGATCTAGCTGCTGGCTCTAAAAGGTGGATTAGGGTGGCACTCTTGTCTTTTGTAGTCTTACTGAACACAGTCAGTTACAGATCCATAACTGTAAGTTATAATTCCATAAACACAATATTCAATAACAATCCTGTTTTGTAAACTGGTTGCAATATCTCATTTCAATGCACCCATGACTGGGACACTGCTGCTCTGATCATTTCTCAGCATCTCAATCTTCAATCACATTGAAAAGGTTTGGGGTTTTTTTTGGGGGGGGGGATGTCATATTTAGTTGCTAATAATAACCATAAACACGAATCATAAATCTCCAGTAGTTATGAGATCATGAATCCAAATTATAACCTTATAGCGACTGAACAGGCTACCAGCACCCTGTTTTCAATAATGCTATGAAATATTATTAAATCAATTTCATTTTATAGTATCCTTTTGAGATGCAGGTTCTACCAGAAAATAATGTTATTTGTGTTTTCCAATACCTATGAAAGGCGGTGTCTTATCAAAGTCACTAAGTTCCTTACAGGCTAGAATAGATCCACCCACCTACATCCCTTTCCCAGTGAATGACATTAAAAAGACCATATTAGAATGGCAGCTAAATTAAGAAGATGACTTCAAACAATTAATTATTCTGCCCTATCTCCCCACCCCAAGTTGCATACAACATTGTACTTCGGTTATGCCACTTTAATATGGATATGTCATGTGATCAAAAACGATAGCATGTGAGTTATTAGAAATTTGAGGAGGAAACTCAAAATGGTTCAAAGATTTAGTCCAATGCCTGTTAATTTAGTTCTTACTATGAGCAATTAAACTTATTGTATACTAACTTCCTAGGATATCTTTAATAGTAGTAACTGGATTCACATATTATAGTACATAATTTTATTTTACCTGTGGATTTTTTTTTGGGGGGGGGGGAATGTTTACTGTTGTATAAACTGCAAAATGTTTTTTTGTTATTTTCCCTAAAATCCTGAAATGTCCGTGCCATATTGCAATGTAATTACGTGTCTCCCTAGTTCAGTCCAAAAGGCAAATAATTTATTTTCTCTTACTTCGCCCACTCACTGTATTTGTTGCCAGCTGAAGTCATTTCCAGCAAGTTGCTGAATGCAAAGTAGTTCTAACAATTTGACTCTGAACAGCTGGAAAAGAAATTCCATTTTTTAATTGCTTCAGCATTGCAAAAACTCAGCAGAAATCCCAAAGCCTATCAATAAAAATACTTTCTAATCAAGAGCATTGTCTTGGATCCACTTGAATTTCTTTTCTGTGGGTTGGTTAGAATCCATGACTCTCAAACTCTCCTGGCCTTAGTGATGAACACAGTCAGCCTTCCATAATGCACATCAATTGGGCACAATAAAACTGCCCCAAGACCCTTGGGGTAGTTGAAAAGACTCCACTAATGTAGCAAAAAACATATGAAAGTGATCCACATGAAGCCCATGAATATGAAGAAAGGGAACTGCTTTATACTGAGCCAGTTGTTTGGTCCATCCAACCCAGTACTGCCTGTTTTCACTAACTATAACACTTTGGAGTTTCAGGTAGTGTTCTTTCATAGCACCACCTGGAGACCCCTCATTATCTTGGGCACTTGCACACAATGATAGTACTATGATCCCACTTTACCTGCCATGATTCCATACGATGAAATCCTGGAATCTGCAAATAGTGATAGTGTGTGCCTTCAAATCAATTACAATGTTTGGCACCTAATGCAAAGACATATGGGTTTTTGAGCAAGGGGGAGAGGAGATTTGCCACTGCTTACCTCCAACTATGAGATAGTTTGGCTTGTCAAACTCCATCCTTGGGTTTTCATGGATAATCAAGTTTCAAAACTCTGGTCTTGCAGATATCTAATCCAACACTGAAAACCACTACTCCATGCTTGGTCTCACAGATTTACTATTTGAGAATGGTTATGTAGAATTCTCAGCCAGCAAACTCTACTGCCTCACCAAACTACAAATCCTAGGATTCAATAGACTGTTGTCATGGCAGTTACGGTGGAAACATAGTGCTATAAATGGGTAATGTGGAAGGGACCTAGGTATGTCAGGCATCGTGGTAATTGTCAAAACAAATCCTTAAGTAGTCAGTGTATAGCACTTCAGCTTTTGACACTTTAGCACCCAGTTCCTTTTTAAAAATTGAGGCAAAGTAGTATTTATATAATCAAGGTCTGTGATTTCAGAATGAAAAGATTCAGCTTCCCTAGCTTCCTCAGTTTGCTGTCCACACTGCAAACTGAGTCTACTAACCAATCAGCAGGAACTTGATACAGCTCTCAGGCTGTCCTGGAAAATTAAAGCATTGGAAAATAATGCCAGTTCACACTGTGACAGATCTTCCTTAATGTATTCTGTTTTCAAGGGCTTTGGATGTTCTTGCACTGTCCTGAAAGTTAACTACCTTTCCTGTTATTCTGTTGCTATGACTGCTTTCCTAATTTGCTTTTCACTGTAGTTTTTCAGCAAAAGGTGAACAGGACTCATGTCGATAACAAGAAGCCTATCTATGCTGATGGGAAACCAGGTATGGAACTTCATAATCCTGTACTGCATCTTTTTAAAGGAACACAAAGGATGGTTAACGCCAGCACAGTGACTCATTTCTGCAATTATTTTTCTTCTGTATATAAAAATATGATGTTCTGGGTGGTATCCTCAACACAATGTATTGGAAGTATACCTACATCCGCCTTCCACCAACCTGTTGTGTTGGCTTTCAGGTCACATCATCCCTAGCTAGTATGATCATTGAGAGTTGTAGTTCAACACTTCTGAAAGACAGCAGGCTGGAGAAAGCAATCTTCTAAGGCAGTGGTTCTCAGCCTGTGGGTCCCCAAGATGTTTGGCCTTCAACTCCCAGAAATCCTAACAGCTGGTAAACTGGCTGGGATTTCTGGGAGTTGTAGGTCAAAACACCTGGGGACCCACAGGTTGAAAACTGCTTTTCTAAGGCTTTGATACATAAATTGTGCATGGACTGGAAATGGACTGTGAGCCATTAGCTGCTTGTCCACAGTGAGCTTCCAGGAACGAAAGGATACTAATGGGTAGCCAATTGGTACAACTATGTCATTGTTGAATAGGACTGAAATATCAGTCATACAGTATTCCCCAAATAGGACATAAAGCTTGGATGATCCCTAAATCAGAACATCAAGAGAAATAGACAGCACACAATAACTTTGGCTAAGGAATCCATCAAGTCTCAGTCCTCCTTTCACTCTAACCTACTCACAGTACTGGCCAAGATAGTTTCTTTCAAGCATCAGTATTTTATACTGATTTTATACTGATACACAAACAACAAAGTGTACATGAGCAAAACTGTTTTTCTATACCTAACACATATCTGAGGTCTATGTGAGCAGCACAACATGTAGCTAAGGTTTGTTTGCTGTTTAAGGGCATATTATCAGAGTGTGGCACTGTATATAATCATAACCTCTGTTTGCTGGCCTTGGGCACGCAATATTGGACTTACAGCATTTCTAGCATAACACAAATGATGGAGCTCAGCAAACAATACAGACCATGTGCAGACGTCAGCTATTTTCAATATGAAGTTTGGGCTTACTAAAACAGATCAGCATACAGTTGAACCTTTAATTTATCACATTGGAGGGGGGAAACCCCCATATCAGAAAGCTTGACTAGCAATGTTTTGAGGGACAAATTCATATCTGATATCTGCTGTCATCTCTCATTGGTTTGATCAAGTGGTCTGCCAGAAGTAGAAAACAAATTAAGAAGGGAAAATATATGTGCTACATAATGTTTACATGGGGTTGTCACTGCCTGTATCATTCCATTTATTTCAAGAGCTAAGATGTATTATTAGTACAATCAAAGAGTACTAGCTTGAAATTGCAGGTGTAGATTCTGTTGCTGGCTTGTGGTTACTATGTTCATACAAATCCTTTCCAGGATTTCATTTAATTTTTTTAAAAAAAATATTTAAGGTTCTCAATTTACTCTGAGAACATGGCTTATCATTTTGATTGTACATTGCCATGGCTCTTTATGCATGATTCAGGGCCCTGTCTTCATACCTATTTAATTGGCGACAAAAAATCCTAGTGTATTATATGTTTCATTTTTGTAAACAAGGTGTCTATTCTAATCTTCAAGAAACATTATACTATTTTTCTGGATATGATTAAATGTCTAAGTTAACACAAATGTCCAAGGTTACCATTATACAAGTCCAAACAATTTCTAAACATCAATCACCAGCTGAAATGAAAGTATGTTTCATACATTGGCCAGATGCTCCATTATACTGTGTTATCTTGTAGCCACTGGGTGCAATTAAAGTGAAAGGGGGAACATTAATTAAAGCTGTTTTGCAACAGTACAATATCTTCCAAAGGGAATCAAATCAGGATTTATTATGGGTTGAAGCACCATAGAAAACCCACTGATAAGAATGCCAGCAATGTGAGCAAGACGCGGGTGGTATCATGTTTTGTTTTCTACAGAAGTAATAAGTAACCATTTTACCATCATATGGTGGTGGATAAATGGCCATTGCAATGGTAAAGCTGGCACTTCAGATTAATCTAGGGCATTCTGAGAAATAGTTTATAATGCAGAAATATTACACTGGGTTGGTAGTAGTTGTCATTAGCATAGGGTGCCTTTTCCCCAACAGACTTCAAGTGAAAGGGATTCTTTTCCCATGCTATGATGTACTTTAAAATTGTACGTCACCACCAGACAAGGGTCATAGCATTGCAACCTTAACATCTTAACATCTCTTTCTGTGAGGAAGAAAGTTAGTCAAATTATTTCTCCTCCTCCTCCTCCTTTTGCCTACTTTGCTTTTGCATTAGAATGGGCAGTTTTGACTCTCCATTTGTTTGGGGCTTGAAACCTCTTAATCCCACATCATTGTCCATGCTGACTAATGAGAATTATATCACAACAATATTTATCCATGCCATATAGACCCCAAAGGGGTGGGGAATGGAAGTTGCCTTTGCTTTCTTTTAAAAAATGTTTGACTTGCCTAAGGTGGGCCAGTGGATTTTCATGATGAAGCAGGGTTTTGAACATTGACCTTCAGAATTGCAACCCAAGGCTCAAACAACTAAATCTGTGGAAGTTTCATGTAGTGAATGGTGGACCTGTGCCATTCCAAGGACCTCATCAGATGAAACAGGGTGGAAATTGGGAAAGTGAGAGAAAGGGAGGACAGTGGAGGAAAGTGGATTAATCTGTTCCCTCACATCTTTCCCCATCTTCAAGGATGGCCAGCCATCCCACATACTTACTGCACTTTTCCTCTCCTTTCCCTTGCTTTCTCCCACATTGGAGGGTTGGAGTCAGATAACACCTGGATCCTCAAGATGGCTGCTAAACTCTGTTTCCTTGTGCTTAGGAAATGGGGTCACACTGGAAGTGCCAGCATGTCATATGATGGCCTCCATGGGGCTCCTGAGAGGCTCCATTTCCTAAATACATGGAAATGGCATGTAGCAGCCATCTTATGAGGTTCCACATCAAAGCACCAATTCAGAATGCCAACTGGTATGCCAAATGTTATTACACACCAGACAGAGCAGCAGGGGAAAAAAACAAGGTTAAACGAGGTTAAACACAGGGTTTAGGGATCTCTTGAGTCCATTGAAATGGAAAGAACCACTTCCCTGAGGTATTTGCTATCGGCTCCCTGGTTCAGTACTACCTATATGAAAAACCAATAGAAACATGGCAGCCAATACGGTGCAATGGATAGAGTGTTAAATTGAGATTGGGACATTCCAGATTGTAATCCCCATTGACAGTCAACATAGTGTAGTGGTTTGAGTATTGGATTACAGCTCTGGAGGTCAGAGTTCAAAACCCTGCTTGGTCAGGGAAACCCATTGGGTCACCTTGGGAAAGTCAACACTTTTTAAGAAAAATAAGCAAATCCCCTCTGAGCAAATTTTGCCAAGAAAACCTCATGATAAGTTTGCTTTACATTCACCATAAATCAGAATTACTTGAGAGCACATGACACTTGATACTGAGTTTTTCTATCTAAAAATAAAGAAGTAACAGAATGGAATAAAACATGAGTTCCTGTCAAAAGGCCTCTCAAATGACTTTAAAAGTGTTATATGTTGTGTCTGTAAAGTACCTTTGTTTTAGTCATTTAATAGATATCTTGGACTTGAGCCATTTAAGACATTATTTAGATACTGAATTATATTGTATTATTTTATTTTTAGTCTTCCTTTTTCCAAATGTTGGGTCTTGAGATGGTTAATGAGATAAAATGTAATACAATACAAGCCTGTACACACATCAGTCAAAGGCTTGTATTGTATTACATTTTATCTCATTAGCCTAGGCATTTTCATGATCTTCCAGGCAATTCTATGGCATGCTTCATCCAGAAGATGACCATAGAGGGGTCTTCTCTTAGCTGTTCCAACACAACTCTATGCTATACTGTAGGCAGAAGTTATTCATTCAGTAGAGGTTTGATATAACCTATGGTTTCATATAGTCATTCAAAGCCCTTGAATGTATCCTGCACTCAAGGGATAGGGGAGATTGTCAAAAGAACATTAAACTGCCCATTTAAAACTTCAGTTTAAAAGAAAAGTCTGATTTGCTAAGAAAACAGCTAGTTTCCAAAACTTTACTGGAATACAAGGGTGTTTGCCTCTGATAAAAGAAAAATATGAAGGGAGCCATACTAATTCCACACTTCCAGAGTCTGGGGAAAGTCTACAAGAATATCTCTCATTTGCATTTCCACCAAACAAGTCTGTGAAGGTGGTGGAGCCTACAACCCCCAGAAATCAATGAGGTTGAATAGGTTCATATGAAGTCCTTTAGAAAACCTGGGCTCAGACTGTATAGAGCAGTGGGTCTCAACTTGTGGGTCTGCAGATATTTTGGCCTTCAACTCTCAGAAATCCTAACAGTTGGTAAACAGGCTGGGATTTCTGGGATTTGTAGGCCAAAACACCTGGGGACCCACAGGTTGAGAATCACTGGTAGAGAGCTTTATAGGTCACAGGCAGCACTTTGAACTGTGCTCAGAAACAGATTGACAACCAGTAGAGCTGTTGTAATAAAGCAGTCGGGTGCTTCTGCTAATTGGCCCCAGTTAATAATCTGGTGGCTGGTAGCTATTTGGACCAGCTTAAGATACCTTGTCTCCAAGTCATATGGAAATTTTACTCAGTGATGGTGGGTGGTTTGTATCTCAGTACAATGAATCCATTTTAGTTTTCAATTGGAACTTTAAAAGACCAGTCTTAGGTATGGAACCTCTGCAAAAGTTCATTATCTTGGTTAGTTCAGAATAAAGTTCATAGTAGATTTACCACTTCTTCAAGGAGGAAGTCACCATGCACTCCTGATAGTACTGCCTTTGTTCACATTCCTGAACAGCTGGCTTGACTTCCTATCCCATCATGCATAATTCAGCATCTTGTCTACAGGGCTATATAATGCTTGCCAATTGTCCTTGCAGATACTGGAGAGAGAATCCAGCACTATACAATACTTATTGTTGGGAAAGTGTAACACACACAGTGTTTGGTTGCTGTGAGATGCTATCTTGATGACACTGTGTTTCCTGTCCTTGTTTTGTGAACCAAAGTGCCTGGCCTTAATGCAATGTGTCAGTACTTCCTCTCTTGAATTTCATAATTAGTTAATGGTACAATGCTATCTCACAGTGAAAATACCAGTGACAACTAAATTTAATGGAGAGTGAATTAAGCAGGCAAATGGCCATGAATCTGAATGCTCTGTCTCTGAATACATCAAGACTCCCCCACTGCAGCTAAATATTGACTTTTTACTAATCTGTATGGGCAGCATTCATCTCATTTTATCAGTCAACAACAACAACAACAACAGCCATACTAGGAAGTTAAAGCTTCTTGATGCCCCTTCTGAAATTTAGATTCAATGCTATAATATCAAACAGACTAAAGAGAAGCTAAAAACCAGAACATGACCTACTATCTTTGAGTGGGAGGAAGCATAACTATGACAGCACAGAGGCCAACTACTAATAACAAAAGCCAACCCAAATTATTCTACTGCCAGAGATATAGCAATAAATGTTGTCCACCAACAACCAAGATGCATAAGATGCAAAATCAATCATGTTGTTTTGAGTCATGAGGTATGTTTCTTCCTCTATACCTTGGCAGCACAGTGTAATGGTACGAGCATTGGACAAATCCTTGCTCCATCATGGAAACCCAGTGGGTGGCCTTGGGCAAATCACATCCTCTTATCATCAGAGGAAGGGGAAGGCAAACCACCTCTAACCAAATCTTACTCCCTCCCCATAAAAACAGTAATAGGTCAATCTGATGTTACCATAAGTCAGAAGTGAGTTTAAGGCATAAGAAACACAAACACATAATCAATGGCTACATGGCATAGCTCTGGTAGGTCTGGCCCTATTTACAACTGGATAAAGAAGAATGATATTTCTAACTAAATATTCTATAAATTGATATCTTGAAGTAGCAAGGGGAAGCAATATCTATCTTATGAAAACATTTAGTTTCACTTACTTCCTGCGTACAGTCCTATACTCTGCAGGGGAAGCCAGATTGATGCCTTCCAGATTTGTAATCAAGATTAATCCTCACATTCTAGAATAAACTGAATTGTACTACAAGGCAGAGTCCCCGGTAATTACTCTGTGACTATCTATTTTCTGGCTGGAATTTATTTTTCAGTAAATATTGTTCTGAGTGTGAATCAACTTTCCTACCTGTTTCCATTTGCTGCTTGCAGAAAGAGCTGGAAATTACAATACCACATATACTACTGATATGCCCACTGTCCCATCAGGCCAAGAAGAACTGATACTATTGCAGGAGCAAGTGAAGAGGGGAACAATTTCTATGGATGAAGCTGTGGAGAAATTCAAAGAATGGCAGAACCATAAAAGTGGATTAAAAGTCATCCAGAAGGTAGAATTGTCATGGATTGTATGGGTGCTTGTGCATTAATCATTATTTTCAAAAAGAAATGTGTAAAGCTTGAGTGAGTTTCAAGTTTTCAAGATGTAGGCTTTCTATTAAACTTAAGACAAATATATATTTGTTAGTAACATGGGAAATTGTTACTGAGTCAGAATATATATGTGGTTTTGATATCGTAGTCTGACCTTTTTCACCCCAATGAGTTTGACCAAGAAAATCTCAGCACTCAGTAGGGGGAGCATTTAAGTATCTATGTGTGGTCATCATTTTGAAAAATGATACCTGAGGTAGTGACTTTAGATTTGTATGTGGGATAGCAATTTTAAATACTATCCCACTTCTTTCATGCACTTCTTTCCCCTTGTTTTGTGTGCCCCACTTTGACAAAAACATCCCAGTTTCTTAAACCATAATTTCCCCTGATATTCAGACTGTAACTCAAGACCTTTCCCAAAATCTCTCATATCTATTTCTTCCATTCCCATCTACATTTTTGTCCCATCATTGTTTTGTATGCAGCACTCTGAACTTTGACTAGGATCCTGTTGGTATTTTTTTACATACATTAGTTCCTTTGAATATGTGGTTGGACCTTTGTGGTGCATGGTGTAACATTTGTATTTAGTTCATAGTTTGTAGTCTTTTGGAGTGGTGGCCTGGACAATTTAGCTTAGTTCTACACTACCATATAATTTGAATTGAATTGAACTACATTATATGAGTCTACACTAACTATATAGTGCAGTTCAGATTCCATTACATGGCAGTGTATATCCAGCCTTTTAGAGCCATGGATTTGGAAGAAGCCAATGGGACCATGCAGGAATATACAATACACAACAGGTGGCCATCCAGACTTTGTTTAAAAGCCTCCAAATTAAGAGAGGCCACCACACTCAAAGGCAGCATATCCAGTGTTAAACAGCTCTTAGCATCAGAAAGGTCTCCCTTTTGTTTAGGTGGAATCTCTTTTCTTGTAATTTTAATCCATTACTCCGTGTCCTATTTTCTGGAGTAGCAAAAAACAAACTTGCTCCATCTTCAAATATATAAACCCGTCTATCATGTCATCTCTTAACCTTCTCCTCTCCAGCTACACATATCCAGCTCCCTAGGCCACTCCTTGTAGGGCATGATCTCCAGACCTTCTATCATTTTGGTCACCCCTTCTCTGGACATGTTCCAACTTGTAAATGCCCTTCTTGTCCTACGATGCCTGTTGATAGACTTTCAAAATAGCAATAAAAAGACAGAAACATTCATTACATGTCCTACCTGAGTAAAATCTGAAAGCCACATTTTTATTTCTGTAAAATTAACATATTGGCCACATTCATAAAATACAAGATGCACATGTTTCTGTCTTTATGAAAGACCAACCCTGCAAATTATGGGACTGGACAGGTAACATATTTTTAAAGCTATATATCTTGCATGGTATGAGCCCTGGAGGTGCAGTGGGTTAAACCACTAAGCTGCAGAACTTGCTGACAGAAAGGTCAGTGGTTCAAATCCCCAGGACAGGATGAGCTCCCATCGTTAGCCCCAGCTTCTGCCAACCTAGCAGTTCAAAAACATGCAAATGTGAATAGATCAATAGTAGGCCTGTGCGGTTTCGTTCGTTAATTCGTTATTAATTCGTTATTTTTGGCATTTTTGAAGCGATATCA
>NW_026847549.1:179248545-179294450 GCF_025583915.1 Anolis sagrei ordinatus | reverse complement strand
ATAGGTATCACTTTGGCGAGAAGGTAACAGCGCTCCATGCAGTCATGCCAGCCACATGACCTTACTGGCATCTACAAACAACATCTTAGAAATGGAGATGAGCACCACCCCCAGAGTCAAATTCAACAAGACTTAATGTCAAGGAGAAAGCCTTACCTTTATTATCTTGCATGATATTAGATACCTAGCAACCCTCCTCAAGGCAAAGGCTATTGGCCACCACTGTCAAGTGTACGGATGTGACAAGGAACTGCCCCTCAAAGCCATGTATTGGATAAATTGATGGTTGAGAGCCAACAGATGGTTCTACCTCCTAACCTCCTCTACCACCACCACTACACATATACATACACAACTTCAGAAAAAATAACATTTTGAGATATGCACCAACAAGACTCCAGCTCAAGTCTGTAAGGCAACTATATAGTAGTAATGGGGAAGTACAAATAAAGTTAGCAGAACAGGTTCTTCCTGTAACCATTATGGTTATAAAATATGTTCTTCTGATTAAAACAGTGAGAATCAAGGCATTTCTCTGTATGGAGGATAATAATTGCCTCTGGCCTTGCAGTGTGGGTGGCGGGGGTGGTGATGTATCATTTGCTTTTGGAGAAAACATCCCAAAAATCCTTTGGTATCAAATACTGAACTACAGGGAAAGGAAAGTAAGAGGGATGCTTTTTGTCCTGCCCTGTCTTTTAAAAATGATTTCCTTTACTAAGAACTTAGAGCTTAAATGAGCAGAATATTAAAAAGCTCCTCTCCTCCAGCGACTCATTCATTATTTTTAACAATCAACTATAACCATTGATTTTTGTCCTTGTTTGTGTGTTTATTTCTTACTTAAGGAAAAAATATGCCAGCTCAGAGGCTCTATTATCAGAAAAAGACCAGAGGAGGAAACTGTGTACGGTAAATTACATTTTACTAGTATCTCAATACACTGAAAAAAGGGAACTGTAGAATCAAAGTAGACCTGAAGTAAACTTCACTGAAACCCATAGAAAAATTCTGATTTTCCTATTCTGTTATGGTTGGCATTCTGTTAAGTAATTACAATGTCATAAGTAAATACAGTGTCATAGTTCACATCTATTATTATTGCACAATCACAATGACCAATTATGATCACAATTACCAAAATTACTAGGAGAGGGCACCCTTCCTTCAAATGTTCAGGACAACTTGGGATGTAGCATCTATGGTAACATAGCTAAGTCTTCATAGCTATATCTCCCAATGCAAAACCTCAACCTGTTGGTGTTTCCTACTTCCTGGAGACATGTGATCCCATCAAGGAATATAGGAAATTTTGGAAAAATGATACCATGGCCTTTTGAGAAAATGGCATTCACCATAACCTTTTGGGAAATCAGGAATCTCCCTGAGAAGAGTTAGAAACTCACTTGAGTCAACCTTTTCCCTAGTGATAAATATCCACCAGTATTCATACAAGGCAGTTAGGTTTCTCAGCTGTTGAGCTGATACCCTAACTATCTCTTTGAACTGTTAGGGACAAATACTTGCCAATGCACAAAAACATATATAGCATTTTCATAAGTGTTCACTTCAGTTGCCCAAAACATCTACTCTCCCTTAAAACATATAGGTTTAAATCGTGCTCTTGAGAGCCCAAAAAAGAAAATAAGCACAAACAGGGATGGGAACTATTACTGAAAAGGTGGGAATGATGCTGTATGTGACTACACTTTAGGTTCCTCTGAACCCTAAGAGAGAAGAGGGTATGTCAATTGCCTGCTTTAAAATGACAGTTGCATATTCTATCTACATCCTACTCCACTGAGTGTTTCCTATGAAAAAGGGAGAGTTTGCACTCTGTTGATTACAAAAATGTGATGTTGAATGGGGGAAGGTTGGTAATTTCATAAGAGCTACAGTACAAGCACCACTGAAATCATAATTTTCACAGCAAAGATTATTCCAAATATTCAGTTGTTATAGCCACAGAACCAAGGTATAAACCAGGGGTCCTCAAACTAAGACCCGGGGGCCGGATATGGCCCTTCAAGGTCATTTACCCGGCCCTTTCTCAGGGTCAACCTAAGTCTGAAATGACTTGAARGCACACAACAACAATCCTATCTCATCAGCCAAAAGCAGTCCCACACTACYCAYTGAGATCCTAATAAGTTTATATTTGTTAAAATTGTTCTTCATTTTAATTATGTATTGCTTTTAAGGTTTKKTTTTGTTTTTGTTTTTTGCAYTACAAATRAGATATGTGCAGTGTGCATAGGAATTCATTCATGTATTTTTCAAATTATAATCCGGCCCTCCAACAGTTTGAGAGACTGTGACCTGGCCCTCTGTTTAAAAAGTTTGAGGACCCTTGGTATAAACTGATGATATAGATATATCTGTAATGAACATAGAGCTCAATTAGCAMGTCAGGAAAGAATTGTATTTTTTTAAAAAAAACATATATATCTACAAGGTATATTCTTTTTTTCCCCTTCTCCCTCTTCACCAGATAAAATCACCACTGTTCGTTATCAACATGGTAAGTTGCTTCAGCTTAATTTCTTAAATTATACTTGCATATAGTTTATAAATTTCCCCATATTTTCCCCAGGAAGTGACAATCTGTCATCCATCCATTTGTTTATCTATTTCAGTGTTTCTCAACCTGGGTGTCAAGACCCCGGGGGGGGGGGGTTTGCAAGGGGGTGCCAGAGAGGTCGCCAAAGGCCATCAGAAAACACACTATTTTCTGCTGATCATGGGGGTTCTTTGTGGGAAGTTTGGCCCAATTCTATCATTGGTGGCGTTCAGAATGCTCTTTGTAGGTGAACTATAAATCGCAGCAATTACAACTCCCAAATGTCAACGTGCACCAGTGTTCAAATTTGGGCATATAGAGTATTCATGCCAAGTTTGGTCCAGATCCATCATTATTTGAGTCCACATTTCTCTCTGGATGTAGGTGAACTACAACTCCAAAACTTAAGGTCAATGTCCACCAAACCCTTCCAGTATTTTCTGTTGGTCATGGAAGTTCTTTGTGCCAAGTTTGGTTCAATTCCATCATAGGTGGAGTCCAGAATGCTCTTTGATTGTAAGATAACTATAAATCCCAGCAACTACAACTCTCAAATGACAAAATCAATCCCCCTCCCCCAACCCCATCAGTATTCCGATTTTAGCGTATCAGGAATTTATGCCAAATTTGGTCCAGTGAATGAAAATACATCTTGCATATTCGATATTTACATTATAATTCATAACAGTAGCAAAATTACAGTAATGAAGTAGCAACGAAAATGTTATGGTTGGAGGTCACCACAGCATGAGTAACTGTATTAAGGGTCATGGCATTAAGAAGTTTGAGAACCACTGATTTATTTAGTGTTGATTAAACTATTATTTGCCCTATCTGGTATGAATCAGAGAGAGTTGTTCCAATTCTAAATAACTTTCAAGGGGTGAGAATTACTGGAAAGGTTGGTCAGAATGCGTTCTTCTTGTATTGTTTTTTTTTTTCTTGTTTATAAAAACATTTGTTTCCCTATTATCGCAAATGATGGCAGCAATACACCTACACTTCATTTTTCTCACCCTAAAATGAAATAAACCTACATCATTAGATGGCACTGATTCTGTTTGGTTGGCAGAGGTGGAGATGGCAGCTCCCATGGGAATGACATACCTTTGGAAAAACAAACATTCTCAACATTTTAAATATGTTCTGAAGGCGAAGAGGGATTATATCAGATAAACTATCCACGATAGAGCCTTCATCAAGACATAGGAATGTAATTGTTTTCCAATTTTGTTCCTTAAAGAAACAATTTCTTACTTTAGCATTCTTCTTCCTGCTATGAGATGTTCTTCTGATACTTATCAGTTTTTCAAGATTATTTGCAATTCAAGACTTATTTCTGTACAAAATGTGTATGCATGTTTTTTATGTGGAAACTAATATTTTCTGCACAATCAATAATATTTGTGTGCAGACAGTGCTGTTTCCTAGACGGAAAGTACTAGATTTTGTTAATTTATCATGTATAAAATTTAAATATTCCCAAACTGTAAAGATTTCCATCAGTCCAGAATTCTCCTTGTCTGGGATTCCTGAAATTTGAGAGTAACATTTTTTTAAACATTTTCAATATCCTTTCTATCCCTACCAAAAAATGTCATAGACTCGAGCTTCTCAGGCTTTTAAAAAACTGTCTCTTCCAAAGTTCTAAGTACATAAGTATTATAAAATATAAAATAAAAACTGTATAAATAAATGTATTTATCATGCCAGGAGCAAACCAAACAGTTGTATTGTATGTATTGTCGAAAGCTTTCATGGCTGGAATCACTAGGTTCTTGTGGGTTTTTTCGGGCTATAGGGCCATGTTCTAGAGGCATTTCTCCTGACGTTTCGCCTGCATCTATGGCAAGCATCCTCAGAGTTAGTGAGGTCTGTTGGAATTAGGACAATGGGTTTATATATCTGTGGAATGGCTGGGTTGGGGCAAAGAGCTCTTCTCTGCAGCTGAAACATTCACACCTAGCTCCAGCAGAGAAGAGCTCTGCCCCACCCCAGCCATTCCACAGATATATAAACCCATTGCTCTATTTCCAACAGACCTCACTACCTCTGAGGATGCTTGCCAGAGATGCAGGCGAAACGTCAGGAGAAATGCCTCTAGAACCCTATAGCCCGAAAAAACCCACAAGAACCTACAATGGCCTTTGTTTGGTGCATCTGCACTGCAGAAATAATGCAGTTTGACACCACTTTAACTGCTATGGCTCAATGCAATGGGATCCTTTGACCAGTATCTGGCCACTTGGAGTGCCTCTGGTGTTGCAAGAAGGTCCTCCATTGTGCATGTGGCAGGGCTCAGGTTGCATTGCAGCAGGTGGTCAGTGGTTTGCTCTTCTCCACACTCACATGTCGTGGATTCCACTTTGTAGCCCCATTTCTTAAGGTTGGCTCTGCATCTCGTGGTACCAGAGCGCAGTCTGTTCAGCACCTTCCAAGTCGCCCAGTTTTCTGTGTGCCCAGGGGGGAGTCTCTCATTTGGTATCAGCCATTGGTTCTGAGGTTCTGGGTTTTTGCCTGCCACTTTTGGACTGTCGCTTGCTGAGGTGTTCCAGCGAGTGTTTCTGTAGATCTTTGAAAACTATTTCTTGATTTAAGTCATTGGCGTGCTGGCGTGATGGGCCGGAGATGTCACTGCCTTGGTCCTTTCATTATTGGTTGCTACTTCCCAGTGGATGTCAGGTCGTGCAATACCGGTACAGTTTATCCAGTGGTGTAGGGTGCAGACATCCTGTCATAATGCAGACTGTTCTAACTTGGTGAGATGTGCTCCACACTGAGCGCTTTGCTACTCAGCAGCAGAGTAGCAAAGTGCAAGGGCAGATGTCTTCTCTGTAATTCCCATCATCCTAAACCAGCATAATCAGTGGTGATGGACTATGTTATTTTTGTGTAAACTGCTCTGAGTCCCCCCGGGGTGAGAAAAGTGGTATATAAATACTGTAAATAAATAAGTAAATATCCCATCTGATCTTGGAAACTAAGCAGGGTCAATTCTAATCAGGACTTGGATGAGAAGCTGCCAGGAAATCCCAAATAGCTATAAGCTATTTTGAGAGAAACAAACTGACAAAACTACCTCTAAATATTTCTTGCCTATGGAATTCCTATGGCATTCATTGGATCAACATAAGTCAACAGGCAACTTGTTGTCCTGTTGATTTGTCTATTGTAAAACAAACATCTTTGTATCAAGAAACCATATCATACGAAAGCTGACTGGCACAACCTGGGAATAACAACCAGACACAGTGAAAACATCCGCCCTTGTGCTATGCTACTCTGCTTCTGAGTAAGCATGCCCAGTGTGGAACACATCTCACCACGCTAAAACAGTGGATGTGGCTCTTAATGAGACATGCCGCATTATCACAGGGTGTCTGCGCCCTACACCACTGGAGAAATTACACTGTTTAGCCGGTATTGCATCACCTGACATCCGCCGGGAAGTAACAACCAATAGTGAAAGGACTAAAGCAGTGACATCTCCAGCTCATCCCCTGTTTGGGTATCAGCCACCACGTCAACGACTTAAATCAAGAAATAGTTTTCTAAGATCTACAGAGACACTCGCTGGAACACCTCAGCAAGCGAGAGTCCAAAAGTGGCAGGCTCAAACCCAGAACCTCAAGCCATGGCTGATACCAAATGAGAGACTCCCCCCTGGGCACACAGAAGACTGGGCGACTTGGAAGGCGCTGAACAGACTGCGCTCTGGCACCATGAGATGCAGAGCCAACCTCAAGAAATGGGACTACAAAGTGGAATCCACAACATGCGAGTGTGGAGAAGAGCAAACCACCGACCACCTGCTGCAATGCAACCTGAGCCCTGCCACATGCACAATGGAGGACCTTCTTGCAGCAACACCAGAGGCACTCCAAGTGGCCAGATACTGGTCAAAGGACATTTAATCAACTACCAAGCCTGCAAACTTTGTGGTTTGTTTGTTTGTTTAAAAAATGCAATGCAACTGTTTGGTCTGCCCCTGACACGATAAATAAAAATAAATAAATCAATTGAACAGAACCAGTTTGACATAATGCCTTGTGGCTATTTGTGTATTTTGATAGGTTCCATGAAAAAAGGAAAAGAAAGTGTTGATGCCAAAGGCATTATGTACACCACTCCATTAAGAAAGCCAGTAAGTATAAACTTTTTGAAAACATTTATATTTGGGGTTTTTTTTTTAAGTTAAGCTTTGGTGGGCTAGTTTTGAAACCTAGTTGTTGTACTATCAAACATTAACTGTTGGAAGATTGATTTCACACCATGCTTCCTATATAAACATAAAATAAAGTCAAACTATGAAAACAGTTGTTTAAGATGTCCTAGAATGTCTATTAAAAAAAATTTCTACAGAAGTAGTAGCCATATTTATTTTTGTTAACACAATGTTTATTGCCATCTGTCTATGGATATGTTGTATGGCAAGAATTCAGTGTTTAGGAATGAAGTGGTTCTATAGTCAAGATATTTATATTTTTTCAAGTTTTCAGAACTGAACCCCATATGAACTGACATGCACGGCAGGATTTATTTCCTATGAACATCAGAAAGTCTGCTGTTCCAGAGATCTTGAATACAGAGTCAGCACACATAGTAATAGAGAGGGCTTTTCAAAATTAGAATCAATATGTCAAATTCAGTCTTCTGCAGCAACATCTCACATAGATACAGTCGTTAAAGAATACGTTTGTTAAAGCGTGGGGAGGCACCTGGCTCAACAGTAGTATGTGTGAAAAAGATCTTGGAGTCCTCATGGGCACCATGTTAAATATGAGCCAACAATGTCATGCAGTGGCAAAAAAAAGTCAATGGCCTGCATAAATAAGAGTCTAGTGTCTAGATCCAGGGAAGCCATGCTACTCCTCTATTCTGCCTTGGTCACACCACACCTGGAATACTGTGTCCAGTTCTGGGCACCACAGTGGAAGGGAGATGTTGACAGGCTGGAATGTGTCCAGAGGAGGGTGACTAAAATGATCAAGAGTCTGAAGAACAAGCCCTTTGAGGAGTGGCTCAAAGAGCTGGGCATGTTTAACCTGCAGAAGAGAAGGCTGAGAGGAGACATGATGAGGGCCATGTATAAATATGTGAGGGAAAGTTATAAGGAGGAGGTAACAAGCTTATTTTCTGCTGCCCTGGAGACTAGGATGCGGAACAATGGCTTCAAATTACAGGAAAGGAGATTCCACCTGAACATTGGGAAGAACTTCCTAACAGTGAGAGCTGTTCAGCAGTGGAACTCTCTACCCCAGAGTGTGGTGGAGGCTTCTTCTTTGGAAGCTTTTAAACAGAGGCTGGATGGCCATCTGTCGGGTGCTTGGAATGCCATTTTCCTGCTTCTTGGCAGGGGGTTGGACTGGATGGCCCATGAGGCCTCTTCCAACTCTATGATTCTATGATTGTAATACATAAACATGTTGAGGGTTTTTATTTTTCTTTCCATGAAAGCGGACTTGCAACTGAGATGGCTACCAGTACCATCCATGGAAAAAAAATCTACTAATGCTTGGACTATGGTCCTTAGAAGTAGTGCCTTCTGAACATATTCAGAAATACTAGAAGTTCTGTTCATGCCTCAAGGTGAAGACAGCACTACAGTAATAATGAACTATTTTACCAACTGTTCCTGTCCATCCCTTTTATTAATGTTCCCAACATAGCCATGCTTCTGACTGCATTAGAGCAGTCCTCGATCGTATGAACTGAATTTTGCAAATGAGGCTGGCTGAACCTGGTGGAGCTTGAAGCAATAAACTGTGTCTGGTTTTAATTAAATTTGCCCCTAAATGTCTCCCTGGGTCCAAATTGCTTCCTCAGTTTCATCCAAACACCATTCAGGATAGCACCGAGTCACTTTGAAAAATTGTTCGCTTAATGATTACAAGCACTATCTTGATTGCCTGGCTGCAGATCCTTAGCATTTTACCTCCGTGCTAGAATCTTGTTTTTATCCCACTTGGTTGCAGCTTGCTCCTTAGTCATCCATTGAGTTCACCATGGTAGAAAAGGACATCTCTCTATGGATCCATAAGGAGAACAGTTACTCCCTTTTCCTGCTGGGTCTCCTGAGTTGTGAGTAAATGTGGAGGGAAATACTCAGTAGAGGGAGTCTCAACACCATAGCCTTTCTGTCCTTGGAAAAATTGTATTTTAGAACTTCTGCCCATCTGTATAGCTGTAAAAGGCACAAGTGGAGTAGCCCTCATGAAAAACACTGTTTCTGTTGTTCAAACCACCCAGAGAAAAGAGATCCAAAGAGTGAGCACCACCATTGTATTGTGCGTGGGAGCATTTTGCTCCATATGTAAGCTGCCCCAAGTTCCTTCAGAGAGATGGTGGCAGGGTATAAGAATAAAGTTGTTATTATTTGATACACAGCAAACAAGATCACTATGCTGGTTTTTGCATTTGATCACATATTGGATACTTCCCAAGTATCCAGGACTGTGTGATGTATTGGTGATAATGCATGCAGATCTGAGTAGGGTGGCCTTTTGCAGCTGACAAATGGTAATTTTGTCAGCGCCAATTGTTTCTAAGTGCAGGACAAGGTCTTTAGGCACTGCGCCCAGTGTGCCGATTACCACTAGGACCACCTTTACTGGCTTGTGCCAGAGTCTTGTTGTTGCTGTTGCTGTTGTTATTATTTTGTGATTTTGTCTGATGATAATCTATTAGATATAGAACAATCAATAAAGTCTCCATAGAAGATCTCATCAATTGGATGTATTTATATTAGAAACATAAAATATATGCACAAGAGGGGTGTCACAATACATTGAGACACTCCATTCAGAAGAAATTGGTCAACTATCATAACATTTGTTTCATTTGTGTCAAAAACGTATGGCTTGTACAAATGTATTTTTCACCATTGCTATATTTCTTTAATTTGTTTTTGATTACGCTGACACTAAGGTTTTTAGGTGCTGTTGAGTGTGTGACTTGCCTAAGCTCACCCAGTGTATTTCCATGGCTGAGCGACAGATCAACCCCTGGTCGCTAGCACTGTAGTCCAACACTCAAATCATTACACCATGCTGGCTTTGAATATTTCATCAAAATCCACAAAATACCCAACCCCCAAAACTGGAAAATATAAAAAAGACCTTAGAATAAGCAACTAGGAGGGATAGAAAATATGAAATGCATCATTATTGTATGCAGGAATAAAATTAGGATGATACAGGGAAGAATGTTACAGAATGTATTATCGAAGGCTTTCATGGCCGAAATCATATGGCTATATGGCCATGTTCTAGAGGCATTCTCTCTGGACGTTTCGCCTACATCTATGGCAGGCATCCTCAGAGGTTGTGTTACAGAAGACAGTCCACTAGACTTTGTGTTCCTGATATGCTTTAGGACTTGGCAAGTCAACAGCAAAACCTTGAATGTGACTCTGTAGCTAACAAGCAACCGGTTTCATTCTTTCGGCCAAATACCATTTATGAATGGGTTACTCGTCCATTAAGTACATTGGCTGCTATATCCTGTAACACCTGACACTGGCAATTCCACATAGAATGTGTGATACTAGTCAGCTGCATGTATGAATGAGCCCTAACAATAGCAAGTAATTATTATTAGAATCCTCTTGTGATTTTGGTTAAGCGTTATTCTCCTCTTATTATAGATGAGAGAACTGATGATGAGAGCATGCTGAAGGCCACTCAATGAACCCTGGATATGACTGGAAGGGTTTCCATTGAGCTCTGGAAAATCTAAACTCTTTAAAGTTCAGTGCAGCCATAGCCCAATAGTAGACCAAAAATGTCCCATATGTTTGTATATAAAAAATATTCCAGTTTCAATCACTCAAAATAATGGCAAGTAAAAAGGATTCTAGTCAGACAAGTACATTTCTTATCTACCTTGAGAAAATTTGCCTGCCAGTTTCATTTTCCTTCCTCCAGTCCCTATACTCCCAAAATAAAGAGAAGTCATTTCAAAAGTGGAAGGATCTACTGCATGCTGTTTGACCCTGTCAACAACTTGCCAGACCTATTCTGAGCCAGCTGAACTCTATACACTTTTCAAAGGCTGCCCCGTACATAGAGAATAATAATAAATTGCCAGGACATACACAGCTGTTGCAGCAGCTTTAACAGCATTCATGAAAAGTATGTGTCATTTCAGACTCTCCTTTGACACCCACCAGGAAAAGAGTGTTGGACCTGGCAATTACCAACAGAGGTAAGAGCGTATTTTCAGTGTCCTCTGAAATGGGAAAAAAAGGTTTTCCTCACCATTATTTATTGAAATCATGTTACCTGCAAACTTCATGGGGTTATTGCAGCCCTTGAAATTTCATCAACTTCTAAGTCTCAATGCCCTGACATGCTCCAAAAAAGATCCAGCTGAGCGGCAGAAGTTGTTTTTCTATCTAAAAAGCATATTCAAGGCAAGGCTATTTCTTGCTGTTTGAAGGAGCTCACCTCCCTGAAATGGACAAAGAAACCCCCAAATACCTTTAGAAGTTATTTGAAGTGACATGCATTACTTCCTGTTGCCCAGAATGGCATCCACAATGATGTGGTTGTGGTCTTCTGGAGCTCAACAGAGGTGACAATCAAGCAGGACAGCTCTTCAGCTTCCAGAGCTTTCTCATCCCTAATTCAATTTAATGTTTATTGAATATTTGGATTATTGCAGACCATAATTTTAAGGATTTTTAAAAGGTTTTAATGGAATTATCTTTGATCTTTATGATTTGGTGGGAATATAAATTAATCAAGGCCACAGTCTTTCAGTTCTTGGGAAGTTATCCTTGGGACCATCAAATATTTGGATAATCTAACTCAGTGGTTCTTAACCTGTGGGCCATGGACCACGAGTATGAAAATCTGGTTCACGAGCCTCCTTCCTCTTTATTTATTTTATTTTATTTTATTTTATTTTATTTTATTTTATTTTACTTCTGCTCCATTCACACCACCTTCCATTCCTTCCCTGTTGCTGACCAGCCCCAACCCCTTGGATAGACCACATCAGCTCTAGATTATTAAATATGGTTTTCTGTGGGCGAGCAGATGAAAACTACTGACTGGCATATGTTCTGTGTCAGAATCTAGAGCTGATGTGGTATATCCAATGCAGCTTTCTGAATCAGCACCCCAAATAACCAAACCAAATCTAAAATTGACCAAAAACTGATTTATAACTCTTTTGGTACTAATGTTGGAGAGGGGTCCCTGGTCAAAGTGGTCCCTGGTCAAAAAAAGCTTGGGAACTGCTGCTAACTGCAGAAAGGAAGCTCATTCACAAAAGAGCACAACCTAGAGCTTTGAGAATCTCCAAGTATAGTGGACACTTTCTGCAGTCAGCAGCAGAATCTCCTATTCAACATGGCCATTGCAGTGGATCTGAACATGTGTCTGCCATTTCCATATTGATTTGTATTTTCTGTTGGTGTATCCCCCCACCCTCTCTGCATCCTTTCTTCTTCCTAGTGGGGCTAATATTGGGTAAAGTGGCTAGATTTACTACTGACAGTGCATCTCCAGACCCACCGTATTTTATAGGGTTATTTTGCACAATTCTTAGCAGTAAATGCTGTATAGAAGTGTACTGTATTAGTACATCCCTGGGACTTGGAGACCCTTCTCTCTTCACAACATAGTAATATCAATTGTGTAGAATCCTTAATGGCTCAAAGAACTGTAGTAATCCATGCAGAATTACACTACAAGTATCCATCTTTTGACACTCAGACTTACTATACAGCCATTTCACCCCCTGGTGAAGGCAAGATCAGAGACGTGCCTAGCTATAGCTCCATAGCCAGACACAAAATGGTTACATAATTCATTGGAGTGCTCCCGAGATCTCAATGGATGACATCATCATTTCAAATCTGGCTGCAGGGACATAACCAGATGGACCTGCAAACCTTCCTCTGTTCTCCATCAGGCACAGAATGGCGATGTGGATCTATTGCAGAACCACAGTAAATATAATGGCAGCCTTGACTATTGCAGAAGGAGAAAAATAATTCCAACCTTCATATTGAGAGAGAGAGACCGAAATAAGATGGACTTACATTTATGTATAGCATCTAAAGGGTGCCAGGCATGATGTGAAACCTCTGCATTATTTTGTATGGAGTATTGGGCTGTAATTCCATTCTGTTTCTGGAAAATAGTAATACATGACCCAGTTAAAAACTAGCATCCTTCTAGAGACATATGCTGCACTACAGATGAGAGGGAAAATATTGATCATAGTAGTCAGCAGCAGAAGTGAAGTTGGTCATCCTACAACATGGATCATTATAGTCGTTGTGGTGTCACATTGTGCATTGTGCAATGTATAGTTCATTGTGCATTTCACAACAGCAGTCACTGACATGTCTTGTGCACTGTTGCTATTCTGTAGGGTGGCTGTGTCATTCTGACATTGCATATCAAAATGGCAATGTTAGATTTCAGCCAGGGATTGCATGTTACTTCAGCAGAACAATTGTCTTTGAGCATATGGGAAATTAGACACCTTTGTGACATGCATGTGTAAACTTATACAAGAACTGGTTAACGGATAATATTTTCCAGAATTTTAAAGATATGACTATGTTTTGAAGAACAGTAGAAACATTAATTAACTATCAGATCAGTACAGAATTCATTAACTTTCATTTAAAAACTGAGCTTACACAATTTAGCAACTAATATCATCACCTAGGGCAGAGCTTGCCAGTGGTTTTATTAATGAATGTGACCTTCTTACTTGGGGCATCTCATTATCCCCTTTTACAAGAATTTTACCTTCTTTTTAAATTAGCTTCTTGATACCTTCTCCTCCCCACAATTGTAGATTGTGCCAAAAGGGTGTTGTTTTTAGTCATTAGTCCTACCTACTATTTGCGCATTCTTTTCTAATTATTTCTTTTCTACAGTCATTACAATATAATGTAAACATCCCAAGAGATATGAGTTATTAGTGTTGGGTGATTGCTTGCGGGGGAATAAAGACGTGCATACCTACATTCTGATTATTTTGCAGACATTTTAGTTCCTTATAACAAATTTTAATATGGTATCAGCCTCCACATTTACTGGAGGTAGGCCCACAATATTCCCATGGAAATAGAAAACTGTAGGCAAATACATTTCTTTCTTTTCCCTAAAAAAAACCTTTGGGAATTTCTAGTTCTTCCAGCATAATTCTGTGGTTAACTTTCACTGGAAATCAACCATAGAATCATATTAGAGGATCTAGAGATTGCTAAAGTGGCATTCTCTTGAGAAATCTCTAGGTCCTTCATAATCACTAAAGAACTTTGACTGTAGAATTACATTGGAGGATCTAGAGTTCTAGAGGGAACATTTTAATCAAATCTGGAAAAGTCAAAATTGCTACTCTCGATGGATAACTGTGACTCAAGGCTATGGAATCATGGAAGCTTTGGTTTTACATGATTTTTAGCCTTATCTGCCAAAGAGATCTGGTGCCTCACCAAACCACAACTCCCATGAATCCTTAGCCTTGAGCTGTGGCAGTTAAAGCACAAAACATTGGACAAGAAGTTTCCATGACTCAAATCAATCAACATTCAGCAGATCTTTCATTTTATCTTGAGTTGCTAAGCTGGTAAAAGGTTGTCAAGTAATATGCCTTTGTCAATATTCCTCCTAGTGCCACTTTTTGTACTTCCTGTGAAACTTTCTCAACTTCTCACACTGAAGATCCTTCAGTCCACGTCACCATGGAAGGATCATAGTTTCAGCAAAGTCAGTGGGATAATGTTGATCTATGAAGACTGCATAAGCAATCCTTTTCATCAGAGGAAACCAGAACAGAGAGAAGCAACAGTCCCTCCTTCTCTTTTCTTTATTCTAGAAGACTGGGAGCCCTTTCACATAGTGCCATGGTTCCATTACCTCCTATAGAATCCTGGATTTATAGTTTGGCAAGGTACTAAAGAAACTTTCTGAATGAGCATTCTAAATTGTAGCTACCAGAACTTATAGCAGGCTGTCATGGCAATTAAAGTAAAATCATAATGCTGTAATTGTGTAGTGTAAAGGACCCTTGATGCCAGATAACTGGATTGACACCACCCTTACCCTATAAAAGTATGCTGGCACACAATATGCAAGTTTTGGTCAGGTTTTATGTTGAAGGCTGTTTATAACCTATTGGAGACTTGTATAGAAATTCAGAGAGCCACTTATAATAACAAGAAGAGCTGGAGTTTGAAAAGCTACTTGTTTGGACCACAACTCCCAGTATCCTCCTGGAAATCAGTGGCTCAGTTTCTGGGGAATTCTGAAAGTTATAGTCCTGAAGAAAAGTAAACAGGAATCTGAAAATTCAACTTGTTGAGGTTTGTGATCCAAAAAAAGAAACTTGTGCTATACAAGCTGCCATCCGTATCCATGCCCTGTTCACCCTAACAGCTCATTAGACATCTTGACCAATGATCAATCTTATTTGCCCCCAAGGAACTGGGAAATTGATGCTTCTGTTTGATGTTTGATATTTTGTTGCATGTCTGATATGATGGTTGCATTTTTCATTTAATTTTTGTTGTTAAGTTATAATTTGCTGGGTTGTCAATTTTTGTTATTATGGGTGTATTGTTATTATGTTCAGGCATTGCAGTTTTATGTTTGGAATCTGTCCTGAGTCTCTCCGGTGAGATAGGATGGAATATAAATGAAGTTTTATTATTGTTATTATATTATTACAAGAATAATTAATTCAGCTTATTGGTTATTTAAGACCTCATCTACACTGACATAGAATCCAGTTTCTGAATCCAGACTATCTGTTTTGAACTGGATTATATGGCAGTGTAGGCTCCAGTTCAAAGCAGATAATCTGAATTCAGAAACTGGATTCTATGGAGGTGTAGATCCAACCTTAAATGATCTCTGAATGCCATGTAATTGCATGTCTTCTATTACATCCTACAATCTTTTGAAGTGTTTGCTTGCATTGGACCGTCCAGCAAATAGGACTGATAAGAGTTGCAGTCCAGCAATATCTGGAGGACCACAAATTGCTCATCCCTGTTTTAGTTCTAGAGGAATAAAGGTGAATTTGGAGAAATGTTTGTGTTACAGAATAATATGCTGATTTTCTTTTTGATTTATGTTTATTCTTCAATTATTTGAAATAAATTGTGTATATTAATTGTTGGAAGCTGTCCTGATTTTGCAAAAGTTTGGAACATAATAAGAAAGTAAAACAAATTCAGCTTTCAGCAACTTCACAAAGTTGATGTGATTCTAAGGATTACTACTTTCACAGAAAATGTAATAGCAGAGGCAGAGGTAACACGGTAAGAGAAGGAATAGTTTACATTTGTATTCAAAACTAACAATATGCACACATAAATTGAAATAACCAGGTCAGGTCAGGTATTAATAAGCAAACACATTTCTAGAGAACACTGGAAGATTTCTTCCAAAATGCATTCAGGTATGACTTTTCCTTCCTCCAGTCTGCACTATGTATTATTTCTATTTTGGTGGACAAACGTACATTTAACATACTTGTGAGGCAGACTTATATACTCTCTATTGTTCAGTTAAGGATTCTGGAGATGTTTAGAAGATGCTATATTCTTTACTGGTGGTAAGCTGTCACACAGCTATAGCAGGGTCAGCTAGAGAAGAATCACGCTCTTTCTAAACTCACGTTTCCTTGCATTGTTTTCTGCAGACTTGCCACTGCAACCCCACACCAAGTATGCATTTTTCAAGGCCTTCACCATCTAGAACAATGAGAAAAGGTGGACTGAGCAGGCATAAAAAGCCTTTGTAAAAAGAAGCTTCGCTATTAGAAGCTTTGTCAACAACGCTATGCTGGACGCTAAAGCCGCAGTCACAAACAGTGGGAACCCTGAGAATTTAAAAAGGAACAAATTGGGCTGCTGTGTTTTCCAAGCTGTATGGCCACGCTCCAGAAGCATTCTCTCCTGACATTTCACCCATATCTATAGCAGGCATCCCCAGAGGTTGAGAGGACTGTGGGAAACTAGGCAAGTGGAGTTTATATATCTGTGGAATGTCCAGAGTGGGAGAAAGAACTCTTGTCTGCTTGAGGCAAGTGTGAATGTTGCAAACGGCTGCCTTGATTGGTATTTAACGGTCTTGCAATGTCAAAGCCTTCTGGTTGCTGCCTAGGGGAATCCATTGTTGGGAAGTGTTAACTGGCCCTGATTGATTTTTGTCTGGAATTCCCCTGCTTTTTTAGTGTTCCTCTTTATTTAATGTCCTGATTTTAGAGTTTTTAAATATTGGTAACCAGATTTTATTCATTTTCATGGTTTCCTCCTTTCTGTTGAAATTGTCCACATGCTTGTGGATTTCAATGGCTTCTCTGTGTAGTCTGACATGGTAGTTAGGGTGTTCCAGCATTTCTGTGTTCTCAAATAATATGCTGTGTCCAACTTGGTTCATCACATGGTCTGCTATGGCTGACTTCTCTGATTGAATTGGTCTGCAGTGCCTTTCATGTTCCTTGATTCTTGTTTGGACATCAGGAGAGAATACTTCTAGAACATGGCCATACAGCCCAGAAAACTCAGAGCAACCCAATGATTCTGGCCATGAAAGCTTTCGACAACCCAAGGAACAAATTCTTTTTTAAAAGAAATATGTAAACCCCTTGGATTAAGGAAAATAAGTCTGTACGTGTGTGCTTGCATGCAGACCACAGGAGCCAATTGTGGAATTTGCTACCGCATTTACTATTTATTTACAGCTTTAAATGGAGGTTGGAAAAATTTGTGGATGCCAATACCTTTCATTCATGAAATGATTGATGCATATTCCCTCCAGTCCTGTATATCAGCTGCTTTTCATGTTCTGCAATTGGGCTCCCTAAAGGTATCTGATTGGTTGCTGTGTAGATAGAAGTTTGCAATAGATAGGACTGATCCATCATGGCTGTCCTCATGAGTGGTGAAAGCCAAAGGCACTGTGGGCATTAAACTCCTGCTCTCAGCTTCATTCTTCTTTCTCTATTCATCCTTTATGTGCATTAGTATTCTTTTCTCTATTTTTCCCTTTCCATAGTCTTCACTCTGAGAAATACTTCTGAATATGCTACCTGATCTGTTCTTCCAGAGCTCTCCCATGTCAGACCAGAAGCTTTGTGGTATAGCCTCTCACATGAAGCAAGTCCCCATACAGTTGTTGTGAGTTTTTCAGGCTGTATGTCCACATTCCAGAGGCATTCTCTCCTGACCTTTCACCTGCATCTATGGCAGGCATCCTCAGAGGATGTGAGGTCTGTTGGAAACTAGGAAAATTGGGTTTATATATCTGTGGAATGTCCAGGGTGGGAGAAAGAACTCTTGTCTGTCGGAGGTAGATGTGAATGTTTCAGTTGGCCACCATGATAAGCATTTAATGGCCTAGCAGTTTCAAGGTGTGACTACTTATGGTCTGGGGAAATATTTTGTTGGGAGGTGATTAGCTGGCCCTGATTGTTTATTGTCTGAAATTCCCCTACATTTTATTTTTGTTCTTTATTTACTGTTATGATTTTAGAGTTTTATTTTAATAGTGGTAGCCAGATTTTGTTCATTTTCAGGTTTCTTCCATTCTGTTGAAATTTGTCCACATGCTGGTGGATTTCAATGACTTCTCTGTATAGACATGGTGGTTAGAATTTCTGTATTCTCAAATAATATGCTGTATAAGTCCCCATACTTTCAAATAGATGGTGGCCCAGAAAGCACATGAAAACTTTTGACAGCATCTGAAATCTAGATGGTGACATGTGCCAGTATATACTGCTGTTAAACCTGCATATATCCCCTTAAGGTCATTGAAGAAGGATGTATCCAGGACACATGCATAGCCTACCAATGGGCAGCTGAAGCATTTCTCCACCATTGTTTAGATTTACAGTGGTTCTCAACCTGTGATCTCCAGATGTTTTGGCCTTCAACTCCCAGAAATCCTAACAGCTGGTAAGCTGGCTGGGATTTCTGGGAGTTGTAGGCCAAAACACCTGGGGACCCACAGGTTGAAAACCACTGGTTTAAAAGCTAGGGAAAGGTTGGCGAGTCAATGTCCAGCTGCATTTCTCCAGAGATCTGAGAGGAAGCCATCTTCTTTGTGCCATCTGAAACACTGCCAGATGCTGCCTAGGTACCTGCCACCTTCCTCCATCTACTAAATGTAAATTGATAATATGGGTCAGCTGATATGTATGCTTAGTAGAGTTTTGATATAGGATCTCAGCCTTGATTAATGCTCCACCAGCCCAATACAGGGCAGATTCTGAGTTACAAACATCCAACTTACAAATGACTCAGAGTTAAGAACAGGAGTGAGACAACAGGATGTGAGAGAAATGTATCCCTAGGAAAGGAAATTCACTCCTGAAAGAGTTATCATGTGGAAAGGGGGTCAGAAAGTGAGTTGAAATCTTCTGAACAGGGGCACAGAGAGCTAAGGAAAGACCACAGGGGTGTTAACCTTTCACTATGCTATCCATCTGCCTATATTTGCCTTCCTTCTCAATGGGAATCAACTATCCAGCTTTTCGATAGCTTTCCACCTGGCCAAAGGAAGAAGACCCAGGTGAACTTTGTCAAAGTTTGAGTCCCTTAATGCAGTAGTTCTCAACCTATGGGTCCCCAGGTGTTTTGGACTACAACTCCAAGAAATCCCAGCCCGTTTACCAGCTGTTAGGATTTCTGGGAGTTGAAGGCCAAAACATTTGGGGACCCACAGGTTGAGAACCACTGTCTTAACAGCTGGCCAACCCACATCTTCAGAATCTTTCCTTCTTTGTTGAGTAGCTTTTTCAACTCGGTAATTCTCCCCATCTGAAAAGAATGGGCTATGAAAGCCCATGCACAGACACTAGCATAACTTGTTTATTCAAAATCATGATTTGTGGCATGTTGGAGGGATATCATTCCTTCACCAAGAGAAATGATTATGTTCTAATTTTAGCTATCCCCCCTCCCCAGCACCATTAAACTGTATTCTTGTACACTGCATTTGCATGTAAATCAGCACTAATTATTGACATCTATTAGCATGATTACAAAATGCAATGTTTACACACAGTGTTTGGGTTTCTGTGTTTGTTTAATATGATTCCCAGGATAAAGGATAAACAAAGTGATAAATTCTACATAAATTTTGCAGCTCCCAGTTCTATTAACATTCACTCAGATGGAAGTGCTCTTGTACTCTGTGTGGCTTGTTTGCAGGTAAGAATGCATAAGATTTCATCCTTGGCTGCACACATGAGTCATAAGCAAATCTCACAGGGGAACAGAAGTTCATAATCCAAGCCAAACTTAATTCACCCAATGAGCTAACTTACCTAAAGCCTCTAACTCCTTCTTGTTTGTGCTCTCATAGTCCCACATTGCACAGTATTTGAAAAATAAACACAGCTTTAGGGCTGAATCAATGCGTACTCCTAAGTTCAACACATACAGGACATAAATTCATTTCAAAGCTCACTATTTCCCCATTTATTAGCACTTGGAATATTTTAATACTTTTATATGTATTGCATATGACTGAACAGGCAATACGTACTAGTAAAATGTACACTGCCAAATGCCTAAGCATACATCAGTTACATGAATTACCTGAAAACAAACAACTTAATCCTAGATTTTTTGATTTGGAATGAAGTCTTGGAGATTGGGTTTCTGCTCCAGATGCTTAGGATTATAAACATAATCAACTCACAGTGGAAACTAGCACACCTGGGCTCAAAATAAAGCCGCTAAGGCCATTCCTCAATTTAAAGGTCTTCCCTGTTTCAAGTGCTGTTAGTTCCCAAACTGATTAAAAGAGCCAGAAGAATAAGAAGCAGAAACTTGACTTGCCAATCAAGTAATGACATCTGGACATCAAACAGAGCAGAATGCTCAGGTCAGTGGGTCACAGTCTTCCCTACAATGGAAACATGCAGACCTTGCAACCTCTGAGGATGCATGCCATAAATGTAGGCAAAACATCATTAGAGAATGCTTCTAGAACATGGCCACACAGTCCAAAAAACCTACAACAACCCTGTGATTCCGGCCATGGAAGCTTTCAACAATACTGTACATAGAAACATGCATACTTCTATTTAAGCTAAAGCAATTACAGTGCATCAAAACTTTATAATGAATGCAGTTTGACATTACTTTAACTGCCATGGCTCAATACTATGCAACCCTGGAAACAATAGTTTGGTGAGACACCAGCATTCTTTGGCAGAGAAAGCGATAGACCTTGTAACACAACAATTTCCACTATCCCATAGCACTGAACCATAGCAATTAAAGTTATGTCAAACTGCATTAATTCTGCAATGTAGCTGCAACCTAAATGTGTACTTATATTTATAGGTACATTTAGCAGATACAAATGGAATGTAAATATGCATCCTTCTTTTTGCATGTGAGATGCATTCTATAAGGTGCCATCCTAATAAAGCAGTAAGTCCCATCAAGTTCATTGAGACTTACTCTCAAGGAAAAGTTTGGAAATACATCTTCAATGCCATAAATTGATTGTTGACACCTTCATTAGCCACATTTGGTGATTATGCTAATTTGGAGATTGGGAAAGTTACTTTTAAATGCCCCCTGCAATTCAATTCCCAACTGTGACTTTTCCAGGCTCTATGCCTAACTGGGCCATCTACCAATTTGACAGGTCTTTACCAAAATGCACTTTGGTGGGAAACTTCTCAAACTAGTAGGTTTCCACACATTTGGTGGCTTCCATGTTAGTAAAGTAATGCCTTCACTACAGTTTTCAGCCTCAATTGTAAAGGGTCTGTCCAAGGGTCTGTACTTGTTTTGGAGACAGAATTCAAAACCTTGGATAGCTCCTTTAAAGAAACCTCAGACATCTCACTGACTGCAAAGCAACCACCCAGCATGGTTTACTAGTCAACTGTAGTGTGTCCATGGCTGCCACTTCCATTTCTTCTACTCTTCTGCTATATTACTGGGGCAAATTTAAGTGGTCCCAAAACCTACCCACATGGTACATCCTAGAGTGAAACTGAGTTTAAAAGAATACATGATACAGGAATTAGTTTCAGACCTCCTGTGATCCATAGTTCCTGGCAGCTGCCAGATGTAACTACATCTGGTCATGCAACTTGAATTTAAAATACCCACCCAAACCCTACTGACAACATCACATTGTCTTTCCTAGTATCAAGAGATGCCTTCATTACATGGCTACAGATGGTCCCTAGAGTCCCTTGGAAAAGACCTTTTGCATACAGGGTTACAGGCAACCAAGTCAGATAAACCAAGATTGTAATCTATAAACAAGTACTAATTTAAAAGCAATTTCACAACTGCATAGCTGACTGAACCATTCCCCATAAGGAATTTGTTCACCAAATTACCAGCCCTCCTTTTCTGAAGAAAGGCTTCAGAGGAAAGCAAACATATTTTTTTCTGAACCTCCCCTGCACTTGTTGTTTTTTAATTGAAAAAAAAAACAACTTTTCATTACCAGGGGAAGGCCTTTGGGTGTTTACATGCTGTTCTTAGAAGGAACTCAGGCAATGGTTCAATATTCTGAATCTTGAGATTCAAGGCTTGTTCTTGGTTAACATTCCATTATATGTTTTCTGCTCCTTGGGAGAGAAAAAAACAAATAGCACTTTCTAAGTGATACACATGGGTCAATAGCTATCTTGTTGCAGGAATAAAAATTAACCATCCCTCCCACCTCAAGTTTGGGGTGTCTTCCTACCATCTTTCAGTTTCACAAAGTCATTTTAAAAGTTCTTCTTAGAGAAATGTGCTGTAATTCTTAAGTAAGTGGGCTCAAGAAAAAAAATAATTGTTTTTATTGCCTTTTGAAACTGAAAGCATGCATTTTACTTACTGTTTTAAGATGTCCCCAGTGGCGCAATAGGTTAAACCCTTGCACCAGCAGGACTGGGGACCGACAGGTCACAGGTTTGAATCTGGGGAGAGCGCAAATGAGCTCCCTCTGTCAGCTCCAGCTCCCCATCCATGGACATGAGAGAAGCCTCCCACAAGGATGATAAAACATCTGGGCATCCCTTGCACAATGTCCTTGCAGACGGCCAATTCTCTCACACCAGAAGTGACTTGCAGTTTCTTAAGTCACTCCTGTCATGAAGAAAAAAAATAGTGTTTTGATATTGAGCAGGTTGGTAAGTTAATTTATTTGTTGCTTTTTTAAAAAAACATTATTTTGTTTGAGAAAAAAAGGTATGTCAAGTTCACATTTTAAAAAATGTAAATCCTTTGAATACAGGTATTTATTAGAACTGCTGGCGACAGACATCATCTCTAAAAAGGTGTCCTCTTTCATATAAGCCCCAATGCCTTTGCCAAGATAGACTGGAAGCTTGCCAGTGACATATCATTACATATGTATATGTCTTTTTCCTTTTCGGTGTTACCTATCTCTTTTCAGAAGTTGAGAGCTATCCAAGTATCGCCATCCATGGTACTAACATGGCCATGCTGCCAACTGGCATTTCTGTGGTCTCCAGATGGCACGGAGAACAAGGAGGAACAGTTCCATCATGCCTAAATCCAGTAAGTGATGAAAGGTCCTCAGTCCATCCCAGTTGCCACTACCATGTCCTCAGGGGAGAAAGGAACAGGCTGTATCGGTTGGACTTAATCCCGTTAAGAACTGCCATCCCTTTTCCTTATGTGTTGTGTCTTATTTAGATTTTAAGCCTGAGGGCTGGGAAACTGTCAAATTAACAATTTGTAAGATGCTCTGAGAGCCTTTTTGGCTGAAGAGCAGAATATAAATACTCTAAATAAAGAGCTAAGGTTGTTCTCCTGAAGCTCCAGCAAGCATTTGCCAGGCTTTAAAGTTGTTTTCTGTGATGGAGAACAGCATAGAATGCACTTCCATGGATAAAGTTTGTAGCATTCATATAACTTAATGTAGGTTTCTGGACTAAGCTTTTTTTGTCGTGTCAGGAGCGACTTGAGAAACTGCAAGTCGCTTCTGGTGTGAGAGAATTGGCTGTCTGCAAGGACGTTGCCCAGGGGATGCCCGGATGATTTGATGTTTTTATCATCCTTGTGGGAGGCTTCTCTCATGTCCCTGCATGAGGAACTGGAGCTGATAGAGGGAGCTCATCCACCTCTGCCCGGATTTGAACCTGCGACCTGTTGGTCTTCAGTCTTGCCGACACAGGGGTTTAACCCACTGCACCACCTGGGGCTCCTCTGGACTAAGCTGATACGATTGTTCATTCAGCTGATGAGCACCAGGGCAATTCTTGATACTCAGGATCTTAGAGCCTGGAATTGCACATGTGCATCCTGAACATTTCTCAGACAGAGAAGGAAATAAGGGTAAGACAGGTAAGTATCAGGAGGGCCCCATTGGCTGACTGCTCACGGCAATAGTAACTACCTTCTTAAATTATATTATTATATTGTTTCCTGCCTGGCTAATCAGTATCCTGCATGCTATTTGTAAGTTTGTTATACTGTTCTTATCATAGCAATTACACATCCAACTAGGTAATGTGCTTTGGCAGGAGATAAGTAAATCAAAAGAATTTGTACTGGACCATGACCTAAAATGATGTGTCTAATAATGTTATTTGCTGACAATTCATCCTTGACATATAGTACTCTATGAATAACTGACCAAGAGCCCTGGTAATGAAGAATAATGTTATAATCTTACAAACTCAGGGTTAAGACTTCCTTGATTGAATTTATTCGTTTTCTAATATGGACTTTGAGCACAATTCAAAATACAGGCTTTAGCCTATAAAGCTCTAAACCAGTGGTTCCCAACCTTTTTTTGACCAGGGACTATTTTACCAGGGACCACTCTCCAACACGAAAGTGGTTATGAATCAGTTTTTGGTCAACTTTGGATTTGCTTTGGTTATTTGGGGTGCTGATTCAGAAAGTTGCATTGGATAGACTACATCAACTCTAGTTTCTGATATAGAACATTTGCCATCCAGTAGTTGCCATCTGCTTGCCCACAGAAAATCATATTTAATAATCTAGAGCCACAGACCTTATTCTAGATCTTGCAGGCCAGGTTGGGAACCACTGCCCTAAACGGTACTGGCCAAGCTTACCTGTCCGAACGCACCTCCCTCTATGAACCATTATCTGTGTGGAGGCCACTAGGGGGTGCTAAAGAGAGAAGAATAGTCTATTTTATGAGTAGGTGAGTTGAAGGAGGAAAGCCATTTCCCTGTTTTTGCTGGTTATTCCCCCTCCCCCTTCTCTTATCATAAATGAGGATTGATTCCACATCAAGGACATGGGTGGGGGAAATAACAGGAAAACAGGGGGAAATGGTTTCCCTCCTTCAACCCACCCTCCACCCCCATAAAATTTATATCCTTCTCTCTCTAGCACCCCCAAGTGGCCTCTGCCTGGGTAATGGAACAGTACCTTTTTTCTTAATGTTCATTTGTAGGGTTGCCTTAAATCACGGATCCTCAAACTTTTTAAACAGAGCGTCGGGTCACAGTCCCTCAAACTGTTGGAGGGCTGGATTATAATTTGAAAAAAACATGAATGAATTCCTATGCACACTGCACATATCTTATTTGTAGTGCAAAAAACACTTTAAAACAATACAATAATTAAAATGAAGAACAATTTCAACAAATATAAAATTATTAGTATTTCAATGGGAAGTGTGGGCCTACTTTTGGCTGATGAGATAAGATTGTTGTTATTGTTGTGTGCTTTCAAGTCATTTCAGACTTAGGTTGACCCTGAGCGAGGGCCGGGTAAATGACCTTAGAGGGCCACATCTGGCCCCCAGGTATTAGTTTGAGGACCCCTGCCTTAAATCAACACCATCTTCATGGTAATTAACAATGATACTTCAACCAACTGTGATTGTTTCAATTTTCTTAGATTACCCCTATTCCTGAGTGTTATATTTCAACTACTGTGTGTATTTTATTATTGGAGTCCAAACCATCAGAATTTCTGAAGAGATTTTTATCTTGACAGGAACAGCAGTAAGATGATGAGTGTCTTACTGACACTACTCAAAGAGACAGTAATAAGACCTGAGAGAGGCACCATAACAGAGCAATCTTACCTCTTTTAATATATTGTGAGTAGCATACTCAAACTTCAAGGTTTCCTCTCCTAGCTAAGTTGCATGGATGGATTCCAAAAGAGAAGTCAAATTGTCCTCCCTAGCCATTTAATAAAGTCTTATTAAGCTTTTTGGAATATTGTTCCGTGTGGTAACACCCTACTGTTGAATGAAGAAGCCACTCAAACCAAGGTCTCAAATCAGTTTTGTCAACTCCAGCAGTCATGTGTTTCATAGTCCCTTTTAACCAGTCTAGTTTTTCCTTTAACCAACCAGAGTAAAACATAGTGGTTAAGAATATTAGTAGTAAGAGAAAGCCGCTTTTGAGTCCTTGTGTCATGAGCATGCTGAGAGCATAGACAATCGCTCTCTCATGTGTTATGAGGTCATTTCTTTTAAGTCCTTTTACCACTCACCCTAATTCTTTCACCTATAAAAAACATTTCTGTATTAACTGAATGCATACTTTGGTGCTGCTGGAAAGCATGACTGCAATCCATTCTGTGAAGAGAGTTTGTTAGTAGTGTTGTGTTACATTTTGAAATACTCATCATGACAACCATTGCCAACCTAAGTATATCATAGGAACTGAGATTTCAGGAGCAAAACCCAAGCACTCATGTCATCCCCTGATAATGTCATGTATGGACCACAGTGATGCCATTGAGAATATCATTGAGGATGAGAACATATCTAGTTGGAAATTCATTTCACAAGATCTGCACTGAAGAATGGGAGAGAGAAACAAATGGGGAAAATATAGCCCACACAAAAATAGCTTTCTGAGCTCTGCATGCATGTAACTATTACATACACACACAATTGTCTCCTGGTGGGGAAACAGGAAAGAAAGTGTTCATTTCTAATCTAACTGAACAGAAAAGTTTTTGAGAAAGACAAGATCAACTCCAAATGCTGTAAGACAGAATCATCAACTCTGAAAAACACATTTGTGGGCTTGAGGTTAAATCCTGAAATGCCTGTAGAATGTAGGAAAGCAAAATGAACTTTTCATCATGTAGGTTGTTGTAGGTGTCTATGTTGGTTGAACAGACTCATTTATTCCTCTGCGATGCTGTTTGCTGTTCTTTTCCACAAGGAAATCCCCCTGGGATACATGCTGAAAAGTAATAACAAACTGGTAATTAATGTATAAATTAGTCAACTTGTCTTGCCATTTTTCAACCCAAAATAAACTAGCAATAAAATGCAGTTAGTCAGTCCCAAGCAATAGCTAGAAGGAAGACATTTAACAAGCACAGAAGTTCACGTCGCAGACCAATTTTCACAAGTAGAATTTGCCTTACAACCCAAAGAAAGCTACAGAGTCAGGAAAGAAGAAGGACTCAATGGCAGGAATGAATTTCATCTGGTCTTTTCAATAAGCTAGCTAATGTTTTTGTTTTTGTTCTCATTTTTTCCCCAGGCTTCCAGGTTTTAATGAACAACCTGCAACCAAACAGCTCAGGGCTTCGCATTTTAAAGAGGTCACTGTAGCCAAAACACCCTAAAGGTACTAGATTTGTCTGATTTGGAAACTAAACAATAAATAAATAAATAAATAAATAGGAGGTCATCAATTAGTACTAGGATCTGTAGACTAATATTTCAGAGGTAGGAAACTGCAAATCATGTCTGAATATTCCTTGCCTAAGAAACCCATATAAAAACTATGGGGTTGAATAAGCTGGCAAGGGACTTGAAGACATATACCAGTATGTACAAACTTTGACAAAATGAAGTATGTCTAGAAAAGAGTGGTAACAACTATGAAAAGACTGGAAACAACATCCTATAACCAGTAGCAGAAATAACTAGATTGGTTCAGCCTTTTTAAAATGAAGAGTAAAGCTTTGTCTTCTGCTGCTCCACAGAACAGGACTTGACATTGCAGGAAAGAAGAAATGTCTTACGATCTCATCACAAAGAGCTAAAATTGACAGCATGTTTAGTCTAGGTCACCCATGGAGCCCGTCGGCTTTGATCAAACACCACCATAGCAAAGTTGCAATTGGAATCCACGGGGGAAAGTCATGTGCTCCACGTGCACTCTGCTCTTCCCCACATGAGATTGCCCTCAAATGGAGCCTGGAGTTTCAGCTGGAGCTGGGCAGTGCAGGGTGTGGGGCACTGGGTTCCCCAAAGTGGAGCAAATCCAGCAGATGTGTGACAAAGTCATTAATATAAGAGTAGCTCAATAGGAGAACAGATCACCTTAAAGAGTGATGAGTTCTGTTGTAGTTCAGCCTGTCGTTGTGTCTGATGTTCCTGATGGGAATGGGGATGAAGGGTTTTCTGGGGCTGGGTCTGTTGGCAATGGGGAGTTAAGCCCAGGCAAGAAGCCTGAGGTGTCTCATGAAGATTCACAAGGTCACATTCCTGGGAGAGGCCCTCAACAGTCTTTCTCTGAGAAACTGTCTGCTGAAGATGAATTGTCAGGTGCAAAATTTAATGAGTGTGAAGATAGAAAGCAAGTCTTTTGTAAACAGAGGCAAAGTTCTCAGGTACAATGAAGGTCAATTTGTCTGCAGGAGAAGAGAGATAAGAAACCCTTATCTGATTGTAAGGTCAAGAGAAATGCTTTCCTTTCAGTTCCGGGGTCAGGAAATGCTTTATATTGATACAAGGGAAAGAGTTGCCTCAGTCTCGTCAACAGTGGAATTTCATGACGGTCTTGTTTCCAAGTGTTCTTAGTTTTATGTATCAAGTTCTGTCAAGCTTCTCATCTGTATATTGGATTTTCATGCTGCCTTGTTCTATTGATTTTGTACCTCCAAATTTTGTGTTTTACCTTGTGTCTTGAAGCTCCTGGACTATTCTCTATCTTGGAATTTTACTGTTTTTACCATTTTTACTGCTTTGCCTACATTTATTCTTCAATAAACTGCTTGCTGTTTTTACCAAGCTGGTGTGGTGTTTAAGGTCAGAGGGGTTCCTGTTCTGGAGTACAACAGGTTCTCCCTCTACTTTGTTGATGGCAGTGAAGCAGAGGAGGCAAATGAAGAACCCCACATACAAAGAAAAGAATCTTCTAGTCTAGTTGTGCCTAACAGAGAGGAAGGTAGCAACAGCCTGAGGGTGAAAAGATACTGTTTCTCCTCTTCTCACCTGTTCAGTTTAGGCCTTAGGTCTTTTCTATATCTATCACAGTATATTAATTGTCTTCCTCCAATGAATGCTTGACCTTTTATTTAGTTTTTTTAATGAATGGTGATTTTAGGCTTCACAGGTACATAAAAGCATGATCCTAATATAACTAAGAAGTAATAAACTAGATTTTGAAACAAAATTCCCTACAGCTCTAGCATTTCAAAGAAGACCGCCTCACAGTGTGAAAAAAATAAAAAAATCATTCAGCTTAGCCTGCAGAGTTGAATGTAAATGAGTCCCACATAAACCTCACTGATATCCTAGGATGTCCTTCAGTGAGCTTTTGGCCTACTCTGTCTTGTCCACAAATCAACAATTTCAACTTTAATCTAGAGCTTTCACAAGCTTTGGGGCTTTGTCTTAGATCTCTATGAAGACAAAAGGCTTCCAGCATAAGAGTGATTCTTTTGTAAAAATCATGAGACTTTTTAAAAATGAGAAACACATTACTTAATAACGAATCTCATGCCAAGATAGGCAGGAGACTTAACAAATGAACAGAAAAGGCTGTAATGGTTAAGCAAAATGATTATATAATGCAAAAAATATGCCAAAAAATACACATGCTGGGATTTATAGTTAACCTACAATCAAAAAGCATTCTGAACTCCATCAACAATGGAATTGAATGAAATCTGGCACACAGAATTCCCATGACCAACAGAAAAATGGGTCCACAAAAATGTCTGAGCCTTCCAGAAAAATCTCAAAGAAATGATTCAGTGCAAGAAGGACAGCAGAAAATTTAAGAAATTCAGTGAGAATGAGACTGACAGTTCTCTACCAAAGAATTTGACATTGAGAAAACAGCCCTAGTTAAGATATATTTTATATGCTATGTTTTTATTTTATATGTTGGGGGTATCGAATAGTGCCAAGGGCAAGCTGCTTGAGTCACTTTCGGGCTGAGAAAGGTGGAATATAAATACGGTAAATAAATAAATAATAAATAAATATGTTTTCTTCCATGCCTTTAAATGTTGTTAGTTGGCAGGTTTGGTCTTTACTTATGACTAGAATATAGTTCTGAAATAAACTGTACCTGCTGAATTTCTCCCCAAAGATAGCTGTCAATGTCATTGAGTTTCTGTTAGGGAAATAGCAGTGGCTTTCTCAGCTCTAGTATTAACAGGGTGATTCCAAATGGATGGCCAACTGAGCTTTAGATCAAGTTAAACTTTGCAAGAACCTTGTGGGTGGACTGCCAGGAGTGATTACTGGAAGCAATAAGAGAATAATAGCAAGTTAGAGGAGTTACACCCCCAGACCTTCTATTATACAATTGGCAAAAAAATGAACAAGGCTTCCTGCTACTGAGTCCCCCTGGAAACCACTGCTATCCTCCAAAGTGTTACCTTGAAGTAGTTTTTAGAGACAACTGGCAAAAGTTAGACTTTCTGATAAAAGTACACTTTCTGGTGTCTAACCTAGCTTAATTTGTTTTACATCTCTGTAAGATTTCTCCAACTGACAGTACAGCTTATGTGGTGACGTAGGATAATCAAAAATATATTAATGAATGCTTCTCAGTTACAGCTTTATGATGAGCAGTCTGCTACCAAACATAATTCAAAGTACTTGCTTTAGCCTATAAAATCCTAGACCCTAAAGTGGTTCTCAACTTTCCTAATGCCACAGCCCTTTAATACAGTTCCTCGTGTTGTGGTGACCCCCAACCATTACATTATTTTCCCTGCTACTCCATTACTGTAATTTTGCTACTGTTATGAATTGTAGTGTAAATATCTTATATGCAGGATGTATTTTTCATTCACTGGACCAAATTTGGCACAATTATCTGATACGCCCAAATTTGAATACTGGTGGGGTTGGGGGAAGGATGGATTTTGGGAGTTGTTGTTGCTGGGATTTATTGTTAACTTACAATGAAAGAGCATTCTGAACTCCATCAATGATGGAATTGAACCAAACTTGGCACACAGAACTCCAATGACCAACAGAATGTACTGGAAGGGTTTGGTGGGCATTCGTGCCAAGTTTGGTCTAGATCCATCATTGTTTGAATCCACAGTGCTCTCTGGTTGTAAGTGAACTACAACTCCAAAACTTCAGGTCAATGCGCACCATTCCTTCCAGTTCATCACAGGAGTTCTGTGTGCCTCATTGGAACACTACAATTCAACCCCTATACCCATGAGAGATACATTTCTGAACTTACTGTGAGAACAGGAAACTATAGGTAATCATGAACACTATTAAAATAACCTTCTACTAGAAATTACCATAGTATTGTCTTGGAGGGCCTAGAAATTTCCTAAAGGGGTCCTATGGTATGGAATCATGACTGAACCTATTTTGCATCACTAAACGTAGTAGAATCCACATTTTCACCTATTTCGGTGTACTACACATTCTTCATTTATGTAGCTGAATGTCTGTAGTAGTAATGAAATTGACTGGGTGTTCTTGAAGTGCAGGATATGCTTTGCTGGCTTTTATTAAGTGTTTTATAACATCTGTTGGCTCGATTCCAGTACTGATTCTGTAAAAAATGTCTATGTAATCATTCACTGATTTAAGCTTGTCATCTTGAAGTATGCAAAAATGAATGAGGGTCATATGCCTCAATCTTTTTATTAACAATGCTACAAAATTAAATAATTTTGTTCATTGTTTATTTATTTTGAATGGATAATGAAATGAGAGAGACACCTCCATGTGTTGTTTGAGTGAAGGTTGGGGAGAGGGAGAAAATAATTCATTATTTGGAAGAAGAAGAAGAAGAAGAAGAAGAAGAAGGAAGAAGTGCATTTGGATAAGTAGCTTTTCTATTTTTTTATTTTTTTATTTTATTTTATTTACAGCTTTTATTTTCCGCCCTTCTCACCCCGCAGGGGACTTAGGGCGGATTACAGTGTACATATATATGGCAAACATTCAATGCCAATTTTTGACATACAAACATATGCAGACATACACAGAGGCTATTTAACTTTTTCTGGCCACCAGGGGAACTGTCACTTTCATCATCCATCTGCAACGCTGATGAAGCACTTCTGCATTCCCCACATGCTTCCCCGCTGGAATGCATTGCTGGAGTCTTCTTTATGGCCTCATAAATCACTTAATTTAGCCTCCCCACACTTTAAGGTGGTACCTTATTTTCCTACTTGACAGATGCAACTGTCTTTCAGGTTGCAAAGGTTGACAACAGGCTACACAATTGGTTGGAAACCCACTCCAACCCAGGCTGGCTTTGAACTCATGACCTTTTGGTCAGAGTGATCTTAAGGCAGCTGACACTCAGCCAGCTGCGCCACAATCCCAGTTTTTAAAGTTCTTTTTTAAAAAAACTAAAATATACACTAACAAACATGCAAGCTCTCACTTTGCAGACAACTAATGTTCACATTTAGTGTCTGCAATCCACAATGACATCCATAAATGATTTGTATTCATGATCTCTATAGATTTGCAAATGTTGCAATAGTTTAAAGCAGACCTGCACAACCTGTGGCATTCTGGGTGTCTTGGATTCCAGCTCCCAGAAGCCCTAGCCAACTTGCCCAATGGTCAGGAATTCTGGGAGCTGAAGTCCAAAATACCTAGAGGGACACAGCTTGTTCAGGCCTGGTGTGGAGAATACATAGAGATCATAAAAGTCCCCCAGAGCTGCCTTACTGGGGATCATCCTCTGTGAGTCATTAGAGTCTGTTCTCTCATTACCAGGATTCTGCAGACTAATGTTTCCACCCCCAAACACCTCTAGTGATCTCCAGTTTGGGGGGGGGGGGGGAATTACGAGGTTCCTAATTCTGATTCTGTGATTTTATGGAAGGACTGAATGGGAAACATCCAATGGGAAACATCCAATGGTTGTGTCCAATCTACAAAATAGATATCCATTGCTTTCAGAAGTAGCTTCCCATTAAAGTAAGACTGGGATGGGAGATTTCCAGCCAAAAAATGATGTTGATGATCTAGAACCTCATCCCTTATTTCCTCACTTAGCTACCAGAGAACAAATTCATCCAGAACTAACATGTGCTATGTGTAATGAATTTTTATGACACCCCCAATGTTGTTAGAATCTCATATAAAGAGGGCAGGGAAATATCGTGACAGTGTCACATAGAATCATAGAATCAATGGACAGATTGGTCCCCAGTAAGAAAATATTTAACTAAAAAAACTATAAATTGATAATAAAAACATAATAACAAGCCAAAATATAGCAATATTACAATTGGACAAGATGCAAGCGGGTCGGCCACCTACCTTCGAATACCTAATCAAAGAGACCTGAAGCCAAAGATGGAGACGACTGGAAGCCAATATCTTTCTTCCCACCTACTCCCACCCCTTTTTCCCACCTTACCTCCCCCCTACCCTAGAACCTCTCCCCTTCTCCCAAAACCACATCCTCCCAACCATGACCCCAACCCCCCCTCTCCCCCACTTCTTTTTATCCCACGTCTTCTACCCCAACCTCTATCTCTTTTAATCCCCACTGTAAAAAAAACTTCAATAAAATTATTTTTTTTAAAATATCATAGAATCAATGTAAGATGGGGTCTGCCAGGCCTTAAAATCCTCTTTTGAGAATCAATACATACTATATGTGAGCAGGAAACATTTGTCCAAAGAAATCATCTTATTTTGTTTAGATGTTTTATCTGTTTGACATTAAGTCTTGTCGTGTCCAACTCTGGGGGGGGGGGTGCACATCTCCATTTCTAAGCTGAAGAGCCAGCGTTGTCCGTAGACACCTCCTAAGTTACGTGGCCAGCATGACTGCATGGAGCGCCATTATCTTCCCACTGAAGCTGTATCTTTTGATCTACTCACATTTGCATGTTTTTGACCTGTTAGGTTGGCAGAAGCAGGGGCTAACAATGAGAGCTCACCCCATCCACCAATACGAACCGCTGACCTTCCAATCAGCAAGTTCTGCAACATAGCAGTTTAACTCATTGTGCCACTACGGCCCCTATTTTGTCCATTATACAAAGTTTATTCCCTTTGTTAGATGATTCCTTAACCCAGAAGTGGGGGAACTGTAGAAGTTCATGTTAGCCATGCATAAAATCTTGAAGATTCACAAACATATTCAATGCACCCACTCTTGCAAAACATTTTTGATGCAAATGCCTCCAGATACGTCCAAAGGAACATGTCAATGTTGGGGGATCTTCCTGGGCCATTTTTTACATTCTGAGAAAAAGATGCTATTTAAACTGGAACCCAAAATATGACATTTCAACTACAAGTTTTCATTATATTTTGCTAAAGTACAACTTTATATGTTTGTGGCTGAGTCAGTGCAGAACTGGTCTCAATAAGAAAAAAGGGGGGGGGGTGGCCACAAGTGGGTCTCTTTCAAGGACTCTTTACAAAAGCCACTTGAAAGTTCAAAGTACCGCTATGCTGTCTTAAGTAGTTGTATGACAATCTTGAACATTTTGAGGCTAGCCACGAAATTGCAGGCAATTTTATATAACTTGGTGAGGGGCCTTTATTTCCCTCATGTCATCTCTGGAGTGCAAAATTGGAGGCTTTATAAGCTGACTGTTTTCAAAAGCTCTTGATAGAGAAGGAGGCAGCATTGCGCCCACATTACAGACTGCATCAACCTCATTGACAAATTTCTTTGCCTTTGAAGCAGTAATCAGCCCTGAGATGTACTCAATCAGATCACGCAGCTAATCCAAAAGCTAGGAAAAATTCCAAACAAGCACAACAATCAACCCCAGACTTCCTGTTCGCTGCAAACTGTGTATTGTACAGCCGAGTGCACTGACTGCTTGGTGCTTTGAGGTGATGTCGGCATTGTGATTTATTATATTTCCTTCATTTTTATAGATTTTAAAAATTGGGGTTTTTTTTGTCATGGAGGAAAATTAAATCAATGTATTACCTTTTCATATCTTTTCCCCGAATGAGTCAGTTTTGCTGCTTTGCGGATGTTATGTGAATTTCTCTAACTGTTAAGTGTTAACATCTTTTACTGCTGCATACAATCCATGCCAATTGGCACAGAACAAACCAACACATACACACAAACACACAAACAAAATGCAATGAGATTTGCCAATGTTCTTTTCTCTTACATTCAGACATTTAAAACTTCAAATTCTTTCCATTCCAAATTAATGTTGGTAGATTGTTCATTATTTAAAACAATAAAATAAAATTATTTCCCACTGAATGGCCAAATTCAGCAGGTATAGCTTTTTCTAGCACAGAACAAACCAAAAGAAAAGATCATCAGTCTATCTATTTATTATTTATTATTTATTTAAAGCATGTGTATTCTGCCCTTCTCACCATAAAGGGGACTCAGGACGGAGCACAACATATATACAGCAAACATTCAATGCCAAAATGTATAACAAACTATAAATATACACAAACATTAAAATAAGTTGTATCCAGATTAAAATCAATTGTTAAAAAACCATCTCAAAACAGCCATTCTGGATCTGGTCAGCAGGGTAGGGTTTCCTATTATTATCTTATTGGATTATCCCAAAGGTTTGGTCCCACAGCCAAGTTTTTACCATCTTTCTGAAGGACAGGAGAAAGGGGGCTGATCTAATCTCACCAAGCAGGGAGTTCCATAGCCGAAGGGCAATCACTGAAAATGCTCTCTCTCTCTCGTCCCCGCCAATCATGCCTGTGATGGTAGTGGTACCAAGAGCAGGGCCTCCCCAGAGGATCTTAGTCTCTGCAGTAGTTTGTAGAAGGAGATGCATTTGGACAGGTAAACTGGGCCAGGGAATTTAGGACTTTATAGGCCAAAGCCAACACTTTGAATTGTGCTCAGTAGCAAACTAGTAGCCAGTGGAGCTGGCGCAACATGGGAGTTGTGTGCTCCCCAGTTATTAACCTTCTGAACAGTCTTCAAAGGTAATCCCACATAGAGCGCATTGTAGTAGTCTATCCTGGATGTAACGAGAGCATGGATCACCATGTCCAAGTCTGACTTCCCAAGATACAGGTGCAAGTGGCGCACATTGTAGAATTAATGTGGTTTGACACCACTTTCACTGCCATGGTTCAATGCTATGGAATCATGGAATTGTTAGTTTGGTGAGGCACCAGCATGCTTTGGCAGAGGAGGCTAAAGAACTTGTAAAATTACACCAGTATAGCTAAAGACCAAAATCTTATTGGTTTCCATGACTGGGGTAGAGCAACAGAATCAATTGACAAATGATGAATTAACATGTAGGATTCAATGAGTTGGGACTGGTCATAGGATGCAAGTCAGAGTCTCCCTTTCTCTTGGGTGCCTTTTGAGTAGTATTGATTGTCTCTTCTTTCATGGCAGCCTTTCTTCAACCCTGCCCATTTGATTGGGAAGGAAGTAATCAAAAAGGGCCCTTTTTGGCTCAAACATCCTCTTGTATAACACTTCCAAGTTTTTAATGTTTGAACTTTTTTAAACACTATATTCATTTTAGTTGAAAATTAAGGGATAAAATTGAGTAATGGAGTGTCTGCGGATAGTCACAGCCCATTAACAACAGTTTTTCTCTTTATGCGTTGTTATGAAGTTTGAATAATTGTCTTGGTGGACACTGAATGCTTAGTATGTGTTTAATTATGAAGAAGCTATCAATCATTTCTGCCAAGTGCTATTTTGCAGCAAAGTGGTTTTATTATTGTTATGAGCATGCTGGCAAGTTAGGAGAAGTTTCATTTCAGTTATATATGTTTTTGTACTCTTGGAATGGGAATGAGAAGCAAATTACAGCTAGTGCTAATGATGACTGTTCCAGTAATTATTTGTGTGTGTGTGTGTGTTGCAATTGAAACTGGAGCCTTACATGAAAACTATCTCTTCTGTCCTCCAACAGTATCTCTGTAGTAGGTAAAGGACCTAATTTGCCATTTCTTCCCCACTGTGTTTACTGATTCCTAGTGTAGATGAAATATTGAAGAATTCATATTAGTTTCTAGTATGCTTGAAACTTGGCTCTTAGATTTTCAGCCAGCTACTTCAAGGAGAAGATGTCTGACAAAAAAGGTTTAAGGCATGTCCTAAGCTTATCCTGATTTGAAAGAAGGGCTTAGCAAAGATATACTTGACCAGTCTCTTTTTATCTGTCCTGGTGCCACTTTTAGATGGTCCATTTGCTTGCACTTAAAGTAACAGGGATGTTTGTATCCATATTCTGTAGACACAGCTAAGATTTGTCTTCACACTTTGCAGCTTAGTTGAGTCTGTCTGAAACTATGTAACAGTAGATTCAAATGGTATGCTTGGGAACATAGCAATAACTCTCTATAAGATAGATCCAAAATTAAAACTACCACAATAATACAATGGTTTCTATGACAGGGTGCAGTGAATGTACTTTGAAGAAGCTATCCATGGTGCTGGAGCTATTTGGGAAATAGCATTCGGCATCTTTAAGAAGTTGATTTAAAGTCTGGAATACCCCAGACTATACTTGTCATATATCTGATATGGAAACCACCAGCCCATGGCAACCATGGGGAGATTGGCCCCATAGTTGATATAATATAAGATGAACAAGTGCCAGAGTACCTCAAATGTATAGATCTTTCAGCCCTGATGTTTACTATCTGATCCTGGCATTGATTGTCTATTCCGTTCCATCTCTAGGTTCTCTTTGGGAGAAAGCTTATGAGAAAGAACATTGCTGTGCAATTTCAGACATCCCTGTGTGCTGTTGGAATTTTTTGTTTTTACTTTTCCAACTTGAAACTTTGATAAGACAGAAATAATGATGATTGCCAGCTTTTGCGATCTGTACAGGATTCAGGGAATTGTGATAATTGGTTTCAGAGGATGTTTTTATTGACCCCAGAGCACTCTGTAAGTCCACTTTGCATTACTTGTAGCCTTGTTGAAAAAAGCATTTGTCTGCACTATGTTTTTGTGCCTTCAAGTATGTCTGTGTTCCTGTGGGCATATGGTTCCATGGATTTCATAGTTTTCCTAGGCAAGGAGTACACAGGGGTGGTTTCACCAGTTTCTTCTCTGAAAGAGAACTCACAGAACCTGGTATTCATTGGTGATTTCCCATTCAAGTACGAACCAGGCTTGACTTTGCTTAGCTTCCAAGATCAGATACCATCTAGTGCCTTTAAAGTATTTAAGCCACACTGTCTGCACTGTACCTCTTATAAAATTATTTTCCTTATTCCATGCCAGTGACCAGATAATACCTCAAATAAACAAAAAAGATTTAAACTTCAATATGCAAGTAGTTATGCCTTTACTAGATATATATTTACTAATTTCATCAGCATTTCCAAACTCAGAGTAACCACTAAATACTACTGCATGGCCTACAATATAATATTATATGGCACAGCAGATTAAACCACTGAGCTGCTGAACTTGCTGGCGAAAAGGTTACTGGTTGGAATCTGAGGAGCAGGGTGAGCTCCTACTGCTAGCTCCAGCTTCTGCCAAACTAGCAGTTTGAAAACATGCAAATGTGATTAGATCAATAGGTACCACTTCTGTGGGAAGTTAATGGCACTCCATGCAGTCATGCCAGTTACATGACCTTGGAGGTGTCTATGGGCAACGCTGGCTCTTTGGCTTAGAAATGGAGATGAGCACCACCTCCCAGAGTTGGACACAACTAGACTTAATGTCAGGGGAAACCTTTAACTTTATCATATTTTTATATTGTAGATAAAAGACACCAGGATAGCCTCCATAGCTTGGGGTGGCAATGCGTATATTTCACCGAATACCCTATATTATAAATGAACATGAAAGTCAATAATAAATCAAATTTTGGAATTTATAAAAGGACAAAACTTATTTCTAGCTAAATACTTCGAAATGAACTAATACTTCACATTAATTATACTGGTACTTAGTATTCAAAACATATTCTGCACATACCATTCAATATATCAACACAAACATTTCTGGAGTTAGCAAAAAAAAACCTTTTCTCTACATAATTGCACTGTTACACAATGAAAAACGAACTGGGCTTCTAACATTTATTTATTTATACATGTCAGCTGATGGTCACCAAAAAAAGGAGGAGAAAGGGGAGTGAAAAAACATTTAAGGACATCTGACCTCTGAAAAGTTAACTAATTTATGAAGCAGGGCTACCTTAGTACAATAAAGGGAGGAATGCAGGAGCCAATATGTGCTGATTAAAAATACATGAATGTGAGAGATAACAAAACTTCAATTGTTGACAGTTCTGTGTGTGACACTGATACAGATACACAGCCAATTCAGAATGATTACCATGTCTTAGTCCTGATGGACTCTGTGTTCATTATGTAGTGGTTTGAGTGTTGGACTATGGCTCTGGAGGCCAGTGTTGAATCCCCCACTCAGCTATGGACTGGGTGACCTTGGGCAAATCATGCACCTTTGGCCCCAGAAAACCCCATGATAGAGTCATAGAATTGTAGAATTGGAAGAGACCTCGTGGGCTATCCAGTCCAATCATATTCAAAGCGCCCCCAAAAATTGTATTCAAAGCACCCCCAGCAGATGGCCATCCAGCCCTGTTTAAAAGTCTCCAAAGAAGGAACCTCCACCACAAGTCACCCAAGTATCACCATAAACTGGAAATGACTTGAAGGAACACAACAACAATCTGAGTTTACTAGTTGCTAAATTGGCCCTGGCATATGTAATGCTAGGAAGTAATCCTACAGCTAACCCAGCCTTCTTATAAATTCAATATCTTTCACACAGGCCATGTTTTAAGTTAAGCATATTAAATTCTCAAGCCTAATTTACTTCCAGAGCATAAATCATTAAATGGGGATGGATGAACTACCGGCGCTGTGGTTTTTGCAATATGAAAGTTTAAATGAATTGTTGCTGTAAAGCATCTGCTAATTATCCAATTTCGTTAATTATTTGCATGCATTAGAATTGCTTAATGTATCCATCACATTTTGCTTTAAATAAATGACAGATTGAGTCAAACTGGTGAAAGAAATTCACTCCTAGATATTTGGGGGATGTCAAGTTTTAGAACAACATCCAAGGCATAAAAGTAATGGCACAATTAGTAAGAAACGTATCCGTTCTGAAATACGCCTTTGAATACAAAATGAATCCCTTCCTTCTTCTTCACTCCTCTTTTACTGAGAAGAAGAGAAAAAGTAAACTGGACATTAAAAGCTGCCAATACTTCCTTGCAAAGAACACCCCAAAAGAAATGAAAAGACATAGAAGATGACTGTACTGTACACATGTTTGTCCCTTCACATATTTGGTATTGATTTTTATGGATTTGATTGCTCACAGGTTTAATTACAATCTCCTCTATAGTAATCTCGGGGTGGAGACCCCGGTGGAACAATGGGTTAAACCCTTGTGCCAGCAGGACTGCTGACTAAAAGGTTGGTGATTCGAATCTGGGGAGTAGAGTGAGCTCCCATCTGTCAGCTCCAGCTTCCCATGCAGGGGCATGAGAGAAGCCTCCAACAGGATGATAAAACAACCGGGTGTCACATTAGAAGCAAATTGCAGTTTCTCAAGTCACTCCTGACACGCAAAAATAAATAAATAAATTCTGGGTCCTCCATTGTGGCTCTATGGTGCTGGGCATGCTTTAGGACCTAGGGATTTCTACAGAGAACATCTCTCTGGGAATTTCTAGGTCCTTCAGTGCAATTCTGTGGCAGATGTTGACCATGGAGTCAAGCTGGAAAAACAAGAAAATCCTGGTTAAAAAAAATGGATTATAATTTTTCACATTTTTTTCACATTCACAAGAGTCTTGTGCCCCTATCTGAAGCAAATGTGCAAGGGCTGACTGCATATTTTCTCACCCCACCATTTCCTTACTGCCTGTAAAGAATCCATTTGAATCCCCACCATGAAATAAAGAGACCAGACACACAATATGGAGAAATAATGGGCCATTTAGTTACCTAATTACAAAAGTGGTAATTGAGGTAGGTAACTAGTTGTGGGGGGAGCACTGCAACATGGGTAAGGGCATGAGGCCAGGTATTATTTGCACACTACCTGCCAAGCCAACCACTGGATGAAGCACCTGGCCCCAGGGCCAATCCACATTGATGGTTTGCTATCCTGGCCAGTTATTACTGGAAGGCCTTACCTGGGGACCTCCCTCCTGAGCTGCATAACCCAATAGGAGAGAAGTAAACCCCCCAGGTAAGCCCCAAAGGAGATATTTCAGGGAACCCCTAAGCCGCAGAACCTATAGAGGTGGACCCAAAAGTCCCCCTTCACCCCAAAATGGAGGGGTGCCAAGGCATACACCAATCTCCCCACTTCTTGCCAGTGGTATCTAGATATGACAGGCACACCCCTTTAAATTCCTTACTCCCAATAACTTCAAAATGGGGTAAGTAAAAGAAAAAACCTCTTTAAGGAGGGAAAAAATTCCCTCCATAAAGTGTGACCAGTATTAACTCATATTGAACTGAGGGCAGGGGGTGGGATGCGCTGCCAAAGGCCAGATGCAGTGGGGAGGGGCTAACCGCATGAAGTTTCTGTAAGCCTCTCCCCATTGAAGACTGGCAACACCACCAGTTTAGGAAAACACTGTTCTTATTGATGGAGGGGATTCAAAGACTCCCCTCCAGTCATATGGTTGGCCTTTCTGTCCAGAGTGGAGTCGTCTTGGATATTTAGCCAATACAGGTCATTGAACACTCTTATGTGTGAAGGTTCATCTGTTGGGAGAAATGAAGATTGGAACTACATGTTGTATTATGGATATGGTACAAAAAGCACAGCCTTGAGCTGAGCACTCTCCACCATTTCCATGGAATATGTAGCAATGTGTACAAGGGTTGAATGAAAAGTAATGCCTCCACCCTCATTACTTGGGTTTGGATGGGAATATTTTAATAAATCAAACACAGAAATAATCCTTAGAATGTGCTCTCTAACTACCACTATTCACTTTTCCACTTAATCACCAGACAATTGGATACATTTCTGCCAACAATTAACAAGTTTTCTGAAGCCATCACGGAAGAAGTCAACACTCTGTTTCCGCAACCCATTGTGCACAGATCTTCCAATAGCCAATCAAAGCAATAATGTGACCCACACATTCTTGTGAAATGTCGATTATGCTTAAAATTTCTCTCTGAGTGATACAACAATGGTCCTGAATCAATCTGTCAACCTTTTGCTTGTGAAATTCGATGGCTGTTGTCACAGGATGTCCAACTCTTTGTTTGTCAACATCTTTAAACTTACTCACCCAACGACGCACAGTACTCACATCAATACAATCACCATAAACAGCTTGCCATAAGGATACTAGAGACAAAGTTGAAGTACTTTGACCACATCATGAGGAGACAGCAAAGCCTGGAGAAGACAATTATGCTGGGGAAAGTGGAAGGCAAAAGGAAGAGGGGCCGACCAAGGGCAAGATGGATGGACGGCATCCTTGAAGTGACTGGACTGACCTTGAAGGAGCTGGGGGTGGTGACGGCCGACAGGGAGCTCTGGCGTGGGCTGGTCCATGAGGTCACGAAGAGTCGGAGACGACTGAACGAATGAACACATAAACAGCTTGCATTCTCTGATGAATCTCCTTTGGGGTGAAACCTTTTGCTGTCAAGAATTCAATGATCGACGTTGCTTAAGTCGCATTGACCGACTGTCTGTGCAGGGTTCCATACTTTGCACTTTAACAACACAACCATTCAATGCTAAGGCTTCCTGCCAAAATTGAACTGTAGAGGAGAGTCTACTGAACAAGCCAGTACCTGTCACATACCAGTACTGCTATCTGTTGAAAAGTAATGCCTCCACTAAGGTGGAGGCATTACTTTTCATTCAACCCTCGTATCTCAAAATGCATTGTTATCTCATCTCTACTCAGAACTGTGGATTGCTGCTGGAAACCATGCGAGAAAATTTCAGCAGGAGGGCATCACAGAAATCTACCCATTATGAAATCAAGGAGAAGAAATTGACCTAAGATCTTATTTTGTGAAACATGCCTTCCATGAGTACAACATTCAGCTACCAAACAAGAAACCAGGGCCTGAGTGATTGTATAGATTCTGTACTAATATGCATTTTGTGACATGTTGCCTCATTTTCAACTTATAGTTACAGCTTGTTTTCACTGTGTTCCAGTGAAGACCGACCAAACACAATAATTAAAACCTTGTGGACTTGCTGGAGGGCTTCATTGAAAATTCATTATATTGGGTACATAATAAGAAAACTGTAACAAAGCAAATAAGCCTGGCAGAAAGTTAAAGTTAGCTAATAAATATCACCTTGATAGGCTGAATTACTTTTTCCATCTTACATATTATAGGAGTTAGGATGTTCTAAGAATACAAATGGTTTTGTTGCTTTTTGTGTGAGCGGTTTGTATAGAGCAGAGTATGGCTGAACTGTGTGGAGCAGATGGGAGGAGAAGTACAAGAAATGTTCATAACTCTTTGACTTTTACATATATAGATACATGTGACGGCGCAAGTGGCGCCACCTGTGTGTGGAACTTTGAGGTGTGGGGGTTTAAACTGTATAACATGTCCATACTTGCTTACTTTGTAAATGTATAGATGGATTGATTGGTTATTTATAGCTGTCAATCAATTTTTTTGCACCAGTTATATTGCTTCCTTAGCCTAATTGCTTGGCTCCACTTCTTCCTGGAGGAAGGCAGAGCTTTTCCTTTTCCATTCTACCATCAAGCTTTCTATCAGATAGACGTGAGAAAGAAACTTGGCTCTAAAGCCATTAAATAAGTTACCTCTCATCACCAATTCTAAGGTTTTTACCCTTGGGATTCATGCTTCATGTCCAGATCGCCCTGGACAATGTTGAGGAGACCCAAGCACTTTCAAACCGGTCCTTTGGCATCAAAAGGAAGACTCTGTGCCTTCAACATGCCATTGGACTGGGGGTTGTGTTTGTTCCGACCTTCACAGCCATTGAGAAAAGAGTGAACAGGAAAAGCTTCTCAGCTGCAAAATCTCCTTGGACCCAAGACAACCAGAGACTGTAATGTATATTTCCTTTACCCCCTTTGAAACTTCCAGCTTATTGCCTTAAAGGGATAATTCTTTGTGAACAATAAAACCTATTTTGAGTTATCTACAGTGTTTTGGTCCTTGGGAGTTCCAGTTCCATAAAGGAAGCCAAGAAGCAAACCCCTGGGGGAAAGATGTCACATCTATGTCTCTTTCACTAAGAGTTATAGCCCCCAGGCGCAACAGCGTAATACACATTTTACTAGGCATTCATTAAAATGGAAGGAAAGGCATATGTGGCTACTCCTTTATCTTAATCTAAGAACTGAACTTTTCTATCTCTGTTGCCTTTTCTTATGCTGGAGAAAAACAACAAACAATCTTGTGGCATCTGAAGCTTCATTTGGCATGAATTTTTATGGACCACAGCCCACTTTATCTAATGGAGTGAGCGGCAATTTAAAAAAAGCTTATGCCAAATGCAGCTTGCTCATTATTATGGTGGCACAACACACTGTGGTTTTTGCTGCAGTAGAATAATAAAGCTACTCCCATAGAAATGTTACAGAGACTTTCAGAAAGCTAAAGGTAAAATGAGAAATATTGCTGCCCATGGGAAGCATACTCACCCATAAACATACCTGGTAAAACCCAATTCTACAGTATTTTGCAGTGTTTGAGAAAGGGCCATGGCATGTTGTATCAAAGGAACATAGGAAGCTCTAAATACAGGATAAGGATACTGGATTGTGATAGCTATATATGTCTTCAGAGGTGTAGCTATCAGAGAAATATAGAATCATAGAAACATTGAGTTGGAAGAGACTTTGTGGGCCATCCAGTCCAACCCCCTGCCAAGAAGCAGAAAAATTGCGTTCAAAGCACCCTGATAGATGGCCATCCAGCCTCTGTTTAAAAGCTTCCAAAGAAGGATCCTCCACTGCACTCTGAGGCAGAGAGTTCCACTGCTGAATAGCTCTCTCACACAATTAGGACATTGTTCCTCATGTTCAGGTGGGATCTCCTTTCCTGTAGTTTCAAGCATCCTAGTCTCTAGGGCAGCAGAAAACAAGCCTCCTCCCTCCTCCCTATGTCATCCCCTCACATCTTGATACATAGTCATCATGTCTCCTCTCCGCCTTCTCTTCTGAAGGCTAAACATGGCCAGCTCTTTAAACTGCTCCTCATAGGGCTTGTTCTCCAGATTCTTGATCATTTTTGGTCACCCTCCTCTAGACACACTCCAGCTAGTCAACATCTCCCTCCAATTATGGTGCCCAGAACTGGACACAGTGTGATTCCAGGTGTGGTCTGACCAAGGCAGAATAGAGGGGTAGCATGACTTCCCTGGATCTAGACACTAGACTCCTATATATGCAGACCTAAATCCCATTGGCTTTTTTGATACCACATGACATTGTTGGCTCATGTTTAACTTGTCCACAAGGTCTCTATGATCTCCAAGAGAAGGGTCAAAATGAGAACTTTGCACCACAAATATAAATTCTGCTTCCCTCCCAAAGTTTCATTTCAGGCATTGCCCTAAGTTAAAATTTCAGTGAGCAATTAGAAATCTAGTTAGATTTACCAAGGGAATCTGAACACAGAATTCTAGGTTTGAGTGTTTTTCAGTATCTCCCTCTCTGCATTGCCAGAAATGTGAGGACTGAAGGAAATGTCTTTGGAAAGGGGATTCTTATTTGTAGAAGCAACACTCTCATCTCACCCTCCCCCAGTTGCTTTTTGTATTACCTCCAGTATCAAGGGCAGTATGCCACAGTATGCCAGTTGCTGGAAACACAAGTGAGAGAGTACTTATTGTTACATCCTAGTCCTCCTTGACATCTGGTTGGCCATTGTGAGGATCAATTAGGCCTTTATATGATCCAAAAATCTGTTCTTAGGTTCTTAAGCTGTTAATACCAAGACAGGCTCTCTGCACACAGACAATCATACCTCTGCTTAATGAGCCAAGAGATAAATTATTCTTGTAACCCTCTTGTGTCTCCAGCAAAGGATCACCGCCTTGTCGGGGCGCTGGAGCTTGAGCACCTCAATGATGTCATGAGCGAAACCGTGAAGGGCCACCCAAGACGGGACGGCTGTGGCAGAGAGGTCAGACCAAGCGTGATCCCTGGGGAAGGCAATGGCAAACCACTCCAGTATCCTTGCCAAGAAAACTAAATGGACCAGTACAACCAGAGATATATCGGTATGCCATTGGAAGATGGGAC
>NW_026847549.1:179130740-179248509 GCF_025583915.1 Anolis sagrei ordinatus | reverse complement strand
TCCTCTGGACACATTCCAGCTTGTCAATATCTCTCTGCAATTGTGGTGCCCAGAATTGGACACAATATTCCAAAATCTCCTCTTGGAGATGGATGGGGTGGCTGGAGGCATTTTGTGCCATATGTAAGCCAACTCAAGTCCCTTCAGGGAGATGGAGGCAGGGTACAAAATAAAGTTGTTGTTCTTGTTCTTGTTGTTCTTGTTGTTGTCGTCATCATCACCATCATTATCATCTTCACCTCAGAGAGGTAGCTGGCCAATTTAAGCCTAGAATTGGTCTTTTAAAGAATAGAAAATGCACAATAAATTGATTATGTTCAAGTCTTGTTAATGGCCCACGTAAGCTAAAACATGGTGATGATGCTTCCAGTGTTATCTAAAAGAGTGTCTGAGAACCTTTGGGAAACACCCATTTTGTATTTCGTTTGCAGAGGAGGCTGATCCTTTAATGGTTTCCTGAGAAGTCAGAGCATCTCCCAGTCTTCCATGCTGGCTCACTCATTTATTATGTTCTTAATTCTATAAACCCAGACATTTCCATAGGTACGTTGTGCATCTACACTGTAGAACAAATGCAGTTTGACACCACTTCTGCTGCCAGGGTTCAATGCTATAGAATCCCGGGTACTGTCATTTTCCAAGGTCTTTAGCCTTCTCTCCCCAACTACAACTCCCCAAATTCCATAGCACTGAGTCCTGTTAAAATGGAGTCAAACTGCATTTATTCTACAGTGTAGATGTGTCTGTAGGTAGAGATATAATCCAAGATCTTATATTTCAATTGCTACGTATATCGCCATTTGGGAATATGCACATTGATTGTGCTGCTGAATGCTTGGTCAAATGGCAATGCAGTGGGCATTAATATAAATGTATCTGAGTGCACAAATGAATATGGAGCAACTGAATGCACAACCAAATATGCCTTCAGATGGTTCAGATGGAAAGTGCTAACTCCTTTCGTAAGAAAGTTTACACTTTTAAAGTCTCCAATATGATTTCACCCTATTTCCAAGTTTCTTATCTCCTTCTGGGCTGCTTCTTCCATGGATTGCCTTTGACTTGCAACATGTGCTGCTACCTAGCTTGGTTTTAATGTGTTTAGACAGTAAATAATATTTTTGTCCTGTCTCACATTTGAAAATATTTCATTTTTACATGAATTTTGTATACATTATTCCATGATCTATACACTGCCATATAATGCAGTTTGGAACATCAGTATATGGTCAGTGTAGACTCATGTATGATAAGAAACAAATTCTTATCATGTATGATAAGAAACAAATTGGTATGATAAGAAACAAAGATGGCAGGGACCTAACAGAAGCTGAAGAGATCAAGAGAAGGTGGCGAGACTATACAGAAGATCTGTATAGGAAGGATAATAATATTGAGGATAGTTTTCACGGTGTGGTGAATGAATTAGAACCAGACATCCTGAGGAGTGAGGTTGAATGGGCCTTAAGAAGCATTGCTAACAACAAGGCAGCAGGAGACGACGGGATCCCAGCTGAACTGTTTAAAATCTTAAAAGATGATGCTGTCAAGGTGATGCATGCCATTTGCCAGCAAATATGGAAAACACAAGAATGGCCATCAGACTGGAAAAAATCAACTTATATCCCCATACCAAAAAAGGGAAATGCGAAAGACTGCTCAAACTTCCGTACAGTGGCCCTTATTTCTCATGCCAGTAAGGTAATGCTCACGATCCTGCAAGGAAGACTCCAGCAATACATGGAGCAAGAGCTGCCAGATGTTCAAGCTGGGTTTAGAAAAGGGAGAGGAACGAGAGACCAAATTGCCAATATCCGCTGGATAAAAGGCAGGGAGTTTCAGAACATCTACTTCTGCTTCATTGACTATTCTAAAGCCTTTGACTGTGTGGATCATAATAAATTGTGGCAAGTTCTTAGTGGGATGGGCATCCCAAGCCACCTTGTCTCTCTCCTGAGGAATCTGTACTAGGACCAAGTAGCAACAGTCAGAACTGACCACGGAACAACAGACTGGTTCAAGATTGGGAAAGGCGTACGGCAAGGCTGCATCCTCTCACCCAACCTTTTTAACTTGTATGCAGAACACATCATGCGATGTGCGGGGCTTGATGAATGCAAGGCTGGGGTGAAAATTGCTGGAAGAAACATTAACAACCTCAGATATGCAGATGACACCACCCTGATGGCCGAAAGCGAGGAGGAGCTGAGGAGCCTTCTAATCAAGGTGAAAGAAGAAAGCGCAAAAGCCGGGTTGCAGCTAAACATCAAAAAACCAAGATTATGGCAACAAGAATGATTGACAACTGGAAAATAGAGGGAGAAAACGTGGAGGCCGTGACAGACTTTGTATTTCTAGGTGCAAAGATTACTGCAGATGCAGACTGTGGCCAGGAAATCAGAAGACGCTTACTTCTTGGGAGGAAAGCAATGTCCAATCTCGATAAAATAGTAAAGAGTACAGACATCACACTGGCAACAAAGATCCGCATAGTCAAAGCCATGGTATTCCCTGTAGTAACCTAAGGATGTGAGAGCTGGACCTTAGGGAAGGCTGAGCGAAGGAAGATAGATGCTTTTGAACTGTGGTGTTGGAGGAAAGTTCTGAGAGTGCCTTGGACTGCGAGAAGATCCAACCAGTCCATCCTCCAGGAAATAAAGCCCGACTGCTCATTGGAGGGAAAGATACTAGAGACAAAGTTGAAGTACTTTGGCCACCTCATGAGGAGACAGGAAAGCCTAGAGAAGACAATTATGCTGGGGAAAGTGGAAGGCAAAAGGAAGAGGGGCCGACCAAGGGCAAGATGGATGGATGGCATCCTTGAAGTGACTGGACTGACCTTGAGGAGCTGGGGGTGGTAACGGCCGACAGGGAGCTCTGGCGTGGGCTGGTCCATGAGGTCACGAAGAGTCGGAGATGACTGAACGAATGAACAACAACAACCCTCTTGTGTAGAAGTGTTCCTCCTCCTGTCTCTGCCTACTTAAATGCAATGCAGATATCTCCAATTAACCATAGCCTTCTGATTCATCCACACCAGGAAACAATGGCAACAGAAAATGTCCAGACTATCAACCAACTGTAAATTTGGCTCCTAGCTAAGCTTGCAACCATAATTTCCTTGGGCTATCTACTCCCATTGAGATGGATAGGATCTTTCAGAGTGTATCTACTCCAGACATAGGCAAACTTCAGCCCTCCAGGTGTTTTGGACTTCAACCCCCATAATTCCTAACAGCCTACTAGCTGTTAGGAATTGTGGGACTTGAAGTCCAAAACACCTGGAGGGACGAAGTTTCCCATGCCTGATCTTCATTGTTGAATTAATTCAGTTTGACACCACTTGTAGTTTGATGAGGTAAAGGTAAAGGTAAAGGTTTCCCCTTGACATTAAGTCTAGTTATGTCCAACTCTGGGGGGTGGTGTTCATCTCCATGTCTAAGCTGAAGAGCCACATTGTCTGTAGATGTCTCCAAGGTCATGTGGGATGACACCTGCATGGAGTCCTGCTACCTTCCCGCTGGAGCAGTACCTATTGATCTACTCACATTTGCATGTTTTGAACTGCTAGGTTGGTAGAAGCTGGGGCTAACAGCAGGAGCTCACCCTGCTACATTAATTTGAACCTCTGAACTTTAGGTCAGCAAGTCCAGCAGCTCAGCAGTTTAACCTGCTGTGCCTCCGGGAGCTCCTTCACCAGAGGCATTCTGTCAAAAAGCTGAAGAACTTGTAAAACAACAGCTCCCATGATTACCATAGCATTGAACCTTTGCAGTTAAAATACTGTCGAATTGTATTAATTCTACAATGTGGATGGACTCTCAGTCTCATACATTTCAACTGACTGAGTCTAGGTAGGAATTGGGTTGGATTTAGCCCCTAGTTTGAATGAAATGAGAAATTAGAATTAATTGGAAACTTTCACTTTGGATTCAACTGGACTCATGAATGGAAAAGCAAAAGCTTTGTCTCAGTTTTTTTTAAGACATTATATAAATATTGGAAGCAGGCTCCTATTTGCCCAGCATAATCCAGTATCTCTTGCTCTTTTTCAGTGGAAATGCCTGGTTGTATGTCTCTGGCTTTTCACAAATTTATTTATTTATTTATTTATTTATTTATTTATTTATTTATTTATTTCGAGCATTTCTATCCCATCCTTCTCACCTCTGAAGAGGGGCTTAGGATGGCTTACAATAAGCAGCCATTAGATGCCAATACAATACATTAAAACCATTACAATTAAACACAATTAAAACAATAACATTCAATTTCAAATAGTTTGCCGGCTTAGAATGATAGTCCAGTTCAATCCATTGCAGTCATTCAACATTCTCTTCCCAGATGCTCCATCTATTGTTCAAAAGCTTGATCCCAAAGCCAGCTTTTGAATTTTTTACGAAAGGTCGGGGGGAGGGGTCAGATCTAATGTCATTGGGCAGGGAGTTTCACAACCAAGGAACTACCATGAAGAAGGCCCTGTCTCTCATCCTCAGCCATCACATCTATGAAGGTGGTGGGACTGAGAGCAGGGCCTCCCCAGTTGATCTCAGCATCCTTGGTAGTTCATAGAGGGAGATACATTCAGAGAGGCAAACTGACTAAAGCCACCAGCTTTTGGTAACCCTAACATGCTTTCATTCACCCATCCACCACTCCCTTTAAAGTACTCTAGCACAACCAAATACACAACCAAGGGAGCACACAAATGTACCTCACATGGGCATACTTTCATATCAGCATGCACAACAGTACTGGATGCACAACTCTGCTTCTGCAAACTGAAATGAATTCCCTAGCTTCTTCCCATCAGAGGGGTTTATGCATATATAAGACACCAGCCCAGCAATAAAGAAATGAATATTTGCACAAGTTGAAATAATGTCTGTGTAGCATTCCCCTCTCTAGCATCCTTCCCTTCATTCCAAACCTGTCAAATCTGTTTGATAAAAGGCAATAAAGTGCGGGGGAAAGAAATGACTTTGCATTTCACTATTGTCAGTAGTTCTCTTCTACTGACTGCATTAAAAATTATTGTTCCTCCCCAGCTTTTACCATATGAAAATGAAAATCAAAGTAGACATACGCTCTGTTCAGCTATTGCAACACCGCAGCATGGTAATTTTTCTTTCATTAAAAACTTATTATTTACTCATTAGCGTATGATAGCTCCTGCAAACTAATGGGAAAATAGAGTCAATTGCATTTTTAAAAGTTGCATTCCCGCACCGCCTCTGCAATCTTTCATTACACTATGACTCATCGCCTTGTATCTATCTACTAGACACGATACTCATATCCTAAGAGTGCAGATTAGCGTGTTAGATCCAGGATACGTTGCAACTGGGAACAATGTGCCAAATCACATTATAGTCAATCTTCCTAGAACACCACGAACATTTTAAACCACATTTGAATACCTTGGCACTCAGTCGTCATAATAGCCTTTAGGGCAAGGGGAGGGATAGATGAAATGCCATTTTAAGATTTTTGCTTAGGCTTTTCTTGAAGATTGTATTCTGTGTGCTTCTTCTTGCTCTCTTATTCCACTTTAGTTAAATTGTATCAGAGCACTAATGAAAGTGGAGAAACACAGGGGATCAAAACATTACCCTTTTAGAAGCATAATGCTACACTGCAGTAACGTCAGCCTTAGTATTTTCTGGAAGTCCTGCTATGTGAATGCAAGATCAGATGGCATCACAGCTGCACTGGTAGAACTCCCCTGACATAAACAGTGCTAAGGCTCCAATAAGTAATTTTAGACTTTGTACTAAATGGTCTTGCACCTTCCATTTACTTGATATATAAAGCCAACTGATTTGCAGTACAATCCCTTATCCACAGACTCTATATCCACACTTTCACTTACCAATGCTTCAAAAAATATTTTCTGCCTTGCCCACCCTGGAACTGGTTATGGGTCTCACTACATCCTCTAGTGCAGGGGTCCCCAAACATTTTAAACAGGGGGCCAGGTCACAGTCCCTCAAACTGTTGGAGGGCCGGATTATAATTTGAAAAAAACATGAATGAATTCCTATGCACACTACACATATCTTATTTGTAGTGCAAAAAACCACTTGAAATCAATACAATAATTAAAATGATGAACAATTTTAGCAAATATAAACTTATTAGTATTTCAGTGAGAAGTGTGGACCTGCTCTTGGCTGATGAAATGAGATTGTTGTTGTTGTGGTGGTGTGCTTTCAAGTCGTTTCAGACTTAGGTTGACCCTGAGCAAGGGTCAGGTAAATGACCTTGGAGGGCCATATCTGGTCCTCGGGCCTTAGTTTGAGGGCCCCTGCTCTAGTGCAATTCTATGAGCAATAAGTACCACTCCGGCAGGAAGGTAACGGCGCTCCATGCAGTCATGCCGGCTACATGACCTTGGAGGTGTCTACAGACAACGGCAGCTCTTCAGCTTTGAAATGGAGATGAACACCAACCCCCAGAGTCGGGCATGATTGGACAATGTCAGAGGAAAACCTTTACCTTTACTATTGGTGGAAATGTAGGGTTGAATATAAACAAACAGATATATAAATATATGACTTGAAATGTGCTCAAGTCATATATTGCATATACTGCAAAAACATTTGCAATTTTCTAATGTATGCTTTTCCAGTGCATTTTCCTCACGGCGTAAATCTCTGTTCACATGCAGGTTGTGGAGCACAAATTTTGGATCTTTCAAACTACGAACTTAGCAAAATCCACCAAGAATAAAAATACCTGAGTTGGTTCCCTTAACTTTTAGTTTGCCCATGAAGACATGTTCTAAAGACACCAACTGGAAGAAACTCGAACACAAATAATTCTGAAGCTATTCCCAGTTACCTCCATTGTGCCTCCTTAGTGAACCTCTGCTCTCATTTCTGAAGCTGAAAGGATCTGGCTAACAGCATCTTGATTCTCAGGCTAAATAATGCATTAGCTTTGAGAGAAAGGGAGTAGTTTTTGGAGAGAGCAGCCCATTATTCATTTCTCATTTCACCTGTCAGAAGCCCAAAGGTGCTCATCACATTAATTATGTGGTTTGCCACAGGATTTAAGTGTATGTAAATAAAAGTAATTACCATGACATCAGGGGAAGATGCTACTTTGTAATTATGGCCTTTCTCAGAAGGAAGTAACCAATAATTTGTGTGCTTGGAATTATCTTTGCCCCATAGGTTTTCCACCATTGTAAGTTAGAGGTTCTTCTAAAAGAAGAGACAGAGGCACTCTAAGGCAAGAAAAAATATTTGACAAATATTTCACTATTTCATGAATTATTATAGTTTGATCTCCATGAGACAATTATATGGAGAAGGAAGTGCTTTTTGCACTTTGGGTAAAGCCAAGAAACACTTTTCTTTTTAATCCTGAAACTGTTGGCCATGTGAAAGTTAGAAGCAAAATGAAAACCAGAACAAGGGAAGACATGCATATTAGATATCTTTTTCATAGAAAGGTAAACATCTGTTTTTAAACAGAGGCTGGATAGCCATCTGTCAGGAGTGCTTTGATTCCTGCATAGCAGGGAGTTGGACTAAAAGGCCCTTGTAGTCTCTTCCAACCCCATGTTTCTATGATCCTATGATCAAAAGATTACAAGTTTGAAAAGCAAAAGGCCATGTTGATTATGGTGGCCACTTATATTTTGGATTCACTATTACTGTTCAAACAAAAATATTAGTCCTCTCACTATGGCTGTCATCTTGTTGGGGACATACCTATGGTTTAAGTCATCAGACACGCTCAAAAGTTAAAAGAACTATCCAAGGTGCTGAACCTTTGTTATGTTCTCAGTGAAACAAAACACCAATCTGGAAATGTGGAAGAGGGGAGGGGGTCCAATCAGGGAATGAAAAAATGTTATTAATTAAATGGATAATACATAAGAAACATAGAACAACCGAAAACTATGGTAATACCTTTATTGGAAGACTTGGTAAAAATGCTCCATTTTCAGACAGCAAAAGTAGAGGTGACCATACATTGCAGAATGAACATGAAGTATTGATGCAAATGTTCACTTTCCTTCCAAAGAAAAATGAATAATTCCTTTGTGTTTTTTGCCCTGCACAAAAATACAAAGATTATTGGGCAGTCTTTGACCATTATTGGACTTTGGCAAAACCTTTGTGGCATTATAAGAAAGAGAGAGACCATTGCCCTGGACCATACATCATTCAAAAAACACATTGGGACCGATATATTAAAACCTCATTTTTGTTGGCCGGCCAGAACCCTAAAATAACACACAAAACAGCCCTTTTTCTATTCAAAGCAACACAGCTGAGAATTGCACATTTAGAATCAATTGGGGTAAACTGTGGAGGTGACGCAGACATTTGACCTGAACGAGATCTTGTTAACAGCTTGTTTATTTTAACTTCTTTTATACCGAGGGTTGTATGTTGTATGTATGACTATGTATGACTATGTGTTTTACATGTGTTATGTGTTAAATGTTTTGATACGGCCAATAGGCCAATCAATAAAACGTATCTATCTATCTATCTTTGTGGCATTATTTTCTACAGAAATACAGTTTTTCTGCACAGAAAACATTTTCAATACATAATACACAATTCTCTACACAGGAAAAATATTTTCTGTGGTAAAAAAAATACACTGCGTTCATCTTTTTCAGGCAAAGTTATGTGGAACTAAGAACCTAATGGCTTCTGCTATTCTACTGGATAGGATTTCTTGAGCACTGAGATATTTTGACTGAACAGATATACAACTTTAAAATGAATGTTCTTTTCATTGTGTTTTTGGGACATTGTGAAAAAAGCAAGCTTAATTATTTAATATTTTCTTATTCAATTTCCATCGTTAGAATGGGAAATATGTGCTTGTAGATGTTCTCAGTCTTGTGCCAAAATAAGGCGGGTGCCTTTTGGCACTTTATGGTTGGGTAGATTGTGTGATTATCTGACTCAGGTAGCAAAACATCTTGGCTTTTCTTTGCCTTGGTCTCTCCCTGAACCAAAACTCTGTGTTATAATGTCTCAGTTGATGGGCACATTTACCTTATACATTTCTTGATAGCTTCCAATTCAGCTTTTAATGGCAAGAAGGCAATGGCAAACGCCCTATGAACAAATCTTGCCAAGAAAACTCTGTGATAAGTTCATCTTAGAATTGCCATAATCAGAAACGACTTGAAGGCACACTACTATAAGAAGGATCTTTTAGATTTTTTTTCTTATTGACCGTGAGAAACATGAAGCTGTCTGATATATGTTTTTACAGCACTGCTATCTATGTTTTCTATGGTTTTTTTCTTTTCCACTTTTATTTTTATTGCTTTTTATTTTATTGATTTTAATATATGCACGGCTTTTCTGATCTGGTTATAAGCCATCTAGGGAGCTAAGATGGAGATAAATGTTACTAATCTGTCAGATAACTAACTTAGCAAGGACTGGGGAGAATTACATTTGGTTCAGATTTTGATAAGAACTCTTATAAGGTGCAATTCCCAAATCATGATGCAACTATAACTGAGTTGTCCTTTGGCATCCAAGCTTCTCCGTGTTTTATGATGCAGTTCTCCTGGATGGAAGATTAAGTAAGTACACAGACAGTCCAACAAGGGGCCCTGCTCACTATAGAAGAAGAAGAAGAAGAACTTTATTTTTCTACTCCACCTCCATCTCCCCGAAGGGACTCGGGGCGGCTTACATGGGGTCCAAGCCCAGGCAGAATACAATTAAAATAAAGCAATAACAATTAAAACAGCATAAAAACAGCATAAAACAACATAACAAAAATAGCTAGCAACAACAATAACAGCAGACTAATTTTGGAGGGGGGAGGAAAACGTTGTGATGACTATACAGTTAAAGCACAATGTGATGACTATACAATTAAAGCACAATGAGTCTATTTATTTATTTATTTATTTATTTATTTATTTATTTATTTATTTATTGTACTTATACCCTGCCCTTTGCACCCCCAGAGAGGGACTCAGGATGGCTTACAAATTATGACAATAATTGGGTTGTTCTGAGTTTTCTGGGCTATATGGCCATGTCCCAGAAGCATAATAATAATAATAATAATAAAACTTTATTTATATACCGTTCCATCTCCCTGAGCGGACTCAGAGCGGTTCCCAAGTAATATCACAAAACATACAGAGTAAAAACAACATAACCATAAGATTAACAAACAAAATATAACACACATATATTAAAAGTAATCCTGCCTGTTCAAGGCAATTTAAAAATTTAAAAGTTCGGGTCAAGATTTGTGCAAGCCCAAAAATTCTAGAGGGCCCGGGAATTAAGTGCCATGCTATGGCAGGCAGCAATAATATTAGGTCTGTGGCTGTCCATTCCAGGGCCGATTAGAGGAAAGAATCTGAGTAACTGGTAGGAAGAATAAGGTCGTGTAAGACAATGTGTGGGGCTGAGTTAGAACTGGTCATTTTACAAGCTTGTTGAAACCACCAGGTCTTCAAGCTCTTACGAAAGGAGGGGAGGGATGGGGCCTGGCTTATTTCCTTTGGAAGGGCATTCCAGAGATGGGGGGCCACCACTGGGAAGACCCTCTCTCTCATCCCCACCAACCGTGCTTGAGACAGTAGTGGGACCGAGAGGAGGACCTCCCCAGGAGATCTTAGAGCTCGCGCCAGTTCATAGAAGGAGATGCGATCACGAAGATAGGCGGGGCCCGAACCGCCTATCTCTCTCCAAACTCTCTCCTGACGTTTCGCCTGCATCTTTGCCAAGCATCCTCAGAGGTTGTGAGATGCAGGTGAAACATCAGGAAAGAATGCTTCTGGAACATGGCCATGCAGCTCGAAAAACTCACAACAACCCAGTGATTCCGGCCATGAAAGCCTTCAACAATACATATGATTCTGACAATAACATAACAATAAAACACAATATTATAAAACTGTAAAAAAAACATATACATATCAATTAAATCATCTTTCAAATGATTAAATTGTCATGGCAATACTCAATGGAATCCCAAGATTTGCAGTTGGGAGGAGGACATGTAGGATCTAGTGCCTCACCAAACTACAAGCCCACGCTTCCACAGGATGTAGCCTTCCACAGGATGTAGCCTTAGAAGTTACAGTAAAGTTATAGCAGTATCTTTGTCCTGTGTGAAAGGGCCTCTTTCCAAAGAAATTCTCATTACACTTGTTTACAGGAGTGTTTTGGTTTTGTTTTTTTTTTCATTTTTGTTTTAAAGATGTGTAAGCAGCCACCCTCAAGATTTCCATATTGTAAGTCCTGATAATGTGCTATTTATTAAACAATGATAGGGACAGAGGCTGAAGTGGCAGCACTGAGAGAGCTGTGCTATGGCAGATATTTTGGATGAAGCAAGAAAGATGAGAGATAGTAGAAATGGAAGAAAAATAAATAGGAAGGTTGAAAGGTTGTAACACTCCCCTCTGATAAATGTTTCATCCCTTTCAACAGTAACTGCTTGGTATTCATTGTAAAAACCTGCAGAGACATAGCCTATAGCTGTGAAATGTAAAATAAACGAACACAGGGTTATGGATCACCCCAAAAGTAAAAAACATTGTCTCAGGAGGATTGCAGCTGAACAACATTTTTGAGGTATTGATTATATGTAAATCAAACTGTAGAAATGTCCAGAGGGGAAAGGTATATCATATGCCATTTGGACCAAGCCAACTGCAATGAAAGATTTGATTTCATAACTGTATAAAGGAAAAGAATCCTTCGCAAAGGTTGACAAATGCTGGGTTCTGTTTTGTTTTGGGATAAGCTGAGTTTATTTATTTTAAATGTTAATATTGGTCTCTCAGTGGGCTTTCTTTTTTATCTATATTACAAGGAATCAATGTTCTGGAGAATTTAGCACCAGCCAATGTGGTGCAGTGGACTGAGCACTGGAGAACAATTGTGGAAACCAGCATCTGAAACTCTCCTCATCCACTGGTGACCTTGGTAATTCTCTCTCATCCTCAGAGGGAGGCAAAGGCAAGCCCCTCTGAACAAATCTTGCCACGGAAACCCTGTGATAAGTTCACTTTAAGGGTGCCATAAGTCAGAAATGACTTGCCAGCAGACAACAAGAGACACAAGCAATGCAAAATCTTATCAATATATTCATAGGAGTAGTCTCCTTTCATCCTCTTTCTCACAAACCCTGCAAATGTGTAGCATTTTTCCCTGGAGACTAGGATGGCAGAACAATGGCTTTCAAACTACAGGAAAGGAGATTCCACCTGAACATTAGGAAGAATTTCCTAACAGTGAGAGCTGTTCAGCAGTGGAATTCTCTGCCCTGGAGTGTGGTGGAGGCGCCTTCTTTGGAGGCTTTTAAGCATGGACTGGATGGCCATCTGTCGGGGGTACTTTGAATGCAATTTTCCTGCTTCTTGGACTGGATGGCCCACAATGATTCTATGATTGTAATTCTCCTAAAACTGAATAAATTATGATTAAATTTTAAACAGTATTAAAGAATATGGTAGATATTGGGTCTGGGTCTATCTAAAACTTTTTTCTCAGCAGCCCAGGTTACAGCTCAGCTGAAAGTATGTTGGCTGGTGGGTAAAAGAACAATTCTACTTTATTTATTTTATATTTAGAAACACAGCCATGTTTTTTCTGTGCTTTTCTGCTTACCTCAGACATTCAGATTTGTTATTGCATGGCTTTCTGCTTGTATCACTGGAAGTACAGTATCTCTCTGTCTCCTGTAGAACTAAAACAGAGTATTAAGGCAGAGGGAAGGGTTTCAACTGTTCAAAGTTAGATTCCTGATATCAGAATTTGAGTGCATTAAGACTTATTTGGTAACCTTTCAAACATATTTTATTATACTATGGTAGAATGAATTTGTCTGATATGAAGATTGAATAGAGACTGTTCAGAACTGAGCAGTTAATTCTTTGGCTGCAGGCAAATGAAACTATTAAAATATAAAGGTAGCATTGCACATCAAATTTCATCAACTATTCGTTGGTTATATAATATGTGAGCTGACCCTTTAAAACAAGAGTGTTTAAAGTTTTACAGCATTCATTTGTTATGTTTCCTGGGCCTTTGGTATCTGTTGGGATTTGGTTCCAGGACTCCCTGTGGATACTGAAACCTATGAATGTTCAAGCTTCATTACATCCAGTGGTGAAATAAAATGGTGTTCCTGATATAATATGGCAAAATCCTGGTTTGCTTTCTTGGTACATTAAAAAAAAACCTCAAGAAGTGGATGGATGTATCTGTATTTTAGAACTTTTTTTGCACGTTGCTTTATGGATCTATCCAAAGGTATTCTTGAATCAATCATCTTAATTAAGATAGGATTTCCCATACCAGGGGTTATTCAATAAACAGCTGAAGACAGAAGGCCATCTTGCAGCTTCTTATAAAACCTTGGTAAAGTTACTTTTTCCGACTATAAATCTTAGAATTCTCTAGCCAGGGATTCTGGGTGTTGTAGTCCAAATCAGTTTTTCTCCATGCTCTGCTTCTGATACAACTGCAGGTTATATAACAGAATAATATCTCATCTTTGCTGTAGGGGTTTATCTACTTGTTTTTGACTTGTAGCTTTGGTAATAGATTTCAGAGCTCCAGCTCATATAAAATCCTTTGAAACATTTTCTGAGAGTTAATCCAATGTGCCTACTTATTTCCACCGACCTTCGTTTGAGAATCTGAAATATCAGTAAGCTTTAATACCATGCAGCTACATTTAAGTAAATTGCACATTGGTGAAGGCTCATTATCTGGATTTGTATGGGCAGAAAGCACCCAACTCCTTCTGCATGCAAAAGGGAAGAGACATTTGTCATGTTCCAACATCACCGCTCTCCTTCTTACTATAACTCACTTTAGCAAGGAAGGGCTGTGACTTCAGGAGGACCAATTAGAGACTAATTGCTGTAAACATGGTCATACTTCACTGCACAGCTGAAATGGAGAATCAATACAAAATAGTTCTGTTCCACCTCTGTTAGGATTCTCAAGGGAGAAATGTTGAGGGCTCCATCTTCTTCCCAATGAAGGACTTCTCCATCACTCTGATAAAAGAACATGTTTGTGAAAGCCCGAATATATATTCTTACATACGGTTTTCATGCATATTTTTGTAATTCCACACCATGAGCCATCTTCTTGGTGTAGCCCATGCTTGCAATATCCTAAAACATGCCCAAGGATTTATCTATAACTGTGAAATTACAATCAACTCACTTACGATTTAGTTTGAAGTGGGTTTAACACAGTGGTTCCCAACTTTTTTTGACCAGGGACCACTTTGACCAGGGACCACTCTCCAACATTAGTACCAAAAGGGTTACAAATCAGTGTTTGGTCAACTTTAGATTCGGTTTGGTTATTTGGGGTGCTGATTCAGAAAACTGCATTGGATAGACTACATCAGTTCTAGTTTCTGATACAGAACATATGCCATCCAATAGTCGCCATCTGCTCACCCACAGAAAACCATATTTAATAAGCCTTGGCACTATAACAAGGTTTTGTGAGACCAGTCACTCTCTTTGCAACAGTGTAGTAATGGTGAGGCTGCAGACCATATTTTAATTCTTGCGGACCATTGGTGGTCCATGGACCACAGGTTGGGAATCACTGGTTTGACAGAACACATAAACACTCATTGAAGGTCTCTGCAAAGTGCAGTGGACCTCTCTCTGGTTCCGAAGAATCTAACAGGATTTTGTATTTTGTAAGAATACTGGGATTAGAACTTCTCTGATACTGCCAATGATTTACTGAATGATAGAACAACAAATGGAGATCAGTGTTAAGGATAAAGCTGCCCTGAGTCCCCCCAGGGGTTGAGAAGGGCGGGGTAAAAATGTTCGAAATAAATAAAATAAATAAGACTGAACATTTGAAATAGTGCCTTCGAGTTCACTTCTATTTTCACATTGCAATTCTCATAACAATCCTGAAAGAAAAGTCAATTTATCAGCACTCATGATGAAGATTCAAACTAGGGATGTTCTAATTTGAAGTTCAGTCCTTTAGGTACTACATTACACCAGAATTATGGACTGTTCCAAGAGGACAGAAAAGTAACTTGTTGATCTTCAACTCCAGGACCATTATTCTTGATAGGGGCTTTTGAGATATATAGTCCAAAAAGGAGCATTTCCAAATTCAGATCAAATCACAATTTAAAATCATTGAATGTAAATAAAAACACTGAGTGATTTGGTGTAATGGTTTGAGTATTGGACTATGGCTCTGAAGACCAGGCTTTGAATCCTCATTCAAACATGGAAATCTACTGGATGACTCTGGGATGTCAATCTCAGAGGAAAACAAAGACAAACCTTCCTCTGCACTACATGATAGGTTCACTGTAAATCAGAAATGACATGGAGGCACAGAACAATAACAAACAACAACCATACAATAAATTAAGTGTTCCCCATTTGCCTGCCAACCCCTGAAATAATGAGACCACACAATAGATATGGATTGAAATATGGGCAACTTTTATTAACTGTTACCTAAGGTGACCTGAATTAGGTGTGAAAACAGCCGAGGTAGCATCCCTTTCTGGCCTACCCCTTGGCTCCTTAGGGCACAAGACTTGGGTCCCCTGCTGACCTAACCTGGACAACCTTAAAGGGAAACATATGGAGAAATCTTCCCCAAGGATGTTGAGGCCAGACTCCTCCCATTTCAAGGCCATTTGTCTTTTATCCTTACCTTGGCTAATTGAACAATCGGTGATAGTTTGCGTTAATGACCTTCACCCCAAAGGGGGGGGGTGCCCTGGGTGTGCACCAAGAGCATTAACTCATGCCACAAGGGCCTTGAATGCTTCCATCATGATGTCATCTTCATATGATGAAGAAATGTTGGGAGAAGGAGGGCGTTTGGCCAGCTGTCTTTTTGCTGGGCCCTTGCCCTTGGGACCACCAACATTCTTCCTGGGCATCATCCTCCAATGCACACATCTGCTCCCTCGAAGATCCAAGTAAGAATGACCCAGAATTATCTTTAGGAAAGATAATTCAACCAGGGGAACAGATCAAATTCAAAGTGATTAAGCTGGCATGAAGAAGAGAAGACAATGGAAGTAGAATGGCTTGATGATCTTTTCAAACTATAGTCTAAGAAGCTTGGACTGTTATTTTCATGTTAGCCCAAAGTAATTGACATTTAAATTGCATTCTACACACAATCATCTTAATTTTATTGACTGCACTATCTACTCATGATTTGACTTAAGGCCATGAAGTAGAAGCATACATGCATATATGCATCTTGTGTATGTTGGTGATGTATGATAATTATTTAATTTAAAAGCTGTACACTCTTTCGGCAGGCAATTTCAGTGTTCCACAAATGAATTTATTGCTTCACAAAAAAACATTTTAACAGTAAATGAGAAAAGGTCCAATCTCAGCTCCAAAGGCAGGCAGAGAAGTATTCGCACCGATAGCCTCAGAGTTGTGAAATCATTATAGTTTTCTAGCAGCATGGAAAATATAGATAATTTTGTAATAAATATTACTCTCTTCCTCCAAACAGCAATAGGAATGGAAGAGAAATATGATATTAATTTTACTCTTTCATTCCTACCTGCAGTTATCAAACTGTTGTTGTTGTTGTTGTTGTTTACTCATTTGAACAGATTTTGGAGTGCAGGCAATGTACAATTAGCACAAACTAAATTATAGCAAGAAGAATTCATATTTATCAAAATGTAGAATGGGGCATGGATCAATGACTGCAAGAATACAATGTTGTATTCTTGCGGTCATTGATCCATGCCCCATTCTACAGTTTGATAACTATGAATTCTTCTTGCTGAATGTATTTGCATATAAACACTATGCATAATAATACAGCATTGTGCTGTATCGAGCCAGTCTCAATACCTTTGGGTGAATAACCTGAGGACTGTAAACATGAAGAATGCACATAATCCTTCATCTTTGTCTGGCTAGAATTGGATTCTAATAAAAAAAACCTTTAGAATCTTACAGTCTTAATCCTGGTATAAAGATGTTCAGATACCAGGCCTAGTCTCGCAAAAGTCAATTGAACAGCCTCCCAGAAATGGTTGGACTACAAATCCCAGCATTACTTGCCAAAGGCTGTACCACTCAGCACCGCTGGAGAGCTGAACAATTCCCATTCCAGCTGTGAGACAACTTTGTATTATCATAAAGCAAAAGCTTGTACAGTGAGTTAGCAGCCTTAATTCATATCCCAAATCCAGATCTGACACTGATACAGAATTCTTACATGTACAATCTTCCATGCTTGGTTTGAAGGCATGAAGCTATATTGCCTTTTAAGGTTAATCTGCCATGCCTGTGGGAGAAGGACCATCACCACCCCACCACTGGTCAAAGTGAGAGCGTCACCTCAAGTGTCAGATCCTGGAATGAATTTTAGGAGGCAGATTTGTGCAAAGCATTCTGCCCTGTTCCTCTGCTGCCTTCTGGTGCAGTGCAAAATGTTCTTCCAGTATCAGTGTAGAAATAAGGCTTAACTGCCAATCCAGTTGGCTTTTGTACAAGAAGTGGAGAAGTGCCATCTTGTTGTAAATCTCCTACAGCAAAATGTTTTAGGCTGGCCTGAATCAGAACTTCCACAGCCAGCAAATAACTAAAGACTTGGGACCTTATCACATTAGAAAACACTCCATTTCTGGGACTGTTTGAGAATGATTTCAAAAGGGTCCCATCACATGACGTTTGCCCCACCCCATCAGTATTCTGTCAGAATATATATGCAAAGCATCACAAAAAATAGATTATTTGCAAACGGAATTCTAATTATGTTTTTTGAAATACTACGGATTCTTCCATTGCTGAAGCACTGTTTTGTGCATGATCGGAAAATCTGTATGCATATTTTTTTAAAGGCCCTAGAATGATGTAAGGGGTGTTTTGAATGGATTAGGAGGAGCCAGCCTTCCATGGCATGATTAATCAAATCACAGTATTTTCAAATCATAAGAACTGTAATAATCAGGTGTGATGAGGAGAGTATGCATCCCATCTCAATACAGTATGCATCCAGTCCTTAAAAAATATGGGATGCATACTGATATAAATGGATTATATCCCAGTGTGATAAGGTCCTGGGTCACATATAGGACTGCAATTCACCCACAACCATTGCCGCTACTCTGAGTGGATGAATTTCTATGGAAGTTGTCATATGAAGCTTCAGAAAATTCACTTGCGACAAGAGCAATTGCAGTTCGGCACCGTTTCATTTCAGATGCACTAAACTGTGCGCCGTGGCATTAAAAACACTTACATTTTAATCAGTTTTAAAGGCTATGGAGTTTTAGGCATAACATGTATATGAAATTGTTGAAATGTTAGCATCAGAGTATTCACTTATTAAGAAATGCCATTCCTATAAACCCACGGTCCCCTTGAAAGAGGAAGATCAAAAGCAGTAAGTGGTATAATTAATTAGTGTTAATTAGTAACTGGAATCTTTGCATCATGTATGCAAACTTGCTGAAATGAGTTTATTTTTTAAAAAAGGGGGGGAGAAAACTCAAACTTATTTTGAAGCTGCAGCTGGTATCAGTTACAATATGTCTGTAGCTCTTCTGGAGATGGTGGCATCGCATTAAATGGCTTTGTCAGCTAAAGCAAGAATCCATTGATTTGTAGGAGGGTGCACAAGGGCCATGGGATTTTTATCTCCTGAAGATAAAGAGAAAAATCATTTCGATGAGTTCACAACACTGCACAGAAGTATAGCAATTTCTACTCATTGTCCAATGGGAGTGAGGAAGCCAGAAGAGTCTGTGAGACCCCAGGATCCAAGAACAGGGGAGATACAATGTGAGTTCATTCCCAATTGAATCATTGCTAGGTTGGCAGAAGGTCAACTGCTAGGTTGGCAGAAGCTGGCCCTAACAGTAGGCGCTCATCCCGCTCCCCGGATTTGAACCGCCAAGCTTTCGGTCAGCAAGTTCAGAAGCTCAGCAGTTTAACCCACTGTTTCCATGTCAGTATGATTGTAAATCCATTCTGGGTTTTACGCCAAACATCAGTGAGCCAAACCTATTAAGAAATAGTTTTCAGGCTTTTCCTAAAAACCTAGTTTATTTTAACCTGCAACATCCTGCAAATTAATAACACTTAAGAAAAATATAGTGCATTTGGTCTACAATGACAAAGGCACCCTGATGATTTTGCAGTTAAAAGTACAAATGTCTCAGTTGAGAGCTCTGAATGACACGACTGAAAAGTGCAGATTTTTGCAGGCAAACAGTCTCCTTGAACCAACCAGAGCTCTCACTTTGAAGTCTGCAGTGGAGTTTTGCAAAAACATTGACCATAATATAGATGTTGAAGGAAAACCTCGATCTTAGTACCAGTTTTGGAGATCTGTATGAAAAATAGTTTTGTTTCATTTCAAAATGACTGAAGATGTTGTAACAAATCCTTTATGTCGTCCAAGTCCCTTTACAGAGTTCAAAAGTTCTTCCATTTTTAAATTTTACTTAGTGTCTTCATCCTCATCCTCATCTTCCTCATCTCTTCGTTATCACATCATTCCAGTTCAATGTTTCCTGCGTACAATGTGATCAGCAGGATGGCAGCAAATCCTGTGAGCAGGCCAGCATTTTGGATAAGGAAAAAGCCTAGATCAGTTTTCCTTCCAGTTACCTTCTCTCTTGTCATGTCATTCATCTCTGGGAACTACAAAGATGGAAAAGGGAAGAGAAAGAGAAATATTTTTAGGTAGGTTTTGCCATCTGCTGGCAGAACATTGCACAACAGCATATTTTTAAATGCATCCACTGATTTATTTTACATTGCTTCATGAAATTGGATTTGGTTCCCAAGTCACTTGAAAAACAATGATTTGGGGCTATACTTAACTGGGATGCTGTGTCTGATTGATTACTTGGAAATGAGCAACCTAAATGGCCTGTTTTACTACGTATTCCTTTCTAAGACTCCCTCTAATATTATGAGGACTTTTTCTGTTCACCTTTTGTGGAAGAATACCTCAATGGGTTGCCTTTGATGTGTTAGCAACACAGAGCTCATGACCATATTATTTATATTGGTTTATCATGGGTAGGGTTGCACTGATAGGAAAGTCCTGGGCTAAATGGAGCTGTCATTTAAAGTAAATTATTGGCCATTGTGACAGGCCAATTAATGAGGAAGTGAATTCAACCTTAACTCTGTGGCACTATGGAGTTGGTGTTGGTGAAAAGCAGGGACTCTTCATGAATCACACAGGCATGTATACACTCATCTGTTAGTAGTTGTTGGTATTAGGTAGAAAAGACAACATATTTGGACATGTTGACCAAAGTTTAGAAAAGCAAAATTATAGAACTAAAATCCCCAGAATCTCCCAGAAACATAACCGAGACCACTCCTGCTGGTTACTAGTCCTTCCTTTCAACAGCTTGCAGCAGTTCCCTGAAGGTCTTTCTTATTTGTCTTTATACTGGATACGATTGAGTTGTAACATATACAGGCAGTCCCCAAGTTACAAACATCCAACTTACATATGACTCATAGTTAAGAATGGGGTGAAACAACTGGAAGTGAGAGAAGATCACGGAGGAGTTGCCATGGGGGAAAGGTGTATCCATTGAAGCTTTATCACCAATACATCACCAATTTGGCTTGTAGTTTCCACAACACCTCTTATATTCTTTAGTTGTTTACATCAAGGCTGCATCTACACCATGCAAAATACTTGGGAGTAGTATCCTACAGTGCAAGTGCCCTGAAGTGGTATTGCAGTCCACATGATCAACTGGGCCAACAACACCTCAGCACTGGTGCCCTGACATCCTGGGCCACTATCCAAAAGCAGCTCCCCAGCACAGCCTTGCTGGTGACGTCACTTCTGGTGGCATCAAAACATGGTGCTCAGTCTTGTGATTGCCAGAAGCAACACTGCCAGCAAGCGTCCACTGTGGAGCTGCTTCTGGCCAGGAAAAAAAGCAGAGGGTCTTTTTGACACATGAACACCAGATTACCCCAGATCCAGCATCAAAAAATAAAAAAACCACCCGAGGTCACTTCAGATGCACTCAAGAAAGTACATCTGCTCTGTAAACGGCCATACATCATGTGAACTGCTTATATAGAAACAGGGCAGGTCTTTGGCATAAAGGTGGATTGCAAATTCAATAATCTAGCTGCAGAATATAATTTTTGAATAAGCTGCCATTCTCATTGACTTTGGGCTACTTGTCTTTCCAAGCCAAGATCCTATTGCATCAATCCACTTGTGGATCAGAATATAATGCAAGCAGAGGGATAGGTTTCCATAGCAGAGCAACCACTTCTGCAAGAGGGATTCTGCCTTGTGCAGAAAGTATTGTGCAATATAAAATATTTCTAAAACTATTGTGGTCCTTTTAGGCAAAGGAATAGAACAGAATCTAAGTAAAATAGGCTCTGACATTTCTTGTTTACATGATGTACACATCAGAATATTCCAGGGAAACCCTGACTTAACATCCACTGCCCATTACTCACCCTTGCTGTGGGAGGAGCTAAATAAATTACATTAATTTAAAATGAGGCTGAACTAGGTATAATTTGGTGCTCTGACTTATTTACCTCCCAGAATAAGAGGTTCTGCTCTTGGGCTTGTTACTCTGCCTTACTGGAGAAGAAAGGAGAATGTTTTTCTGTTACCAAGTGTTTACGTCACCTTATGAGAGTAGACATTATGAGGGCAGAGAGAACAGAAGATATTTCTACTACTTCACCCCAGGAGCTGTATCAGTGTCTCTACCATTATAAGAAGTGCCATGTCATCACTTTCAGCTTAATTTTCAGTCAGTTTTCAATTGCTTTTTGGGAGGTATAAACTCTGCAGTTACTGCGGGAGGGGACTTGGGTGAGGCACCAGGAGCAAATATATTTTGCTGCAGCATAGGGTTAAAAAGTCACTAAAATGGGGGAGGATGGGGTTTTTGGAGAGATAGGCATAGACCTGTGTTAAAGGTAAAGGATTTCCCCTGACATTAAGTCCAGTCGTGTCCAACTCTGGGTATTGGTGCTCATCTCCATTTCTAAGCCGAAGAGCCAGCATTGTCCATAGACACCTCCAAGGTCATGTGGCCAGTATGACTGCATGGAGAGCCGATACCTTCGCACCGGAGAGGTACCTATTGATGTACTCACATTCGCATGTTTTTGAACTGCTAGGTTAGCAGAAGCTGGGGCTGACAGCAAAAGCCCTCATAGTTCCCCGGATTTGAACCTGCAACCTTTCAGTCAACAAGTTTAGCAGCTCAGTGGTTTAACCCACTGCACCACCAGGGACTCCTGTGTTAGATAACTCATAAACCAAAGGTCCAACGTTTGTTCAGCCACTTCCACTGGATGCAGTAGTTATGAGCCTATGTCTACCAGAATGATGTCCACATGTCAGAATTTGCTATTTCATTCCATGCTATTTTTGATAACTAGAAATATGTATTGTAGAAGGCTGTGGTAACTTGAAATATGTATTGTCAAAGGCTTTCATGGCCAGAACTACTGAGTTGTTGTGAGTTTTCCAGGCTCTAACGCCATGTTCTAGAAGCATTCTCTCCTGATGTTTCACCTGCATCTATGGCAGGCACCCTCAGAAGTTGTGAGGTCTAGAAATATGGCTTTTAACTATAATTGTAATTGCCAAGGACCCAAGTAATATATGAGATATTTTGTACAACAAAACTTGATTCTATGACAAAGGCATATGCAGTGCGCTCATCCACCCTCATACATATTCGCACATCAGCAGACTTCAGGCAGAATAGAAAGATTCTTTAGAAAACAATTCACAGAAGCTGTTTCTATTCTGGCAGGTAAACACACTTACTTGCTGTTGATCATTGTGCATACTCTCCTTGGAAATTAATTCAAAGACACTGAAGAAACTTCAGATACTGCAAAGTGCTGACAAATACAGATCAACAAAATTGCTGCACTGGCTGCTTATCAAAAGATGAGGTAGGATCAAATTCAAAGTCTTCAAAGCCTCCTGAAACTTAAGGAGTCCAGAAATTGTATTCTCCAAACACAATTGAATTTTTGGGAACAGAAGGAAATTTTTCTATTACTGGGGTAATAAAATCCATTGGAGACAGATGACAGCCTTTATTGCTGCCACCTCTCATCATTGTTAAAGTCTCTTCAATAAAGCTAAGAATAATGATGAACTCAGTTGTCGTCGTCATTACCATAAAATATCCCCCTTTTACAGGGCAGGGCTCCTCGCATTGAGCAGCAGTGAAGGGATTAACTCAAGCATCATGATGATGGGGGGAAGGAGGTCAGGAAAGGGCAGAAAAAGTCAAATACATTATGTTGCATTCCATATTCCTAAGAATCGGAAGAGGGAGGCAAGACAAACTCTACTATTTTAGAAAATAAGGCAGATACCTCGAGCAGCAGATTTGGGATGTCACGCAAAGGCAGAACATGGGAGAGATAGTGGAATTATTATTCTTGAGTGTTTACTTTGCTGCTGGAGAGAAGAACAGGATTTTCTGCCTCTGGTGCCAAAAAGAACTCAGTTGCTGATGGACTTTGACTTTTAGGTTTGAAAGCAATATTTACTGCTCAACGCGAGGCAGCAAAAAAATTGGGGCCAGTCCTAATGATGTCTTCTTGCTTATTAGTCAAGGTGTGATTTTTTGTTCACCCAAGGTTTCAGCTGCTTAACTAGAGGTTCAGAGGTGACACATCTGAAAAGCAACTACAAGATAGGAAGGCAAAATATGCCCTCCCCACTGGACAACATATCCCACCATTGGTTGTGTTACGCAAGGAAATTAGGAATGCAACAACATCTGCAATGAACTACACTTTGCTCACCCCTATTGGTATGGGCAATGGCAGTAAATCAAGGGAGGAATTTTTAGGGGCCACGTGGACTGTCAAAGCCCCAAATCCAAACCAAGTGTATACACACACAATGACTACTGAAACCTTCTAAAATTGTGTTCCTGCTTCTGAAAACTTTCAGCAGAGGTAATTCATCTTTTCTTGTCAGAAAAATGGCATTATGAGAAATCTAAAGGGGTCAAAAGCCACAAAAAGTGTCTGGGGGCACAAGTGGCCTGGGGGTAGACACTGCCCAGTAATCACACCAAACCTGGCTGGTCCAAATGTTCCATTTTGTCTGTGAATTGAGGAGATGATGTTATAGAATTTAATACTTGTTTATATGCCTCAGAAAGGTTCTACATCTTAATTATGGTATTCAATTCAGTACAATCATAGAATCATAGTTGGAAGAGACTTCGTGGGCCAGCCAGTCCAACCCCCTGCCAAGATGCAGGAAAATCGCATTCAAAGCACCCCCGACAGATGGCCATCCAGCCTCTGTTTAAAAGCCTCCAAAGAAGCCTTCACCACATTCCAGGGAAGAGAGTTCCAGTGCTGAACAGCTCTCAAAGTTAGGATGTTCTTCCTCATGTTCAGGTGGAATCTCCTTTCCTGTAGTTTGATTGCCAAATCACAGTTCACAGCTTCCTTATGCAAGCTACCAGGAATACCACCAAGTGCATCAAAATGGGACTTCAACTAGGCAAGTTTAAGTATTGGACTGTGTGATTCTTGCAGTCACTTCTAACTATGATCTTGGTAGTAACTTCAGGCCTTTATGGCTCCTTATGTAACTTTTCAGACTTGTCATCAAACACAAATCATCAACAACTGCATGAAAGAATACTACAGGATATTATCAAAGTGTGGATATAGTTGTGAATATCCATGATGATGGAATGATTACTAAACTGTCTCTCTGTGGGTAGCCGAGAACACTAGCTCAGCCTGGTCCACCATAAAAACCTATCCAAGATGTGCCCAACATCTGCAACTGGGATTCAAAAAAGTTATCCCTGGGTTATGTCAAACTATCTAACCACTATCCTTGCCATCAAATTTTAGGCTTCTACCAAACAAGGTGATGTTCCTGTGCCTCAACTTTCTCCAAACTGCAGTATTGTGATGCCAGGAAAAGGCTTCTGAGACTTGTAATCCCAAACAGTACAGTTTCCAAATGCAAAGAAGACCAAATGTTCACAGTAATTTTGATATGTTACATTGTATTATGTACCGCACTGTCTGAATTTTGTTGAGACAAGAAGAGTGGTAATCTCACATAGCATTAAAAGGGGCCTGGGCATATTTATCTTACATATGACTATTACATTTAATAACTTAATTGTCAGTGTTCAATCTAGAGATTACATAGTTGGGGAGAACATTTGCTTTCACAGCCCTTTTTGGATTGCAAGCTACTAGAATAGGTAAGACAGAATCATGGAAGCATAGAGCTATAAGGGATTGCAAGTCCAATGCCCTGCCATGCAGATGTACAAAACTAGAGCAGTCCTGGGTGATGGCCGTCCAACCTCTGTTAGAAGACTTCCAAAGAAGCAGCGGATATTAAACTAGAGGACTGCTGGCTTGTTCAGGGGGGCTCCTAAATTATTTATGCTAATATGACATTGTGAAAGAGACACAATTTGCTACTCTGTCATTGGTAGGAACATGTGTAGGGCTTGCTCTGTCTTTGATTAGATAACAATTAACTTGCTCTTGGCTTATGTAATTGCATTAATGACCTCCTTCTGCATGCTCATCTTTCTCTTGAGATCCCAGGACCTCTCTACTTTTCTAAAGAGTCAAGACCTTCTATCCTGTGTGAGACTTACTAACCTTCAATCAGTTAATGTTTAGTGACCATAGTACAGACAAAGGTCTTCTGATGAGAAAGCATTCTAATAGACAATGCCCTGCATGGGGCCCAAACCAGACTCCTACTACCTACCTATACATCTTTCATAATGTACAATCTAGAGAGAAGAAGCAAGAAAAAGGACAAGAAGAATGGAAAACAGGAGTTTTAACAAATCCTACCTGTTTAAAATAGAGAAGAACAGGGTAGAATTCAGCAGAAAAGCGGGATTCTGTACTGACCATTCACACACATTATTTACTTTTTATTCAGATATTGCATGAAAGGTTCAGGTCTAGAAATATAAAGACAGAGAGATTTGAAAGCTAGACAGAGAAACCTATAACCTGTGACACAGTGAGGTTAAAAACAGGGGTGCAAATAAAGGCTAAGACAGAAATGATGCAGAGAGATCAGCTGTAGTCTCCTTGGATGCTCTTTACCCTTTACACCAACAGAGCTATCTTTCCTTTTTAGATGGGAAAATACTTGTCTCATCACACACAAAGGAAGGAAGTATTTACTGTACCGCAAGACTCATGAAATCTACCATGTCTCTAGTGCTAGTCCATTCAGCTCTCATTCTCTTATTTGGAGATGAATGCATCTCCTGAAAATAGATGCACTGAAATCTTATCTATTAAGTTGTTTTTTCCATCCTTTCTTTTCTAATTATTGATCTTCAGTTTAGTTGTGATAGTATGATGCCATTTTTGAATTAAACTCTTGGTATCACAAGTTTCCACACACTTGCCTACATCAAATGGATACATATACCTCTTCCCAATGTTGTTTATCATCTCTCATTCTATAGGCCACTTTTACCTGGGAACATGCTAGCAAATTACTCCAACCCACTTTAAATATGTAAAGTTAAAAGGGACGTTTAGTGGCTTTGACCCAGGGTCTTCCTGGAATCTATTGGCTGAAAAACCTGCATCTACAGGTCCAGGAGTTTTCTTCTGTACACAATACCTCCATCTCTATAATAAAGTTGGTTAGCTAATTTTATTACGGTCCATAGACCCCTCAGTAAAACCAAATTTTCTCATCTCAGGAAAAGTCTGTTGTACAGGATAAATCTATATGGTTTCAAGTAATACCCCTATTGGAGGTTAGTTGCTTTCTCAGCCTGATTGCCACTGCGAGGAATTTTGCCACTATAAGAGTCACCCTGTGGCACTTGTCCTCTAAAAGATATCTAACAATCCTCTGCAGGAGATGGCTGGTCATGCTGGACAGGATTGGATATAAAAGTTGGCTACATTGCACTGTGCAGTAGCGAAACTGCAATAAAATGTGTTCTATTGTTTCTATTTCATTTCCTCCACAGGGGCATAGTCTTTGGGAGTAAGGAATTCCAGTCAGCCTCTTAGCAGCTCTGAGGGAAATTCATTTAATCTCGCCTTTGTAAAGAGTCTGRGATATTTAGTCACCGTGAGGCTTTTTGGTATTCACATATCTTAAATGGCTCCCTGTATGGTAAATTTAGAACTCTCGGGGAGCATAGTGAATTTGACTGGGCTCTAAGCTCTCCCAGGGCAATGTCCCACAACCTTTGCTTCAGGAATTCTTGCACCATTTTGAGTCTCAAACGGAGCAGAAGGAACGCGGATAGTCCAATTAAGRCTGCTTTTTGTTCAGTCCTCCATGACCAAAGGGGTTTCAGGGCTTCATAAGGTAGGTGATGTATTATTATTATTATTATTATTATTATTATTATTATTATTATCTTTATTTATATCCCGCTAACATCTCCCGAAGGACTCGGTGAGGCTTACAAAAGGCCAAGACCCTCAATAAAACAACAGCATAACAAATACAACAATAAAACTCATAAAGCAAACAATAAACATTAAAGCAATAACAATAAACATTAGAACAATAACACCACAACACATTTAAAACTGAAGGTCGGGCCAAATGTAATGAATAAAATTTTAAAAGTGCTGGACGTGACAGGTGAAATGTATAGGTTTTTAGAGGTAGGTGTGGTGTGCAGACAATCTTAAATCTCTAATAAAGTGCATTTGGGACATGATGCTAGGAGTTTCCTATTCTGGAAAGGCACACTGGAACAGCCACGTCTTCAAGCTCTTCCTAAAGACTGCCAACGTTGGGGCTTGTCTGATGTCCTTGGGGAGGGAGTAAACCAGTTCCCAGTTTGAAAACCATAGGTTCATTTTCAGAGTCCAGGCCCTAGTACTCAGTGGGCATTCACCCGTTTCTAGAAGCAGGACCACATTAGGTACGCAAAAAGATACATTTAGAAGATCTCTTATAAACCATCTCTATAACAAAGTGCTCTTCTTTTTCTGTCCCATCCAGCAAACCTTGACATTCTGGTCTGGAGGATTTTATGAACCTCTTGGCACACAACTGTGGTCACAGTCAGCTAATTACCTTTTCCTAAATGTACCTAACTGGATGCTGGTTTACTAAGGAGGACTTCTGGTGTTAACGGCAAGAAGAATGTGAATAGATACAGCTCCCTCTTCTGGAATATATTACATATTTTTTTCATTTTACAAACCACCTTGACTCCCAGCTTTGGATAAAAGGTAGAGCATAACAAAATACTTCAAATTCTACCAACAGGATTCACATTAACTTTGAAAACTTAGCATGAGAACGGATTGTAGCTAAAGTGGCTAATAGAGAAAAGTAGAATGAAGTAATTATTTTGAAAGGAAACCCATTCTCACAAGAAATTAGTTTTGTGCTAATGATAAACATTCCATGATTTCACAACTTCCTCTTACAAGTATATTTCTATATAATACAACCATGTAAGCATTCATGTTCTTTTGTGTCATGCAAGGAAAGCATAGTGGAAACTTACCATATCTGCCAGGGAAATGTATAGGAACATGCCTCCAGCAATTGCAAAGATAATGTTTGGAGCAAAGTTATTGCCCACTATTATACCAAAAGCTAGTCCAAGATAGCAGGAGCATGCTGACAGAAAATTGAAAAACAAGGCTTGACGTGTGCTCATGCCTGCATTAAGAAGGATGACAAAATCTCCTGGAAATTGGGAGAGGGGGGACAAAAGAAGATTAATCAGAAGTGATATTGGTACAATGTTTTTCAAAGATAATTTTAGTAATATTTGAAATACGTACAAAAATTAGGAAAAAAATACCATAATTGTATTCCCCAAATGCAACAACAGTGTTATCTTACCCAGTTCATGAGGAAATTCTTCACACAAGATTGCTATAGATGTGCTAATTCCCTGCAACAGGGAGAGTGTGAAGGATGCCCCGATTGCTAATCCATCAATGAAGTTGTGCAGGGCATCACTCAGTGTGATCATCCAGGCAATTGTGCCAATCTGTGACAATGAAGGTCCATTGAAACATTTGCATGAACTGCTTGGAGTTTCATCTTTCTGTAGAAATAGAAGCAAAATCTGTTACCTGATGCCTTAAATGGATATAAGAAAGCCAATAGCTTTCATCCACATATTTTAGGAAATGCTAAATTACAGACATTCCAAGTCTTCTTCCCCCTCCCAGAACATACACTGCATAGGAACAAAGAGCACAAAGCATAAATCACTCTATAAGTACTTTGGGGTAAGTGTTGAAAAGAGGACTGCAGTTTTTGCTCAAGAGTATCTAGTTCTGGTTAGCACTTGGATGGGAAACCACCAATGAATAATAGTTGCTGTAAGCTATATTTTAGATGAAAGAACTGGCAAAACCATCTCTGAATATTATCTGCCTTAAGAAACCCTATGAAATTCATGAAGTCATACTAAATCAACTAATAACTTAAAGGCACATAATACACACATTTAGTGGAACTAGATTGTTCAAGATGCCACTCTGCAAATAAAACATTTTATCTTATTTTATATTTGGTCATAGACCATGACTCCACGGTGTTCTGAATTTGTTCAGGCAACTTATTTTCTGGTGGATTCAATGCCACATGGATTTCAAAGTTGTTACAACCAAGATGTTAGACCTCATCTGATATTCAATTCTTCCTTGGCCAGAATTATTTATTACTATTTATTACTGGCATTTGTACCCCATCTCTTCTCAACTCCCGAAGGGGGACACAGGATGGCTTACACTAGTAACAGTGCAAGACTGCTGCATCACAATTACAATAATATAACACAACCAAATACAAAACAATCATTAAAACCAATACATATAACATTAATTAAAACAATAAAATAAAATCACAATGTCATCTGCCGCAACGCCATTCCAGTCAATGTCCATTGTGGTGCAAATTACGTCTGCTGCCCGAAGGCCTGGTCCCAAAACCAGGATTTTAATTTTTTTTGAAAGCCAGGAGGGATGGAGTCGATCTTATTTCATTTGGGAGTGCATTCCATAGGCGGGGGGCCACAGCCGAGAAGGCCCTGTCTCTCATCCCCACCAAATGCATTTGCGATGTTGACGGAAGCGAGAGCAGGGTCTCCCCGGCTGATCTTAGGTTGCGAGATGGGATGTAGAGGCAGATGAGTTCGGAAGGCCTACTTGGAGAACTGGGTCACCTGAAATCTCTCAGGTTTATGTGAGGCTGGACTCTGATTTATCCATATTTAGAAAGGAGCCAATGAAATCAATGCAACCTAGGTCAGTTGTGATGAAGGTGTATGACAAATACTTTTTGAAAATATATACTCACGCCTATTTAAGCAACATCGTAACCGTTTTTGCACCCTTCTCAATGATTTTTTAGCATTTGTGACTTAAAATATACAAAACCACTTATTTTTATATAAAACATTTCTCTGCAACGCTGTGAATGACTCAACATTGTTAGACAAGTCATAAAATTGTCAGCCAAGTATATAAAGTAATAATACCTTGGCTGGGCAATCCTTTAGCAATCCAAAAGCATATTTTACTTCTATTGCTGGAGCATAGCAATAGCAGAATAATGATATAAAACAGTGAAATATTTTCCTGCACAAGCTGTGCACTACAGAATATTTAGAAAGCTGTCTGGAGCTATTCTGGCACACTGGCTCAGCACAAGAGCACCAATGCATTCATCTCTCAAGTTGAACCCTGCCTAATCTGATAGGATAAAAATTGTATTTATCTTTTGGAAGTGTGGATATCTTTGTCTCCTCCTTTTAAAGTGTCTAGACTGTTTCTTTTGGTTCAGTACGACGAGAGAGAGGGCCTTCTCCATGGTTGCTCCTCCATAAAGAAATAAAGCTGGCCCCCTCTCCCTCTTCTCCTTCCAAAAACAACTAAAGATTTACTTCTGCTCATTAGCATACAGAAAGGAGGAGGATTAGACAATGAGAGATCACTACCAGACCTCTGGTCGAGTACCATTTAGTATCTGGACTCAATCTAGTTTATGCTAGCCCACTTACCATCACTAGCTACACAACCAACCCACACAACTTGATGAATGATAGCTGGCTTCTATATATCAAGGTAATTTTTTTTATCTTTAGATTTTATGCCATTATGCAATTTTGTTTGATTACATTGGGTTTAATTTAATGATGTTAGGCTCTTAGGCTGTTTTGATATGTGGGGTTCCTCTAGGATTATTATGCTGATATTTATCTGTTTATGGAGGCATTGAATGTTTGCCATTGAATGTTGGGATCTGCCCTGAGTGCCCTTCGGGGAAAGGGTGGAATATAAATAAAGTATTGTTATTATTGTTATTGTTGTTAATGCTGGAGAACAGAACAGAGCCCCCAGTGGTGCAGTGGGTTAAAATGCGGAACTGCTGAACTTGTTGACTGAAAGGTTGCAGGTTCAAATTTGGGGAGCAGCGTGAGCTCCCGCTGTTAGCCCCAGCTTCTGCCAACCTAGCAGTTCAAAACATGCAAATGTGAGTAGATCAATAGGTACCATTCCAGCAGGAAGGTAACAGTGCTCCATACAGTCATGCCAGCCACATGACTGCATGACCTTGGAGTTGTCTACAGACAATGCTGGCTCTTCAGCTTAGAAATGGAGATGAGCACCAACCCCCAGAGTCAGACATGACTGGCCTTAATTAATGTCAGGTGAAAACCTTTACCTATGCCGAAGAACACACTGGAGAAAATACAGGAATACATTCACCCTAACCTGACAAAGTCCCTTGTCATTACTGAATATGCAACAGAATACTCCAAAAGAAAACAAATACATCCAGGTTACTTTAAAAGTGAATCACAAACAACTATCTTTACAAAAGCCATTCATGTGAGGGATAACATCTAGGACAATGGTTTCCTTAGAAGCAGATAAGACAAAACTTGACAAAGAGAACACATACGGTTCAAATGAAGGAGCCAGTTTCCCCATCCGAGTCATTTTGCAAGACTTCTGCTGCATATTTTTTTAAGTTACATGTTCAGCCTTTTCCAGGCCCTTACTGAACTCCCTGAGCTTTATGTAACCTCCACAGTGGAGTCCTATAAGGATGTGATGGAGTATCAAGCCTCTGACTCCGAATGGTAATGCAAAACTTCTTGAGATGTGTTAAGGGAAGCACTGTACATTGTTCCTTTCCTTATTATTCAACTTTACAGTCTTCCTAACAACATACTTTGTGTAGAGCAGACAAGAGATGCTCAAGTTTGTGCCTGCAAAATTTAAAGAAATCTGGCAAATTGGCAGAGATTGAACCAAAAGAAACAGTCCAGACATTTTAAAAAGGGGGAACAAAGATACCTACACTCACAAAAGATAAATACAATTGTTATCCTATCATATTAGGCAGGGTTCAACTTGAGAGATTGATGCATTGGTGGTCTTGTGCTGAGCTATCAAAAATATTTTCCAGTGTGCCAGAATAGCTCCAAACAGCTTTCTGAATATTCCTTGGTCATGTTGAGATATATGTTTCTGGGCATGGCTGTGTATTTGCCATGGCCCCAAGACTATCAAAGTGCACATTCCTTGAATACTGCAATCATCTCCCCTCTGCATAGAAATAATATGAAACCTAAAGGTTTGCATGTCCTGCATCTTCCGGGTTAGTTTCTCAATCCTGAGCTCACATTGTTGATATGATTTCTTAATTATGCCTTTCTATTATGTCTCTACCGGCCTCTTCATTCAGCAACCTGTTCTCTTGCTTTCAGGGGATCCCTTTTAACTCAACATCCTGTCATTTATTTAAACCATTGGTTTTTTTTAAGAAATATATTCTTTGTCCCCTCTTTTCCACTTAAACCTATCTTCTATCTGCAGGTGGTTTTGTGTAAAAGGATAATTTCACCACCTCAGGAGAGTTACCTAGTCATACTTCATAATGTATAGATCAGGTTTTTATTTCAGTTTCATGAATGTATTGCCTCAGGTCCTCTGCCAACAAATCCCAGCCCATTGCAAAAACTCATATCTTTAAAATGACTCACTGCTGGAGAGAACCATGGCTTCAACTTAATATTTAAGTGGTTTCTCTGCATAGAAAGACAAGAGTGAGCAAAGAACACGTCAATGCATATTTTGCCAGAAGTGAATATGTGAAGGGGTTATTGTGCAAGTATCAACTCAGCACATGTAGTCAGGAAAAATAGACAGGGGTTGTTTTTTTTTTTGGGGGGGGGTGGTTTTTGGTTTTTTTTTGTTTGTTTGGTTTGTTTGTTTTTTTGTCATGTCAGGAGCAACTTGAGAAACTGCAAGTCATTTCTGGTGTGAGAAAATTGGCCATCTGCAAGGACATTGCCCAGAGGATGCCCAGATGTTTTAATGTTTTATCATCCTTGTGGGAGGCTTCTCTCATGTCCCCACATGAGAAGCTGGTGCTAATAGAGGGAGCTCATCCGTGCTCTCCCCGAATTCGAACCTGCGACCTGTTGGTCTTCAGTCCTGCCGGAATAGGGGTTTAACACACTGCATAATATATAGTTTATCTTACAGGAGTTGATTGGAGCACTATTTTTATTATTGTTTGTTTGTTTGTTTTGGATACAGGCTGAGTCTGTCTTAACCAAAATACTTAGGATGAGAAGTTTTTCAGATTTTGATTTTTTTAAAAAAAAAATGGAATACCCATTTTTGTATATAATTAGTGAATAAGCAATGAGGGAAAGGGAGCTAATCATACATTTAGCACCTACTGGATTTTTCCTTAATGAATCCTGACAAGACAAAAAGAAGGAGGGAAGGGGGGAAGACTCAGTTTACGCTAGGTTTTCCTATAAAAAGATGTTTCTGCTGCTTGGTGCACACTTTCCACACTTTCATCAAAGAAGCTCTCAGAGCTGGGAAGGGAGGGAGGAAATAATCCAAGTGGATCCAGCAGCACCGCCAACTGGAGCTTCAATTTGGCAATATAACCCATGTAGCCAGAAAGAGAGGAGAAAATCCATCTCTTGCCTCCCATGAGTCTTTTCCATTCTAAACTGGGCTGAAGATAGATGGCAGCTAAGCGATCATTCCAACCTCATGGTTGTTTTAAGGGTACATGCTATGTCGCATGCCAACATTGCCCATGCAAGCACATATATGTCTGGGATGTATGCATTTCACAGGGGCCTTGTGTAAGCTGAGTCCTCCCCACTCTTCTTTTTCTGCTATCGGGGCAGACTCGTAAAATGTTTTTAAAGACATATACCTGCAACATATTGGGATAGATTCAGACTTCCTCATACAAAGTTACAAAAATCAAATGGGTTTCTGTGAAAATTGTCTTGAATGCAAGCAAGGCTAAATGGATGGTGAGGATACATGTAAGCATGTAAGCCTAATGCCCAAACACTTCCATTTAGCCCTCCAATCCAATGTGTCATTTAGATTCATTTGAAGTGTATGCATGGAGATATTCTTAGATTTGGTAGCACAGTATGACAGTTAAAGTGGTGTCAGACTGTATCAGTACTACACTACAGATACACCTGAGGGATACAGCAGTGGTGTATAATCCCAATACACCACTGCATTTCCACCTCCCTGCCCTGATGGGCAAAACTGAGATACTTTAACACCCCACAACCTCATCCAGTCATTCAAGTTGTAAAAAATGTGCAGCAGTTTTGAAAAGAGCTCAGCTATGTGGTGAAAACTGTTTTAAAAACATTTAAAATGGATCAGAAGTAAAACTGTTCTTATAAAGAATTGTTAATTCATACCTGTCCAGAGACCACACTGACATTATCAAAACTCAGATTTCCATTGGCCTCAGCTACGGCTGGGTTTGCATAGCACATTGTTCCATTAATGGGTTTCGGGGATTCAACAGGAAGCGGAAAAATTGAGGGTGGTTTCAGTTCTTCAGGTTCAAAATGGTTATGACCAGTCTAAGGAGAAAAATAATGCAGAAAACAGTGCTCAAACACACTTCAGAATGACTTTTGTTCCTGAAATATCATTTCCACAGAAGTCAGGGCAGAATATTTGCCCATATAGTCAATACCGTCGTCTATAACCGAGAGTGGCTTTCTGTGGATACAGACAGAAGTTTTTCCCATTCCTTTGCTACTTAATAAAGATGCGTCAATTTTCCAATTTTATTGCATATCCCAGTTTCAATTTCTCTACATTTCTCCAAATCCAATCTACATTTTCCTCCCATCCTCATTTCACAGAATGCAGTGGCACATACCATATCAGGAGACCAACAAAACTAAAAAAAACTCTTCGCTAAAGTACTTTTTGAGCCTTCTCATACACATATCCTCCAATTACAATGGTACCCCTGAACATACTAAAAGCATGCAGAGTTGTTTGCATTACTGGTTGTTTTCTCACTGATTTTTCTCTGCACATTGGGTTTGTTGAAGGGAACTCTGCTATCTACTTTATATCTTGACTTAAACCAGGGATTTAACTCTATTCCTTAACATAAATTGTTGGACATTGTATTTTAACTACCAGAAGGACCAGCCAACATGGCTGATGGTAAGAGAATGCAAAAGTTACAGTCTAAAACACTTGGAAGTTTAAATCAGTCATGACTTAAACCGAACAGTTCTCCATTCTTAACTTCTGTACAAATACATAAATATGCTAAGCTTGAAAAAAGTAATAGAATCATGGAGTTGGAAGAGACCTCATGGACCATCCAATCCAACCCTCTGCCAAGAAGTAGGAAAAATGCATTCAAAGCACCCCTGACAGATGGCCACCCAGCCTCTGTTTAAAAGCCCCCAAAGAAGGAGCCTCCAACAAAAACAGCCTAAATAGGAAGATTGTTTTCCTTCATGCCTAGCGATCTACTTACATGGCTGTAGGACTTCAGTATCATTTTAAGAATTCTTTCTACAAAGAAGAGGATGTAGAATCCACCAAACACAGCAACTGCTTTATCAATGTAGTTATCTACTTTGGGATCAAATCCAAATGCCTAAGGAGAAAATGGGATAGTGAGTCAAAACTACTCACAATGTATAAACTTTGTTAGAGAAACAATATGAATGATTTGCAAGCATTCATCTCTAAACAAGTCAAATGAAGTCTAATCAACCTGTCTGAATTCACATTGCTCCTTGTTCCACACCCTATATTTTAATTATGCTTGGGAATGGAAGCATATTATACAATCATACTAGAGGACCTAGAGAGGCTGGCAAATGTTTCCAGTGGGAATATTTTTGATATGTGGAAAAGTGAAATTCTGGATATTAAGTCTGCAGATTAGATGGCTGTAATGTACAAATGTCTTACATTCCCTAGCAGCTGATCTTCATCTTCATCAAGTGATATGCGAGGTTGAAATGACAACTTGCAATTATTTTCATTCTCAGTAGAAATAGGTGTCTTGACATATCAAAACTATTTTTTTCAACCTCTGCAAGATTTTTTGCACTTTAGGACTTTTCACAAAAATTTCAATTCTGCACAAAATATTGTGCTTTATACACAAAGGCTTTTGTGAAATGTGTTTCATAAAAACCAATGAATGTACACACATTTTCCTTACAAAGAGCAATGCTTTTCTCCACAAATGAGATTTTCACCAGGAAGTCCCAAAATGGAAACATTCTACAAAAATGTGCAGAATTTGTAACTTACATCCCTAAGAAAGTACAGCTTGTAAAAGCTTTGTCCTTCCATGTAAAAATGAAATAGGCAAATATTTATATGCCTAATAAAGACTCATAATGCCTCTAATAGTCTGTTTGTGTTATTACAATATGCATTTATTTATTAATATGCATTAAATATCCTGCCTTTTATTGCAAAATCACAGGATGGCATATATTAAAAATGATGTAAACAGTTTACAAATCCAAATAATAATAACAGAATAATATTTTTCATCTTTATAGTTCAAAACAGCAGGAAAGGCTAAAAAAAATAAACCATATACATTTTTAAAATATGTTAGAAGAAAAGGCTTTAATTAAAAGCCATATTTTAATTGGTGCCTTAAATAGACTAATGTTGGGTATTCAAAAGGAAAGCATTCCATCAGCAGAGTACTAAAAGAAAAAAATCTTCTCTCCCATATTAATGCATGTATCATTCCCAAACTCGGATTCCTCCTGTTTCAGCTATATCTTTCTTACCTCTGGAATCAATTGAAAAATTGCATTGGAGAAGAGGGTTCCAATAGCCAAACCAACAAAGTATGTTAAAATCTTTGGGAAATAATCTTTCTTCAAAAGAGGAGTTAAAACCAAGCCAAGAAGAGCAGCAAAATTGATTATGGTCACTGCAAGGAACCCAAAGCCCCACACTGTAAAATAAAGAAAAGCACAATGAAATATTAGATACATTCAGATGGAGGAGTACTCTTGATGGATCATTTGAAAACACATTGGTTTCACTGCCAAAATACTTATATACCTAGTTATATTCTGGGGTTTTTTATCGTGTCAGAAGCGAATTGAGAATACTGGCTTGTTGTAGGTTTTTTTGGGCTATATGGCCATGTTTAGAGGCATTCTCTCCTGATGTTTCGCCTGCATCTATGGCAAGCATCCTAAGAGGTGTGAGGTCCTCACAATCTCTGAGGATGTTTGTCATAGATGCAGGCAAAACTTTAGGAGAAAATGCCTCTAGAATATGGCCATATAACCCAAAAAAACCTACAACAAGCCAGTGACTCCAGCCATGAAATGAATTGGGAATATTCTGCAAGTCGCTTCAGGTCTGAGAGAATTGGCTATCTGCAAGGACATTAACCAGGGGATGCTTGGATGTGTTACCATCCTTTGGGAGGATTCTATCATGTGCTTGCATGGGAAGCTGGGGGTGACAGATAGGAGCTCACTCCATCTCACAGATTCAAACCACCAACTTTCAGGTCTTCAGGTCAGCAGTTCAAACGGCGCAACCCATTGCATCACCTCAAATCAGCAGAAAATTATTCTGCTGATCTTGGAAGGTAATATTTGAGAAATATCAAAGTCAGAAACCAGATAAAGAAAATGATGTTTGTGCCTGTAATTTATACATGTACAAACTAGTGGGGGCAGAGGGAGAGAAACCAAAAATAGTTCTGTGACTGCACTATGACTGGATTTCTTGTGGCAATTTCAACTGGAAATAAATGTATTAGAAAGCAGAAGAGAAGTGTCAATATATCAGCTAAGCTACATAGGAAGCACATTACATAGTACTAAAGGGATTAAATGTGTGCATTTGTACGAATGTGTTCATAGTTTCCACAGAAAAATCTAAGATATTGTCACTATCCTTTCCTGTATACATACTGTACACATTTCTTTCTCCCGTCCCACCTGATAATTATATACAGATAATTCAAGAATACAGATGGGGAGAATTACTATGTCACTGCAAGCTATCACCATAATTATATGTCTTAAACCTTTAAGCCAAGATTGAAGGGTTGCATTGCTTCTTGCTGAACCCAAATAGGATATCCCCAATTTCACTCCATGCTTCTTAAAATTTTGGGTCTAGAACAGTGGTTCTCAATCTGTTGGTCCCCAAGTGTTTTGACCTATAACTCCCAGAAATCCCAGCCAGTTTACCAGCTGTTAGAATTTCTGGGAGTTGAAGGCCAACACATCTGGGGACCCACAGGTTGAGAACCACTGGTCCAGACAGTTACTTCCTGTTTAGAAAGAAGACCAATGATGTCCTCTACACCAGTGGTTCCCAACCTTTTTTTGACCAGGGACCACTTGACCAAGGACCACTTTGACCAGGGACCACTTGACCAGGGACCACTTTGACCACAGATCACTCTCCAACATTAGTATCAAAAAGGTTACGAATCAGTTTTTGGTCAACTTTAGATCTGGTTTGGGTTGCTGATTCAGAAAATTGCATTGGATAGACCACATCAGCTCTCGTTTCTGATACAGAAAATATGTCATGGTCAGTGACAGGGATGGGGTGGCAGGCAGCACAAAAGGAGGGAAAATAAAATAAATGAATAAAGAGGAAGGAGGCTCGTGGACCAGGTTTTCATCCTTGTGGCCAACTGGTGGTCTGCAGCCCACAGGTTAAGAACTACTGCTCTAAACATTGGGAACACCACCACAAAACATCTCAAAATGTGGTTTAATACATGTAAGTTTCAGGACTGCTATGGGTCATTTTGGATACAACATGAGAAACATCCCATCCTCCAATTTGAGTGGGGCAGAGAAGCCTTTTGGGTAAAAATAGACTCAGAGGACTGCAGGTGGCCCATGGGCAAAACCTTTCCTAAACCTACTATAGTATAAAATATAAGAACAATATAATCCATGACCACAGCCAGATGAATTCACCTATGTGAATACTAATTGAGTTGGAAGTTTCCCCTGGTAAGTCATTACAGACAGATTCATATCACTGCAAAGTTAAATCATAATAATAATGGAAATCCATGAGAATATAGATTGTGCAGAAAGGGCCAGCACGCCTTGAGACTCATTAGAATGCAGCATGCTACAATAAATCAGGTATGCTAATGTCATATTAGTAGCCTGAAATTCTGTTGTGACATGACTTTCCTTTATGCGAGAGGGACACCAGCTGCATACTCCAGATCATGGGAAAGAAATCTCTGGCCATCCAAATGTTCTGTCCTACAGTTCCCATCAGCCTCAGCCAACATGGGCATTACGGTGGGACTGTAGGTGATATAAGGCCAAACATCTGGAGAACCAAACGTATTCTTTCTTGTGGTCATTAATCACTCTGTTGTATTCAAAGCTGAGACCCCACAACAATTCTCTTAATATAGACTTACATATTTTGATTCTAATTAATTCTTATTACAGAAATATTTTGTAGCAGCCATCCTGGGTGAATGAGTATAGAATAAAATGTGTTGGGTATAGATTATCATTACTATTGTTTCTATATTAAATGCTGCCCTCTACCCAGTTTTGGGATTCAAAGCAACTTAGTAAAGTTACATTTGAAACAGCTAAATCATATAAAATTAAATTATCAATAGAATTAAAAGCAATTAAGGGTATGACTATTTTTTAAAAAAAACAGAAAAATGCAGCTCAATATTAGAGGCTCTTTCTCCATGAGCAATCGGTCCTCAAAAGCCTGCTGAAATAAATAAAATAAAATAAAATAAAATAAAAGTCTTCACCAGCCTACAGAATGATTGGGACTATCAGTCTAACCTCTCCAGAAAGGAACTTCCAGAATTAGAAACATAACAACAGCTAAAATAGGTGTGGGGGAATTTTGACTCTTCATATTTTTAGACTTCACTTCCTGATATCTCTGCCAAAATTTTTATAATCCTTTACCTTTTGATTTTATATTATAAAACATAAGCCAAGCCAAAGTTGACCTGCCCCATAGAGATAGCGGCAGTTGTTTTGTTTATAAACTTGGATATTTATAATTCAAAATAGAAGAAATTTCTTCTGGAGTATTTATTTTGTAACTAGATATTCCAAGGCCTTTTTTTCTTCCAAACAGGTAGATAAAACTAAATTCAGCTTAGAGACTGGGATCCAATGTTTCTGCCTGTGCTGCAAAAATACTTTTCATTTTTGAAATGATTCCACTGTAGCCTATGGCAGTTTATGTACCAATGTAGTCTCTATTATTGAAAACCACTGCATGGATAAAGAAGATAAGGGAAGGCAGAGAGAAGCAATAACTGAAGCATAGAGTTGATTTTAGTAACATTAGAAAGGATGTTACTGAGTAGTAGGGCTCATTTCAGAGCCAGCATGGTATAGTAATTTGAAGTTGGACTGCAATTCTGGAGACCAGGGTTTAAATCCCCACTCAGTCATGGAAACCTATTGAGTGACCTTAGGCAAGTCATATTCTCTCAGGTTAGAGGAAAACAAAGGCAACCCCCTATCTAAATAAACCTTGTTAATAATACTCAGGGATAAGTTTATTTTACAGTTGCCATAAGTTAGAAACAACTTGAAGGCACTCAAAAAAAGGCCACAGTCTGGTGCAGGCCATTCTGGTGCTGTCAGCAACCCATGCTCCTCCTCCGTTTGATAAATGCTTAGATAACCCTCGAGCATTTCTTCTGCAATAGAGAGCTGTATTGTCGAAGGCCTTCATGGCTGGAATCACTAGGTTCTTGTGGGTTTTTTCGGGCTATATGGCCATGTTCTAGAGGCATTTCTCCTGACATTTCGCCTGCATCTATGGCAATTATCCTCAGAGGTAGTGAGGTCTGTTGGAATTAGGGAAAATCAGGAGAGAATGCATCTAGAACATGGCCATATAGCCCAAAAAAACCTACAACAACCCAGTGATTCCAGGAACTGCCTCATCTATACATAGCAAGTAGTGAACCAGATGGTGTTGGATCAGCAACCTCTGTGAATGTTTCATGACATATTCCTGAAAAGGCCCTGAGTCTTTCTTCCCTTTTAAGAGATAAAGTAAATTATTTGCATCTGAAAGTCTCAAGTTGAATCCTTGACATCTCCAGGTGAAAGGGTCATGTGGCAAAGTATCATGCCTAGAAAAGCCATAACCATTCAGGGCAGACATACCACCTCATCACAAAGGGCTAAGCCCAAGTCTCCCACATTGCTGGCTGGCTCCCACCACATGATGCTGCACCAGCTCCATGGTGAAGGAAGGCAGAGCTGGAGCATTCCACTGGCAGGGCAACATGGGAGAAATCCCATCTTGCCATAGAATGCATGAGGGGGAGCCGGGCACATCACATGCACTCACGCTTACCCCCATCTGATCACCTTCGGCTGGAGCTGGGCGATACAGGACATGGGAAGCCAGATTCCCCGTGCCTCCCTATGAACCAGAGTGATACCAGCAGCTATCTGACAAGATTGATAAAAGAGACTATATGGACACAGTAAGTCTTCCTGGTCCAGATTGAGAGATTTTTTTCAAGATTCATCTCCCAGAATTTCTCAGCTAACACAGAATGTTGACTGAAGGATTCTGAAAGGTGTAGACCAAAATAATAACTTTTCCAGGCTTCCTGTGTTTCTGCAGCAATAAACTTCATTGATGCCAGTAGGTAGCTCACCAGCAAAAACTGGATGCCATCACATTAGAGCATGGAACCACTTTAAATCCGGTTTTTGACTCCTGCAGAATTCTGGGACTTGTAGTTTAGGGAGGGGGTCTTTAAACTGCTCAGCCAGGCAGGTTTTTGCCCTCACTAAACTACATGCCCCAGAATTCTGCAGGAGGCAGCAACCGGATTTAAAGTGGATCCATGCTGTGATGAGGCTGTATGTTGAGGAACCAGCAGATCTAAGAATGCAGATCCAAATAAGAAGCATTAAGTGTAAACAAATAAACAATACCTTCTGTGGGAGATGGTTTTGAGTTGCCTTTGGATTTTTCACAAGGGTGAAAAACCAACTGTTGTAAGACAGCAGGACATATTGCAGAGAAGCTGGATGCTGTCACCTTGGTGCTGTTTGAGAGCCCATGCACAGAAAAGATGTCTTCAGCTGACATGCACTGCAACAGAATGGGACACTCGAGTTAATATAGGAAAAGAAATAGAGATGTCATTTATGAGATCAAACAATGCTGAAGAAATCTGGCTGCAGAAAACTGATATTTTCGTTTTCTGAGCAGACTTTAAAATATACGGTATATGGATGAACTACAAAGTTATTTGGAAAGGTGTTTTACACTTGCTAAGAAGACTTTGCCAGAAGCTTGGATATATTATTTTGAGTTACAAGTTTCCAGAGGCCTCCAACTATCGTGGTCAAGCTGAAGGATTCTGGAAGCTTTCTTTTTAAAAAAATTACATTTGGCTTTCCACGTTTGTGAATTTTAGTTTTATGGACTTTTCACAAAATTGAAAAATCTCAGATACTGTAAAATGTTTTCTTTTGGGAACAATCCTGAAAGTTCCAAGACTCTTTTCTATCTCTATTTAACTTGCCATCAAAATGAAGCAAATAAGAAGCAATGTGTAAAATATTAAATATGGATGTCTTGCAAATTCAAATGTTTACAAGAACTGGGTGCAGTTGTGGCTAGAATCCCAAGCCATTTCTATCAACAAACCTTTTGAGGGTTTTTTTTTAATTTTCCTGTAGACAGAGTTTCATTGGAACATTGACGAAGAAACATATTTCTTCCTCAGTGCTATTAATAGGAAGTCAAACAGACTGTTAATGCTCTTGGTAGTTTTTATTCTGAAGCTTTACTCATACAGATCAAGGCTCTTTCTATAAAGCTTGAATCTCAATATATGTATCTTAAGAACAGACAAGCATCTCGAGCTCCGAGGATTACCTGGGAAGGAATCCCACTGGGGCATTGCAGCATACCCAAATACCTGGGAGTTATTCTGGACCGTGCACTGACCTACAAGAAGCACTGCTTGAATATCAAGCAAAAAGTGGGCACTAGAAGCAATAGCATACGAAAGCTGGAAAACCTGGGGATGACAACCAGATACAGTGAAGACATCTGCCCTTATGCTTTGCTACTCTGCTGCTGGGTGTGCATGCCCAGTGTGGAACACATCTCACCATGCTAAAACAGTGGGTGTGGCTCTTAATGAGACATGCTGCATTATCACAGGATATCTATGCTCTACACCACTGGAGAAATTATACTGTTTAGCCAGTATTGCACCACCTGATAGCTGCTGGGAAGTAGCAACCAATAATGAAAGGACCAAGCAGTGACATCTCTGGCCCATCCCCTGTTTGGATATCAGCCAGCACAACAACGCTTTAAGTCAAGAAATAGTATTCTAAGATCTACAGAGATACTTGCAGGAACACCTCAGCAAGCAAGAGTCCAAAAGTGGCAGGCTAAAATTCAGAACCTCAAGACATGGCTTATACCAAATGAGAGACTCCCCCATGGGCACACAGAAGATTAAGCACCAAAACATCATGTTTTACAACAAACTGACAGAAAAGCTAGTACAATTCACGTACAGTTAAAACACAGAAGATTAAGCACCAAAACATCATGTTTTACAACAAACTGACAGAAAAGCTAGTACAATTCATGGTAACGTTATGTAGTGATTACTGTATTTACGAATTTAGCAACAAAATGCCACAATGTATTGAAACAGCTGTGGATCTGGGTGGGAGGCAGACTGCGTTGGATAATACAGAACGTTGGATAAGAGAAGGTTGGATAAGCGAGACTCTACTGTACTTAGATCCCAAGCCTTTTAGGAGTCTTTTTTTTTTAAGGAGAAGTACTTTGAACTATGAAAACAATATAATCAGCAAACTGGAGGGGGAGGAGGGGAGTCTCCCACAATCTTCTTTGCCTTTCTTTCCTTCTGCTTTTTCTTTCCTCCTTTTCTTCCCGGTGCTTAATTAATTGCCTATTGTATTCATATTCATGTCAGCATACCCTTTCACTGTCCCAATTTGGCAGAGGCAGACTTTTCCACTTTTTCAGCTACTTATAAATTATCCCAGGTTCTTTCACCTTCTCCCATTGAGGTAAGTTGATTTTGCAGCAGTTGGAGAAACTCATGCCCCGTCTACACTGCCATATAAATTATCCAAATTGTCTGCTTTGAACTATGTAGACTCATATAATCCAGTTCAAAGCTGATAATGTGGTTTATCTGTTTTGATAATCTGGATTATATGGCAGTGTAGAAGGGACCTGAAGCTCAAAACAAAGATGGAAAGTAGAAGAAACAGAGAGAAATTGGGCATTTTAACATTCTAGTTTTCATCTGAAATGTGTCAAGATATGTAAAAGTCAGAATTACTTGTTCACCAACATGTCCGTTTCCCTCACCTACAACAGAGGTTGGTAAAAGCTGATGTTCACCAACAGGTCCACCAACATGAAATCTTAACCCTATTTTCATTCTTGTGTCTTATTCTGAAAGTTGATAAGTTAATTTCCTAAAAAGTCATGGAGCCCAATTCCAAAGTACAGTGTGGGGTAAGGATCTTTGCCAAGTTCAAGAGTCTATTTCCTGCCCCTGAAATGCCCCAGGGCTGCAAAGATTGCCAAGAATGTCATTTAAAAGCAAAACAAGGGGAGGGGAATGGAAGCACGTGGAAGTCCACTTCTAGTGTGCAAAGAACAATGGTATTTTAAATGTTAGAAACTAGAAGGGGGAAGTGACCTATTTCAAGAGTTAATCATCACTCCTGGAGACGGGCCACTTTCTTCTTGGCTGGAAAGAAGGCGATTGAGGGAAACTGGAAGTGGGGAAACACAGGTCTCAACAGTGGCTGAGAGTGCATTTGTACAGTTAAAACTGGTATGTCACCTGCAAACTATACCTTAAAATGCCAGAATTGGCCACAATGAAGCACACCTTAATTATATCCTAATTTAACACACTCACACATGGTGCTGACTTCGGAAACTGTTCAGAAACTTCAGCAGGTTCAATATGCTATGGCTAGACAGCTGGTTGGGACTGGCTACAGAGAACTCACATAGCTGAACCAACTCCACTAGAAACTGGTTTGTCTCACAATTCAAAGTTATATTTTTGTCCTGTAAAGCCCTATATGGATTGGGACAAACAATCTGCAGGACTTTCCACTCTAGAAATTTGCTGGTTTATAGGTTGAGTCTATGTTGACGTCTAGTGGGAGCATATTATAGAATCGCCTCGAGGGCATATTTTGTGAGACGCAGGTTTGTAAAATTGTTTGTTTTAACTCAAGTTGTGAGTTTCTGCGGTTCACATATTGCAAGAATGGCATGAAAATAATAATAACAAAAGTAATAATAATAATAATAATAATAATAATAATACCCTTTTTTTGTACCCCTGCCTCCATCTCCCCAAAGGGACTCGAGGCAGTTTACACACAATACAATACAAGATAAACCAGTAGTATATAAAACAACAATTTGAACTCAAAACGGTGCCCAATAAACTATAGTGTCAACTGTTGTAAAAACATGGTCAACTGTAAACAAGAAGAAGGGGAAAGGATAGTGCAAGTTGTGCAAGTTGTAGCTAAGGGACAAGGGCATGGGATGGGATGGAACTGCTGTGCTGTATCATAATTGCAGACCATTGGGCTAAACATTTTCAAAGGCTTGTCTAAACAACCAAGTCTTCAGATCCTTATGGAAGGAGTACAGTGTGAGTGCCTGTCTAATTTCTCTGGAGAGGGCATTCCAAAGGCAGGGGACCACCACCAAGAAGGCCCTTTCCCTCGTCCCCACCAACCGTGTGTGTCAGTGGTGGGACCACAAGGAGGGCCTTCCCTGCAGATCTTAACACTCATGCCAGTTCATAGGGGGGATGCGGTCACAAAGATAGGCAGGGCCCAAACCGTTTAGGGCTTTATAGGTGATTACCTGCACTTTGAATTGGGACTGGAAACTTATTAGCAGTCAGTTGTGGCTCTGGGACCAACAGACCATTTGGTAGGTTAATGACTTAATTAACCGGCCAAGTAATCTGTTGGCCCCAGAGCCATCACTGTGCTGACATTATATACCAGATTAGCATCTGAAAAAGCATGGGTCCTAAATATGAAAGACGATAAGGAAGGAAGGAGGTGATGGTAAAGTTTTCAGGTGGCAGTATGAGCTCTACAGCCTCAGGCTACAGGAACTGGACTATAATTCTGCATAATCCTAGATACAAAAGACTCCCTGCTGCTATAATACTAGGAGGAGGTTTGAGAAAAACCTCCTCTCTGTAATTTATTCTTTTCTTTGTTAGAAAGAACAGACTGTGCGACCTGGTGAAGAAAATGTCATGCCTGCACCACCGCTTGCACATGAGCACTCAAACATGGTTTATACCACCTGAACATTCTGCCTTCTGAAAAGTTGAAGACAAGTACACCAAGAAATAGAGCTCAGAAGATACAAAATTGCCCCTCCCTGCCCCCAAAATAGTTGAGTTGGTTGCCTGCCCTAAAATAATAAGAACCAAGTTGGATAATAGGGTGTATTTGAGGGGATATGTCTGATCTTGGAAGCTAGACAAGGACTTGGATAGGAAGCTGTAGCCTGCATTTCAGAGAAAAGAACTGGCAAAACCACCTCTGAGTATTTGTTGCCTAAGAAAACCCTATGAAAAAGTCATGGGATGTATGTTATCAGCTATACTTGATGGTACAGGACACCAAATGTAGGTGTAGGTTTGGATAATCTAACAACTATGGTATTTCTAAAAGAAAACAGTTTTTTTGATGGAGTGGCTTATGTATTTTTATGCAACAGTGTTTCATAATATGTCTGCTCTGACATTTGTGATCCCATCTATCTTCTGTTGTTTGGTATCCCTTTAAAACAAGGAAATGTCTTTAATATGAAGTATTTTGGAATGTGTCAGTATTCAACAATAAAGATACTATCACTTGCCAGGGCAGTGTATTATGCAAATGGTAAAATGAGTAGGAGAGGAGTCAGATCTTCATGAACTGAATGACAAAGAAAGTGCAATAAACAAAGAGAGCCAGCATGATATAGTGGTTTGAGTATTGGACTACTCAACTATTTGAGTATTTGAACTATTGGCTCAAATCCCTGGTCAGCATGAAAAACAATGAGGTCACCTTGAACAAATCATACTCTCTCAGCCTCAAGAGGAAGGCAAAGACAAAAAAATCTCTGAACAAATTTGCCAAGAGAATCCCTTTTTAAAATTGTAACAGAAGCAACTTGAGAAACTGCAAGTTGCTTTTGGTGTGAGACAATTGGTGTGAGGGGACACCCAGATGTTTTACCATCCTATGGGAGGTTTCTCTCATGTCCCCGCATGAGAGGCTGGAGTTCACAGACGGAAGCTCACCCTGTCTCACAGAATGAAACTGCTAACCTTCAGGTCTGCAGTTCAGCTGGCACAAGGGTTTAACCCAGTGGTTCTCAACCTGGGATTCCCCTGATGTTTTTGGCCTTCAACTCCTAGAAATCCTAACAGCTGGTAAACTGGCTGGGATTTCTGGGAGTTGTAGGCCAAAATACCTGGGGACCCACAGATTGGGAACCACTGGTTTAACCCATTGCACCACTGCAGCTCCTAAGAAAATCCCATGATCAGTTCACCGTAGGTAACCATATGTTGAAAGCAACTTGAAGGCACATAACAACAAGTGAGCAAAAGATAGTTTGTTTTTTTAGAAATATTTGCAAATCAATGAGAGTGTAATTCTAAGCACATTTACCTAGCTGTCCTAGCAATAAGCATCACTAGATGAAACGGAGACTATTTTAAAGTATTGTGCAAGACTGCATGGAGGAAAGTGACCTTTTTTCAACTTAGCTAAGATCCAGAACAAATATTTCACTCAGTAGGGGGCTATTTTAGTAGATAAAATAATGCATTATGTATCACAAGAGACAATTAGATAGTCAGTTAATATTCAGTGCTTTGCAAAAAATAGCCATGCATAAACCCTTTGGCTAATGACTATTCCACATTTGACTATTCCACTGATGCCACTAGATATACAAAAATATGTACGCGAGACTGTGAAGGTTGCATTACAGGTAAAGAAAAAACAACTGGCACGAGATCTTCCATATGTAACCTTCCTGTGTTTTCCTACTATTTATCCAGTCATTTTCATTACTATAGATTAAGGATGAGAATCATGTGGTTATTGGTCTATGAATGTCAGAAGTCTCGACCCATAGTCAGCACTGACGAATGCTGGAGGCTTCATCTCCATTACATCTTAAGTGGCACGTAATGCCCACCTCTGCCATAGAGAATCCAGCAAGAAGCAAAAGAAAGAGTAACTGCACAAGACCTTTCAAATGGCAAGGCTAGGCAGAAGCCATGATCTGGGATCAACCCTAACCACAAATACAGCACGACCCCTATATCCATGAAAGATCCCTACCAAGACAATTCTCCCTTATGGCTACCTGCAACCATAGATAACAGAGCCCAACCAAAAAAAATGGTATTTTGGTTTTTAGGTCTGTTCCTGGAGATATTTGGGGTGCTGATTCAGAAAACTGCACTGGATAAACTTCATCAGCTCTAGCTTCTTAGATGTTGTATTCATGATTTTCTATGGGCTAACGCATGAAGACTGCTATATTGCATATGTTGTATATCTCACTATGGTGGCGCAGTGGGTTAAACCGCTGAGCTGCTGAACTTGCTGACTGAAAGGTCACTGGTTAAAATCCGGGGAGTGGGGTGAGCTCCCGCTATTAGCCCCAGCTTCTGCCAACCTAGCAGTTTGAAAACATTCAGATGTGAGTAGATCAATAGGTACCGCTCCGGTGGGAAGATAACCGTGATCCATGCAGTCATGCCAGACACATGACCTTGGAGGTATCTACAGACAATGCCGGCTCTTTGGATTAGAAATGGAGATGAGCACCAACCCCCAAAGTCGGCCTTGACTAGACTTCAAGGCGAAACCTTTGACTAGACTTCAAGGGGAAACCTTTACCTTTACCTGTGTATCTCTAAAAATTAGAGCTGATAGGGGGGAAACCAGTGCTATTTTCTAAATCAGCAGATCAAATATACCTGGAAACAGGTCTAACATTTGAGGCACCAAAATGTGTGTTGGCTAGTGTTATAGCAAAGATTATATTTTGACAACAGTTGGGCTGGTAGCATGCCATAAAATCAAACTGGAATATTTAGAGAGGCCCACAAACATTTCCATGGGAGATTATTTGGCAGTGGTTATGGGTAACTGAAACCATGGATATCGAATCCATGGATGGTTATATGTCAAACAATATAGCTTTGATCTGTACAGCAGTGGTGAGCAACTTCCAACTCCCATGAGTCCTGAGCCAACACACCCAATTGTAGGGATGCTAAATGTTAGTCTCATAAAATGTGAACCACAGGGCCACAGTTACTCAGTTACTCTATGAGTCAGATCCAAACACACAAATCTTCATCCAGCTAGGTTTCTGCAAAACGGAGAATATTGGCAGACTCATCTAAATTACACCATAGCCAAAAATAACAGAGCACAGAACTGCAAACAAATATACCATACATGAGCCAACGGGCAATCTGTTTGAACTGACTATATTGAATATTTGGTGGCATGTTTGAATGTGTTCCTTTCTATCACAAGCCTGGACAGTTGGATTTTGTGAAGCTTTTAAAACAGAGTGTAAAAGACATCACCTATTCCATCCCTTGAATATTTTAACTCGTACATGGGTTATGGAATGCGAATGTTTGAGCCAAAGTGAGTATTCTTCCATGGGCAAACTGAGCTGTATTTGTCTAGCTTTTTTCCCACAGGCAATGTGAATTTACATTTCTAAAAATGTAATATTGCAGCTCTCTTGCCACTAGCATTAAACAAAGTTCCAACAAACGTAATAGGGCATACTTTTGAGTAGAAAATGTAGGATTATAGTGTAACTCATGTATGCTCTCTCTTTACAGGAAGAAAGAGGTGGCTGAACTCTTTTTGTCATTTGTTTTTGAACCTTTGCAGCAAATGCAATGAAAAATCTCATTATACCTTAAACACTATTATCACATTTTAGGTCACAAATTTTCATGGACTAGGATACATTTCATTAGATGCATCAATTGTTATTCTCAGTTTCAATGTACACAACACAATCACTGTATTATCACAAACTACTGGTGTTGTAAAAGACCACTATTCTCATTTTGCCTGCATCCAAACTCTGACTGAATGGTTATTACAAGACAAACCATCCCTCATATGGAATTCCAAAATACTCCAATAAACTGGGTTGCTGTGAGTTTTCCGAGCTGTACGGCCATGTTCCAGAAGCATTCTCTCCTGATGTTTGTCCACATATACGGCAGGCATCCTCTGAGGTTGAGAGGTCTGTAGGAAATAGGCAAGTGAGGTTTATATATCCGAGGAAGAAATAAATATTGTCTTCTTGAGGCAAGTGTGAATGTTGCAATTGGCCACCTTGATTAGGATTCAATGGCCTCTCAGCTTCAAAGCCTGGTTGATTGCTGCTTGGGGGAATCCTTTCTTTGGAGGTGTTCACTGGCCCTGATTGATTCTTGTCTGGAATTCCCCTGCTTTTGAGTACTGCTCTTTATTTAAATGCTAATCAAGATGACCAATTGTGACATACACACTTTCCTCAAGCAGACAAGAGTTCTTTCTCCCATCCTGGACCTTCCACAGATATATAAACCTCCCTTGCTTAGTTTCCAATATACCTCACAACCTCTGAGGATGCCTGCCATAGATGTGGCTGAAACATCAGGAGAGGATGCTTCTGGAACATACAGCCCAGAAAACACACAACTGTTCAGTGATTCCAGCCATGAAAGTGTTTGACAACACATACTCCAATAAAATTATCCAGAAGGGTCTGAAGCAGTATTTTGTCAGTCCCATCCATCCAAACACCAGCACTTGTCAAAAATTGTGCCTCTTTTACCTCTAATAAGTTAAAGGATAGTGACACCTCTGCTTTCTGATGGTTCAATATACACAAGCCTTGTTTCCTGCACATTTTTGAAAAAAAAATTGCATATAATTACTTTTAGGCTGTTTATATAAGCTGGAATGTGTCCAGAGGAGAGCGACTAAAATGATCAAGGGTCTGGAGAACAAGCCCTATGAGGAGCAGCTTAAGGAGCTGGGCATGTTTAGCCTGAAGAAGAGAAAGCTGAGAGGGGATATGATAGCCATGTATAAATATGTGAGAGGAAGCCACAGGGAGGAGGGAGCAAGCTTGTTTTCTGCTTCCCTGGAGACTAGGACGCGGAACAATGGCTTCAAACTACAGGAGAGGAGATTCCATCTGAACATGAGGAAGAACTTCCTGACTGTGAGAGCCGTTCAGCAGTGGAACTCTCTGCCCCGGAGTGTGGTGGAGGCTCCTTCTTTGGAAGCTTTTAAACAGAGGCTGGATGGCCATCTGTCAGGGGTGATTTGAATGCAATATTCCTGCTTCTTGGCAGGGGGTTGGACTGGATGGCCCATGAGGCCTCTCCCAACTCTTTGATTCTATGATTCTATGATGTGTAAGAGCCATATATGAATTTCGTATTTGTTTAGGAATCAACTCAAATTATAGTTTCCAGCCATATATTTTGTAAAGTTTGTGTTGTCTGTATTGTCTGAAAAGTTGCCATAGTTCAGGGATCAATTCTTCTCTGAACTGTTGATGTGAGAGTTCATATTTGGACGTGGGTCCCATCTCCAAAATATATCAAGATGTTCATATATCAAAGTCCAAGTATTCCAAAATCTGAAAATCAAAACCTTATTTCCCCAAGCATTTTGGATAATGGATACTCAAATACTCTAGCTAATGGTTCCCAAATCCCCTCACCATAAAGTGGAATCTGCGCTTTGAATGAAATTTTCTGGCTACTTGGCAGGGGGTTGGACTGGCTGGCCCACGAGGTCTCTTCCAACTTTGATTCTTATTCTATAATTCTACTGCCTGAAGGATTAATGAAATTGCCATCTAAAAAGACATGCTTTCCAAATTGTAGCACAGGAACACGTCATAGTCCGTATATCAGACTTACTCCATCAAGGTTATTTTACATAGCCATTGTCAGCATCTTTCCTTCATTCCCACTGAGTTCCCAAAAGAATTCCCAAACTGCTGATATCCCCCCCCCCCCCCAATTTCCACATATAGAGTGCAGAATTAAGGATTACCTGTATTTATGTACACAATACGTGAACAGTCTGTGTACGGTGAAGGAGAAGAGACATTTTCATTTTGTATAAAGCTATACTCTCATGTTACCTTTTGTCTGGACAAAGTATTAGGCAACATAAGATTTACATTGGCCAATGATGAAGAACGCTAGTCAAAACATGCCTGGCTTCTGTTAAAATGAAGGAGCATTCACACTAACTCTACATGGCCCAAGCTCCATCTCTTTTCCTTCAAAAATGATGACTATGTAGAGTTAATTTGAATGAGTTATTATTGTAGTAATTTGTTATGTTCATTATACGCATTTGCACACACACACACATATACACACACACATATATGTATGTATGTGTGGCTATATGGTCAAAGTAAAAAAAAAGAAGAAGAGCAGTGCTACTTCAGGCAAAAGTTCAATCTGACCCAGGATTCTCCTTCCCATAGCATTTTATCAAACACCTCATTGGAGCTCAGGAGAAGAACAAGAGTTGGGTAAATTAACTTGTGTGTCGTATTTTAAGCCATTTTTTATCACCTTTCAGCCCATCAGGCTCCCTGGGGTGATAAATATGGAAATAAAAATCAAAATATGCCTATAAAATGGCCACTGTTATAAAATTTCTCTTAGAAATAGTTTTAAAATCACAGAAAAAACAACTAATGTACCCTCTCCTAATTTCAAGAACCAAAAGCCATCTGAACAAAGGTTTAGCTGCCTTCTAGAAATTAGCAAAAGAAGAGGTCAACCTGGCCTCATTTGAGAAGGAATTCCCCTGTCAGAGCATTACTTTGGAGAATGTCCTTTTTACATGTACCCACTAGGCTAGCCTCGGGGGATCTTGAATTTTGGGCAAGCTCATTGGAAAGGAAATGGTGTTTCAGATATTCAGCCCCAAGCCATTTACGTTGAAGGTAGAAGTCCTCAGAACAAGAAGTTCCTTTTGGCAACTAAGGGCCTTTCCAGACAGGGCTTTATACCAGGAGCATCTGCATTTTAACCCACTGCGCCGGTGGCGCAGAGGGTTAAAGCCCTGTGCTGGCAGGACTGAAGACCGACAGGTCGCAGATTCGAATCCGGGGAGAGGCGGATGAGCTCCCTCTATCAGCTCCAGCTTCTCATGCGGGGACATGAGAGAAGCATCCCACAAGGATGATAAAACATCAAAATCATCCAAGCATCCCCTGGGCAACGTCCTTGCAGACGGCAAATTCTCTCACAACAGAATGCTCCTGACACGACAAAAAGAAAATCTGCATTTTAAAAATGTGGAGGTTCCTGGGGCCCTGTCCACACCCCACCCCACCCCCTCCCCTGCCAGAAAACACGTGCTTTCTGGCGTGGGTGTCCAGATGTTCTTGTGGGACTGGCCTGGGAGAACACCTGGCGAACACCTGGCGCGAAATAAACTCAATACTTCCGGTGTCTGTATTGCAGTCCAGACATCATTCCCAAAGTTTATCCCAACCTCCTCCCTAAAAGCCCTAAACCCCGCTTTTAAAAATAAAAGTACTTACCCAGCCTACATTGGAGAGCTCCAGCAGCTCTCCTGGCACATAGAAATAACGTGCTGGGAGAAAGGCAGGGAGAGGAGTGATTTTCCTCCCCCCCCCCCCCCCCTCGTTCTCCCGGCAGAGAGTAAAGGACTACAGCCTTAATCATCTAGAGAAGTCAGCCATAGCAGAGCACCTGATGAACCATTCTGGACACAGCATATTATTTGAGAACACAGAAATGCTGGACCACTCTGACAACCACCATGTCAGACTACACAGAGAAGCCACTGAAATCCACAAGCATGTGGACAATTTCAACAGAAAGGAGGAAACTATGAAAATGAACAAAATCTGGCTGGAGATATTTAAAAACTCAGGACAGGAAATAAAGAACAACACTCAGAAAACAGGGGAATTCCAGACAGGAAATAATCAAGAGCATCTAACACCTCCCAACAAAGAATTCCAGCCAGGCTTTGAAGCTGCAAGGCCATTAAATGCTATTCAAGGTGGCCAATTGCAACATTCACACTTGCTTCAAACAGACAAGAGTTCTTTCTCCCACCCTGGACATCCCACACTTTTCTAGTTTCCAACAAACCTAACAACTTCTGAGGATACCTGCCATAGATGTGGCCAAACAGTCCAGAAAACTCTCAGCAACCCAACATCAGAGTATTGTCAAGGTGGCAAAACATTATTGATTAGAAAGAACACCCAAGAGATAAAAGGCTCTTGAAATTTGCTCTTGCAAGGCCACGATTTCATCTCCTCCTGTTTTCTCCCCACTGATGAGTTGACTAAATGTTAATTACTTTTGCAGCATGAACTCAGCATGTAATAACTGAAGTAAACTGAAGGAAATGAGAGAAAGGCAGAGGAAGAGAAAGTAACTGGGACATTTTAAAAGCAGCCGGAAAAGTGGAGTGACAAAGAATATCCTTGACAAATTGGGATACTTGGAGGGGATGTCTGTGTTGAATGGCAAAGAGAAAATCAGAAGATAATCTATGGGAAAATATAGGTGAATTATAAGTAGAAGACACTGTGGTCTGTGCCTCTATAAAATAATAGCAAAGGATTGTGAGAGGCAGTGGGCAAGTAATGCAAATTCTACACCAATGGGGAGATAAGAAACAATGAGGTGTCTGTGGTGGAGTAAAAAAAGAAAATCCAGGATGAAATTGTCCCATATGAAAGCCTTCACTTTGATGGTAGGAAGTATGGTGTTGGTGGAGGACATTGGCAGGGCTCTTGCACATGTTCATGGCACTCACTATAAGTTGTAATGTCATTGGAGGGAGGGTCATTGGTGTCTCCTGAGATGTGGGAGCTATACATATACATGGAAGTGGAAACCTGTAAGCGGATACTCCAGGCACACGCATACATACATATTTGCACTTTTATTTTGCTTAGATTTTTATGTGAAGCCCCTGTGAACCATCACGGAGATTAAGATCATCTGGGGAGGCCCTGCTCTCGGTCCCACGTTCTTTGCAAGTGCGACTGGTGGGGACGAGAGACAGGGCCCTCTCAGTGGTGGCACCTTGGCTGTGGAACTTCCTCCTGAGTGATATTAGATCATCCCCCTCCCTCCTAGCCTTCAGAAGGAGAGTAAAGACTTGTCTCTGGGAGCAGGCTTTTGAGAACTAATTCTGTGCAATAGCTTTTGAGAACTAATGCAGTGCAATAACTTGAAAGCTGAATAATGTGCAATTGACTACGGAATGGCCTTTGACTCTGAACCATGGATGGCATGTTTTTAGCATTGGAATGTATTTTGCCATGTTTAATTTGTATTAATTTTAATCCAATTTATTTTATGTCGACATTGTATGTTTTAAGGCAGTATGTCAGTGCCGCTCGTCAGTCCCCCTCGGGGTAGAGAAAAGCAAGATATAAATAAGGTAAATAAACAAATAATAATAAATAATGTGGTTATTCATTACAACAAAGTTCTGCTAAGGATTCCCTTTGGGCGGGGGGAGGGGGATCACTCACAAGTCAGACACTGCCACTTTTCTCCTGTGTGATTTTACAAACATCTTTTGCTGGATGAAGATGACAGTACAAACTTTGAAAACTTTGCTCCAAGTGCCTCATCCATTTTTGACTGGCCAATCAAGGCATGGGTCTTTTGGGAAGTTTGTTTTGTTTTGCTGCAGGAGCAGACTGTGGCCCTKCCTCCAGGTGTTTGTACTTCAACTCCCACAATTCCTAACAGCCTCTCCTGTTAGGAATTGTTAGGGGAAGGGAGGGGAGGGGAGAGGAGGGAAAGGAGAGGGAAAGGAAAAGGGAAGGGAAAAGGGAAGGAAGGGGGAGGGGAGGGGAAGGAAGTGGAAGTGAAAGGGAAGGGGAAAGGGAAAGGCAAAGGGAGGGGAAGGGAAAGAAAGGGAAGAGAAAGAGAAGGAAACAAATGGGAAGGGGAACGGAAGGGAAAGGGAAGGGAAAAGAAAGGGGAAAAGAAAGGAAAGGAGAAGGAAAGAGAAAGGAAAGGGGAAGGAATGAGGAAGGAAAAGAAAGGGGAAGGAAAGGGGGAAGGAAAAGTAAAGGGGAAGGGGGGTGTGGGGAGGGGGCGTGGGGAGGGGGAAGGGAGGGGAAGGAAGTGGAAGTGAAAGGGAAGGGAAAGGGAAAGGGAAAGGGAAAGGAAAGGAATGGGAAGGGAAAGGGAAAGGAAAGGGATGGGAAGGGAAAGAAAGGGAAGGGAAAGAGATAGGGAAAGGGAAGGGAAAGAGAAGGAAAGGAATGGGAAGGGGAAGGGAAAGGGAAGGGAAAACGAAGGGGAAAGGAAGGGAAAGGAGAAGGAAAGAGAAAGGTAAGGGGAAGGAATGAGGAAGAGAAGGGGAAGGAAAAGGAAAGGGGAAGGAAAGGGAAAGGGAATGGTAAAAAAGGGAAAGGAAAGGAAAGGCAAGGCTCACCTGATTGTATTGCAGCGCGCCCAGTTGCCCGGGGAGCAGCACCTCCTCCATCCGGTGCGCGGCTCCCATCTTCTGGAGCAAGAAGTCGAGCTGACCGGCCGAGAGGCTCCGGTTGGTTCCGAAGAGGGTGACGAGGTCGCCCGAGAAGGCCACTTGGGCGCCCGCTCCTCCGAAGGCGACCACCAGGGCCAGCGCGCCCACCAGGAGCGTCCCAGGCAAAGCCATGGCGGGGTCCCCCTCTCTCTCTCGAGTCTCTCTTGTCAGGCGAGAGCAAGGAGCGAGCCGGCAGCCTGGCGTGGAGAGGAGCGTGTCACGAGTGGCAAGCGCAGCATCCAAGCCAAAGGAGTTGCGCAGGCGAGCCGGCTCCTGCTGCCCGCCTTCCTCTTGGCCGCCGCTCCTTCTTGGCCTCCTTCTTTGCCTCGCTCCAGATTTAAGGCGCTGCTTCTCCGCGTCCCGAAAGGCTCAGGGACACTGGGACAGCCCCGGCGGCGGGAGGGGCGAGCGGGCCAGCGAGCAGGAGGAGGAGGAGGCTCCAAAAAGCAGTGCCAACCGAGAAAGGCGGCAGGGAATGCTTCTTGATTCTGGGAGGAAACGCTCCCCAGATGCCCACCCCGCTCCTCCTGCGATAAGAAAGGGGTCAGAGGGAGGCAAACTGAAGGGAGAGGGGTCCAGGGTGCAGCTCCTTCTGCTGTTGTTTTCAAGGCCCCCAGTTCTTCTCTGACCCCATAAAGCAGGCGTGGGAAAACTTCGTCCCTCGTGTAATTGTGGGAGTTGAAGTCCAAAACACCTGGAGGGCCGAAGTTTGGGCATGCCTGCCATAAGAAATAACATTCCGTATATATATTACTCATAAATAAAGCCTAGGCATAGTAGTCAACAAATCAACCCCCAAAAAACTGGGTCAATTTTTTCTCGTGTCAGGATGAGAAACTGCAAGTCACTTCTGGTGTGAGAAAACTGGCCGTCTGCAAGGATGTTGTCCAGGGGACACTGGCATGTTTTACCATCCTGTGGGAGGCTTCTCTCATGTCCCCGCATGGGGAGCTGGAGCTGACAGAGGGAGCTCAAACCGCTCTCCCTGGATTCGAATCGCTAGCCCAGTGGTTCTCAACCTGTTGGTCCCCAGATGTTTTAGCCTTTACCTCCCAGAAATCCTAACAGCTGGTAAACTGGCTGCGATTTCTGGGAGTTGTAGGCCAAAACACCCGGGGACCCACAGGTTGCGAACCACTGCGCTAACCTATGGGTCAACAATTCTACCAGCACAAAGGTTTAACCCATTGCACTACTGGAGGTTAATGAAAGTACTGAACTCATATATTTTAAAAGAAACCATCCTCAAGTAGAGGGGCAAAAGGTGAAAGCTTAGTCCATCCCAGGAGGACCTAAAATAAGAACTATTCTCTCCATCATGGCTCCAAAATCTACCCTCAATTTATACATGTGGTCAACTTATACAATTTATACATGTGGTCAACTTAAGTCTAGTTGAGTTCAACCCCCAGAGTTGAACTCAACTAGACTTAATGTCAAGGGTAAAGATTGGTAGTGCTCATCTCCATTTCTAAGCCAAAGAGCTGGCGTTGTCCATTGACACCTCCAAGGTCACGTGGCTGTCATGACTGCATGGAGCTCCGTTACCTTCCTGCCCATTGATCTACACACAATTGCATGTCTTCAAACTGCTAGGTTAGCAGAAGCTGGGGCTAACAGCAGGAGCTCACCCCACTCCACATTCGAACCGCTGACCTTTTGGTCAGCTAGTTCTGCAACTTAGCAGTTTAACCCACTGTGCTTTCGGTGGTTAAATAAATTGCAGTGTTCCCTTGGTATTCACAGAGGTTGGGTTCCTGTACCTCTCCTGTCTCCACCATGTATACCAAAACCCATGGATGCTAAAATCTTATTATATACAATGGGATAATAGCATGGTGTCCCTATAAAATCAAAATTTGCTTAGGGTGATTTTAAAAAAAAAATGGATTCAGAATCCGTGGATATAAAGGACCAACTGTACATATCTCTTAACATGCACATAGTTGCATTTGTTGTTGTGTGACGTCAAGTTGTTTTGGACCTATGGGGACCCTATGGTGAATTCATCATAGGGGTCAATCAAGTTTTATCCAGAGAGAATTTGTTTTTGCCTTCCTCTGAGAGAGTACGACTTGACCACAGTCTCCCAGTGGGTTTCCATTACTAAGCAGGCATTTGAACCCTGCTCTCCAATGCTCAAACCACTTCAACATCTGAGATCTTCCTCTATTCCTGAAGGCTTTCAACTTTGGTGAGTGTTGTTGCTTTTTCCAATGAGTCATGGCATCTCATGTTTAATCTTTTGGCTACTAGTGAAAATCGAGGCTTGATTTGCCCTTAGACGCATTTGGGCCTCATGTCACAGTGCTGTGTTAGCACAAATATTTCAGTGTCTTGTGGTATCTTAAAGATGCAAGACTCAGGCTTTGGTCTCACACAGCCCAGCACTCAAAACACTATGTCATACTGACTTTGTTTTTGTTTATTAATATTGAGCATTTATTCAGTATGAATTTATAAAGCAGGTGGCTTCATTGTCCCTAAACTGAACTAATAAATACCCAAGCAATATTAAAAGTTATACAAAATGCTGAAAAATTGAAAAAGCAGCCATCAAACTCTGAAAATCACTAGAAAAGATGTGATATCAGGATTCTTGCCAGTGGAAATAGGCTAATAGTTCCCAACCTGTGGTCCGTGGACCACCAGTGGTTTGCAAGAACTAAAATATGGTCCAGAGCATCACAGTTACTACACCGTTGCAACAAGAGTGACTGGTCTTGTGAAACCCTTTTGTATTGCCGAGGCAACTGGGATTTTGGGAGGAAAGAGACTGACTACCCACGAAAGGCACAACAACAAGCCTCCTGACTGCTACTTCTCCTCCTCCCTTTTCCTGAGCAGAGCCATTCCATGTAGCGCCTGGAAGTGGGGATGCCTTGGTGTCTTCATTTTTAGGCCTGTTCCTGGGGTTATTTGGGGTGCTGATTCAGAAAATTGCATTGGATAGACCAGCTCTAGATTATTAAATATGGTTTTCTGTTGGTGAGTAGATGGTGACTACTGGATGGCATATGTTCTGTATCAGAAACTAGAGCTGATGTGGCCTATCCAATGCAATTTTCTGAATCAGCACCCCAACTAACCAAACCAAATCTAAAGTTGACAAAAAAACTTATTTGTAACCCTTTTGGTATTAATGTTGAAAAGTGGTCCCTGGTCAAAAAGAGGTTGGGAACTACTGGACTAGGCAAATAGTTAGGGAACTGTCTTTGTGGGGATTGCCCCTTTTTAAAATATTCAGGAAAAGCCAAACTTGTGTTTTTGAGAATTACGTGTATCTCATCAGTGAAGCTATGATTTATGAACAATCAAAGCTTGAATTTGCCAGGAGAAAGCTACACAGCAGCAGTCCCTGCACAAAAAGAGACCAAGAACATTGTAGATCAGCCTAGGCCAGCTTCCTATTTCCAACAGAATGCAATTTAGCTGAAATAAATAATTACAAATAATGTATTACAGTAATATCTTTAATTAGGCCAACTTAAAGATTGTTAAATATTTTGTCAGGCTTCATCAAGGACTCCCATTTTTGAAAGTATAGAATCTACATCTTTTTATTGTTATATATATATATATATATATATATATATATATATATATATATATACTCTCTATGTCTCAGGAGGTAAATTTGTCAGCCTTCTTCAACACACTTTTTAATGTCAAGAGGGCTTTGGATTTTTAATACACTGAGCAGCAGGACTGAGGAAGTCTCCTTGGTACCAGAAGGACACCAGTGGCCTCCCGGTGTTTCTGCAATTGTTGCCTTCCTGTATCGTCTCAGCAATTTGCCTGGTTTACTGTTTGGCTGGTCGCAATTTACCTGGGCAAGATAAGGAACACTCCACTAAATCTGTGGTGGCCTCCACTGCCTTTTTGAGGGGCTTTGCTCTTGAAAACCTCTGTTGAATGGATGCTTGGTCTATTCTGCTCACCTTTGTCACACACGACAAGGTTGCTGCCCGCTGTCATAAACACACGACAAGGTTGCTGCCCGCTGTCATGGGCATCATGCCACTTCTCTTCAGTGGCACGATGCCCATCAGCCATATTAGTAGCTTGCTAGTCTACCATATGTGCAATTTCACAGACACCATGATAAAGAAGTAATGGTTGCTTACCTGTAACCATGTTCCTTCAAGTGGTGAACTGTTACATTTGCCCATCCTTGCCCATCCTGCTCCTAAGATTGTTGATTTGTTATTTTTGTAGTAAAGAGAATCCCAAGAAAGGTCTGAAACCATCTCATTACCCTTTAAAGCCTAATTAGGATGCTTGCAGCTTTTTCCAGGTTTTTTTAATCTAAAGAATACAAGATACAGAGGCTATGAAAACAACTTCTTTGGGGCTTTAACTATCAGAATCTCCTGAAAATGCGAGGTTAGGGGTTGCAGTCCAAAAACGTAACTTTATGAAATAGTGTAAGTTTGCATCATTTCCTAAGAGCCTTGTGCTTTCCTAAAAGCACTTTTTTTTAAAAAAGCATTTTTTAAAAAGATATTTAACAATGGCCCAGCATAGGCTTTCAGGAAGTCCACAGGAGTTATAACAACCACAGCTTAGCTCTCTGCAACTGTTACTCAAAGATATACTGCCATCTTGTAATTTATATCTGTAGTGCCTTTTAGCCATTTTGTTCAGAAGCTGCTGACTAGTTCATTGATCTCTAATCTATTTGACAAGTCATCAAAGCCTGAAGCCACCATCATATCTTCTTAGCCTTTGTTCAGGCACTCAAAATCCATAGAAGAGAATATATACTAAAGGCCCATCCCTGACAAAATGCATATTTTTGTCAATATTTCATCTTAGTGCACATGTATGGGCCAGAGTAAAGTCTACTTTTCTATATACTCCCCATTTATGTCCATTTTCCATATGCAGTGAGCAGAAATTCCATATTGTTGCAGTATATTGCCTTGCAATGTAGCATTTCCTTTTTGTCTTTCCTGATGCTAGTGCCAATTTCAGTGAGTGATTCCCTATTTTTTGAGATATGGAGAAAAGACGGAACATATCTATCCATGTCTTGGTTTTATAAAATGATGTCATGTCCTTAATCCTATTTTTTCTAAATCCAATGGCCCTGAGGCGCCCTCATATTTCTTCATAGGGATGCTGCTGCAATTGCTTTAATCTTTATTTTGGTAATTCTTGTTTGCATCCTGTACAGCTCTACATTATCCCTTTTCACATGGGGCAACCAGTGCTACACAACACAGCTGGTGACATCCATATTACTGAGGGGGGTTAAATCTACTCCAGATTTTAATCTGAACTGTAAAAATCTATACAAGGAGCTGAACTTTTCAGTGAGATAAGTTTCAACACCTTAAATAACTACCAGTTATTAGACACTATGCATGTTCACAAATTTTGTTGCTATAATTTCTACCATTTCTTTTGTGTCTTCCGTTTCTTCAGAAGCACGAAATGGGAAGCCTCCTCCCCACAGGAAAATCTGCACGACACAAAAGCCTGCTTTCATGTGCATCAAACATGAAAATGTTCGATCCTGAAAACATGGCTGTTCCAATGTGCCTTCCCAGAATAAGGAAAATTCCCAGCAATATGTCCTCAGAATGAACTTTACTACTGGTTTAGGATTGACTGCACTCCCTCATCTCTCTTTTAAACCCCTATAAAAGATATATCCTACCTTGCGCATGCCCAGCGTTTATTTTTTAATTTTTTTTAAACTATTACATTTGTCCCGGCCATAGGTTTTTAAATCCTTGTGTGCTACTGTTTATTGGTTATTGTTTATATGTGATTTATATTAATTGTATTGTATTTATTGTTTCTGTTTATTGCTTTTTGTTTTATTGATGTGCTCATGTAAGCCGCTCCGAGTCCCTTGGGGAGATGTTAGCGGGGTATAAATAAAGATTATTATTATTATTATTATTATTATTATTATTATTATTATTGAACTTGCCTCCTTGCCTTGGAAAGAGTGGCAGGGTGTGCAGGCAGGCAGGCCTGGAGCTAGCTGCAGACATGGTCCAGGCCTACCTGCATGCCCCATCACACATGCACTCTGAGAGAGTGTGGTGGGGCATGTGTAGTGGGAGTATGCAGGCAGGTAGGCCTGGAGTTTAGTGCAGGTGCGCTCTGGACCTGCCTGCACACCCTGACACACACACACTCTCTGAGAGAGTGGCAAGTTGTGTGTGGCGGGGCATGCAGGCAGGCCCGTGGCGGACCTGCAGCTGAGCTCCTCTTACTCTAGAGTAAGAGATGCTTGGCTGCAGGCTGTGGCAGGGGTACATGCTTTCCTGGCCTGTCTCCATGCCCCCACCACACACGCACTCTCTTTCCAAGGAGAGAGTGTGTGTGGTGGAGCAAGCAGGCAGGCCTGGAAAGCGTGCACACCCGCCAATGTCTTCAGCTCAAATCTTCTTACTCTAAAGAGAAACAGCAATGCCAGGTAAGAAGAATGCACGCTGGGAAGGAGAGCCAGTGGGCGGGAAGGCCCCCTCCTACCATAAAGGGTCCAATTTCTGGGCCCTGAAATGAAAGAATTGAAAACAACAAAAAAACAGAATGGGGCCCCCAATTAAAGCCGGGACACGAAACAGGACAAGGTTTCCCCTGAATGCACATGTCTACTAGTCAGCACTGTAGATATGCAACGTTTCTGAGTTACAGTAAAATACAAAAAAAAACCGTATGGAGTACAAGCCTGAGTGTTGGACTAGGATTCAACAAGACCAGAATTCTTAGTCTTAAAAATTTCCTGGACTTTCACTTCCGAGAAATCATAACCCCTAAGAGAAAAGCAATGCAAAACCTCCTTTGAACCAATCTTTTTAGGAAAATTCTAGGATAGGGTTATTCTAAATCTGAGCTGATTTAAAGGCACATAACGGTACTCCATGTAGTCATGCTGGCCACTTGACCTTGGAGGTGACTACGGACAACGCCGACTCTTCGGCTTAGAAATGGAGATGAGCACCACACCCCAGAGTCGGACATGACTGGACTTCATGTCAGGGAAAAACCTTTACCTAACAACATTATAATACCAACCCAGTGATTTATACTTCAGTTCCTTTTTTAATAATCCTTGTAAACGTACTCCCTGCTCTGCATCTGACGAGATTCTTTGCCATGCTCTCCACTGTCAAACAGTGCAGACACGCTTAGGTTTTTCTAAGTATCCCTTTAGACTGTTCTTTCTTTGTTTTGCTTTTCTCCTTTGAACATGTTTCAAGAGAAGATTAGTCAGAGTTGTACCGCTAAGTGGATATGTTTTTTTTTAAAGTGCAAGGTACACTGAAGAGTTAATGAGGGAGAGGGGCACAGTTTGTGCTTTCCAGTTTCAGAGGGTAAACAATACTCAGCTAGGGTTTGGCTCATGCTCAGAAAGGTCAACATCTGAGCATGCAAATAGGAAAGAAGCTGCCAGTAAAACAGCAGGGTTGTTGCCAAGAATGGGGGAGCTAGCTTGATCAACCTTCTCTAAATAGTGTTTTTAGAGCATGGCACGTGGTGTGTTTTTGAAAAATTCTAGGTATAGCATCAGCATACCTGCTGATTCACAGCAATTATAAACAGCAGCTCATGCTCATGTCCCTGTGAGACAGCCAAAAAATTCAGTGCCTCTCTGATCTCATTTTGTGTACCCACATGAATTTAGCTTTCCACATCTCTGTTTTAATACAAAAGTACCAGACTAAATGTCCTGAAATATTTACCACAACCATGCTCTAATAATAATTATGACAACTAGAAATAAAAAAAAAATCCCAAAAGCAGCACGGCATGTGATATTTACACTTTTTTCCTGCCAAGATTCCAGACTACTTTTTTTAAACTATTTTCACACAACAACAACAGCAACAACAACCCCACGAACTTGTGCCACAAATACCACCTGCCTATGACAAAAAAAAACTGGTGGGATCACAAGTCTGAAAAAAATTACACGAAATGAACACATCAAACTACTCTGGGACTTCTGAATTCATACTGACAAGAGTTTTGGAGCACCATACTACTGACCTCACAGTCGGGGGGGGGGGGGGGGAGTATGGATCATCAATGTTGGAATCCTAGGTGACAGCAGAATTGACAAGAAGCAATGGGAAAAGCTTACACAATATGAGGATTTAAAGACAAAACTGCAAAGACTCTGGCACAAGCCAGTAAAGGTGATCCCAGTGGTGATCGGCACACTGGGTGCAGTGCCTACAGACCCTGGCCTGCACCTAAAAACAATTGGCACTGACAAAATTACCATCTATCAGCTGCAACAGACCACCCCACTTGGATCTGCATGCATTATTTGCCAATATATCACACAGTCCTAGACACTTAGGAAGTGTCGGATGTGTGATCAAATTCAAAAGCCAGCATAGTGATCTTGTTTGCTGTGTACTAATCTTGTTGTGTATCATATAATAATTCTTTATTTGTATCCTGCTTTTCTCCCTAAACGGGACCCAAAGCGGCTCACAACATTTTCAAAACAACACAAATCCAGCAATATGCAACAATTCAACAGTTACAGGAAAAATAAGTGAATGGAGCAGCACCTGACATTTATGTCTGTTACTCAAATGTCTCCTCTTCCCCTCAATAGAAAAATCTTGCATGATACTCCTATGTCTTGAGCTACTTGGCCAAGCCATGTGTAAAGAGACAGAACAAGAACTGGCTAAAGGCAGATGATTTATCATGGCACGGCTATCTTGAGATTACTCTCTGTTTCTCTCTTTTTGCAATATATGTGCCACTTCTTTCTTTATGGGAGGAGGGAGAAAATGTTCTGACCCTACTCACCTCACTGACTATCTCTGCAGTTCTTCAGAACAGCCAATGTGTTTTCCCTAGATAAAGCCTTGTCATTTCATCCACCCACAGAGCCTAACACATGTGCAACTTGGGGGTCTCAAAGATCAGCTCCAATTTACCCCTCTCAGTTATGGTTTCAGACCCCTTTTCTTCTCAAAGAGAGCTAAACCCAGAATGAGTTAGGCAGGGAAATACTTTCTGTTGCTAACTCGACTCCTGCAGTTCCTCATACCACACAGTAAGCAATATTTAGTCGTGTCTTTGAAACTTCTGTTGAGAAATAACTGATTTGCTGTCTTTCTAAGCAGGGATCCTTTCACATTTCAAAACAACATCCAGAACATTTATTTTTATATATCTTATCACAGGAGTTTACTTCCGCTCTACTTTCCGTCACTAGCATGCTGTTCAGTTTTTGTGCTGGCACCAAAGAATGCAGGTGGGGCTTAAGAGCTGGAATATCCCAGTGCCAAAGATTGCCAAAGAACTGTGCTACACAGAAAAGCTCATTCTTTAAAAGTGTGCTTCGTGCACATGCTACTAGTTAAGCCTCCAGCAGTCCTGCAAATACTTTTCTCCCTTGTTCTTATGCTCTTACCTTGAGCCATCAGCCATTTCTAGTAAGACATTGTTTTGAAAAAAGAAATCTTTGAATCTTTGCAGATGCAATTTTCTTTAGAGTCTGGTGAGAAATGTTTACTTTTAATAAAAAGATTAAAACATCAGCCCTAAGGTTGCAACTTTGCAGGTAGGTAACAATACAAAGCCTTCTGCCCACCAGAAATGCAGTTTTCATTGCTCATTGCAGAGCTGTTGTTTTCATTTTAAGACACAAATTCAACCATTATGTGTCACAGCATTCCCAGTGATCATACTTACAAGTAGTTTATCAATACAAACTAATATTTCTTTTCAGGGTCAAAGGATATGTTGCAAATAAATGCATGTAACAAAATAATAATAATAATAATAATAATAATAATAATAATAATAATAACTTCTTTATTTTTATATACCCCGACAACAATCTCCCCAAGAAGGCTAAGGGCAGCTTACAAGGGACAAGCCCAAAAATTACAATAAAACACAACAGATTAAAAACATCAAATATGAAAATATAAAAACAGTCACAATTGTAAACAAACATCAAGCAATATGGCTGAGACAAAGAACATAGCTGAGGTACAGGCTCACTGAGTACAATACATTCTGAAGGGAGCGCAAGGAAAGTGCAATAATCCAGTAAGCAGGGCTGGAAATAATGTCATCAAAGGTGTTGAGGTAGACAATAAGAGGGCCGATGTAAAGTGCTGAACTTAAAGTAGGGACAGGAAAATTACTGGTGGACTGCTTAATCAAAAGCGCACCGGAATATCCACGTTTTTAATTGACTCCAGAAAGAGGACAATGTGGAAGCTAAAACAAAGCTCTCGTTTCCTCTTCTGGGAAAAAGCAGGTTAAAGAAGAAACATCTTGGAGTTAAAAAAAGGGGGGGGATTGGAAATCATGCATTGTTGAAGGCTTTCATGGCCAGAATCAATTCATGTGTGGATTTCAATGGCTTCTCTGTGTAGTCTAACCACCAACAACCATCATGTCTGAAAAGCCACTGAAATCCACAAGCATGCAGATAATTTCAAAGGAGGAAACCATGAAAAAGAACAAAATCTGGCTACCAGTATTTAAAAAAAAACTCTAAAATTAGGACAGTAAATAAAGAACAAAATTTTGAAAATGAGAATTCCAGACATGAAACAATTAGGGCCAGCTAACACCTCCCAACAAATGATTTCCCTAGGCAGGAAGCAGCCAGGCCTTGAAGCTGCAAGGCTTTGCAACACTAATAAAGGTGATTAATTGCAACATTCACACATGCTTTCAACAGACAAGAGTTCTTTCTCCTACCCTGGACCTTCCACAGATATATAAACCTCCCTCACTTAGTTTCCAATATCCCTCACAATCTCTGGGGATGCCTGCCATAGATGTGAGTGAACCGCCAGGAAAGAATGCTTCTGAGATATGGCCATACAGCCCAGAAAATTCACAGAAACCCAGGACTGGGAATACTTGATTCATTTTCTACTAGCAATTTTTCCAGTGCTTTCTCTTTTCAGCCTACTTTTTCATTCAAAGGCTTCCAGAAACAGGGTAAAATCATCACACATGATCTTTACATGACATATAATTTTTTAATGTTCTTTCAGGTTCTGACTGTCTACTTTTGTCACTGCAAAAAAGAAAAAAAGCCATAAGAATAAAGGTGTAAATGTTTCCATAGCATAATAGATTCTTCTGTACTAAAGTCATTGTATTCACGACATGTGAAAAAGATGAGGTATGTCATAAGGGCAGGAGTTACAATAAGGTGCCAATTTTCAGTCTCCCCCCAGTCAACAAAGGACCTCTGTAAGGAGGAACAACTTATAAAACGGTTGTGCATTCCAAGTCTGACTGAATACAGCTACCATACCTAGAAACCAGCCTTGAAATGGATTGAGCAATGCAGCAGGGTTGAGTCGAGAGCTAAGAAAGTAGTGAAGCAACTTTTGGGATATCCTTCCATGTGCCAAATACTTCTCCCACACACATCCAACTCTAAGGACTCTATGTTGACACTTTTGTTGGACATGCTCTTGAGGCAAATGGACTAAATTATAAGAAAAGAGATTCCATCTAAATATTAGGAAGAACTTATTAACTGCAAGGTTAAAGCACTGAGCTGCTGAACTTGTTGACTGAAAGGTCGCAGGTTCAAATCGGGGAGCGGCGTGAGCTCCTGCTGTCAGACCCAGCTTTTCCCAACCTAGCAGTTCGAAAACATGCACGTGTAAGTAGATCAATAGGTACTGCTCCAGCGGGAAGGTAACAGCGCTCCATGCAGTCATGCTGGCCACATGACCTTGGAGGTGTCTATGGACAACAGGGGCTCTTCGGCTTAGAAATGGAGATGAGCACCAACCCCCAGAGCCGGACATGACTGGACTTAATGTCAGGGGATAACCTTTACCTTTACCTTATTAACTGCAAGAGCTACTCAACAGGAAGATGGTGAACTCTCATTCAGTGGCAGTGTTTAAACAGTTGATTGCCATCTCTTAGAAATGATTTGGTTGTGCATTCCTACATGTCAGAAGGCTGGACTCCATGATTCTCTATTTCTATTTCACCTGTATCTTTTGTTGTCCACTACAGGTGCCTTCCATGAGAAGCATTCCTGGGGAAGCCAAGTTACACACATAACAACCTTGGGGCTGCTTTATCAATGAATCAGAATCTCTAGTATTTTTAATATTTTAGTTTTTTGTCTTGTACATGCGGCCCGCTCATTGTTATTTCATTGTGTATGATTTTGCTTTATCGTGGGTTTTTTTGTACTCATATGTTGTATGTATTTTACTGTGTTGTTACTGTGTTTTGTTTTTGTTTTTTAATTGTAATACGCAGTTGGGCTCATGTAAGCAGCCCCGAGTCCCCATTGGGGAGATGGTGGCGGGGTATTAAATAAAGTTTATTATTGTTGTTGTTGTTGTTGTTGTTGTTATTATACATCAGTGGTTCCCAACATTTCTTTGACTAGGGACAACTTGACCAGGGACCACTTTGACTAGGGACCACTCTCCAACATTAGTACCAAAAGGGTTACAAATTGGTTTTTGGTCAACTTTAGATTCAGTTTGGTTATCAGGAAATTGCACTGGATAGACCACATCACCTCTAGTTTCTGATACAGAATATATGCCATCCAGTAGTTGCCATCTGCTCACCAACAGAGAACCATAAGAGGGTTTTGCAAGACTAGTCACTCTTGTTGCAACACTGTAGTAACAGTGAGGCCACAGATCATATTATAGTTCTTGCGGACTATTGGTGGTCTGCGAACCACAGATTGGGAACCATTGCTATACATGGTATGGAAATTACCATTGTACATTAAGGGTTATACCAATCACGACATGGATTTATGAGCCATTGATAGCAACCAGAAATGCAAAAGTATTGCTTGTTAATCAATAGTTATAGGAAAAGCTTTATCAATTAAATTGATCATTAAGCGTTTAGGGAAAGTTACTTTTTTGCATTACAAGTCCCAAACAAGCAAGGCCATTGGCCATTGGCCATTTTCTGGGAGATTTTGAAAAGTGATGTGCAATTCTAACATTCTTTTAGGCTTCAATTTCTGTTCAATTATTGAACCCAATTAGAACATGAATGCTGGGTCACACTAATGGATTTGTCTAGTTATAAAAGTACCAACTCTTCATTTTATTCCATTTACAACATTGCTGGGTGATCAACTTGCTATAAGGGAACATGTGAACCTGCCTTTACTTTCAGCATATGGATTCGGTGCAACCTCAGATTGTTATCTGTCAAACAGATACTTCTTCCACTATCTCCCATGTGATCAGCAACTACTTGACGCACAACACACAAACTATTCACTGCCATAGAAGTAATGTACAGGTTGTTTCTGCGTAATGCTAAAAAATTTAGTTCCTGGGCAATTCCAATGGGAATTATGTTTCTCTTTCCAATCCGCTACAGAATGAAAATCCTCTCAGACTGGGGGCTAGCCAAAGTTTTACATCAAGAATTGATGCTCTCTCTCCCACTTGGTCTCCTTCCCTTTTCTTTCTTTCTTTCTTTCTTCCTTTCTCCTGACATTTTTAAAAAGCTGTATATTGTTTATTCGATAAGAAAAGAATGGCAAATAAGCTGTAGGAGTCGTGAAGGTTTAATAGCCATCACTGCACAGCAGTTTGTATAATCATTCCATTTATCAAAAAACAATGTAATGATGCTTCACATAATACGTGCCCCAAGTAAATTAATGAGAAGGTTTATTTACACCTACTAAGTACACAGCAAATCCAAGCAGGTTTTTTCTCCCTCTTGGGACCAATTGTTCTGCAGCATTCCACAAGACTGACTGACTGCTTAATGTATTTGACTAAATAAAGGGATAAATAAATAAATATTCTCTTCCAGATGTTTTTTGGACTTAATTCTTGTGCAAACTAGATAATTCACTTAGGTAAAGGTCAAAGTTTTCCCCTGACATTAAGGCCAGTCATGTCCGACTCTGGGTGTTGGTGCTCACCTCTATTTCTAAGCTGAAGAGCCAGCATTGCCCATAGACACCTCCAAGATCATGTGGTCGGCAAGACTGCATGGAATGCCGTTACCTTCCCACCAGCGTGGTACCTATTGATCTACTTACATTTGCATGTTTTCGAACTGCTGGGTTGGCAGAAGTTGGGCCTAACAATGGGAGTTCACGCCGCTCCCTGGATTTGAACCTGCAGCCTTTCAGTCAGCAAGTTCAGCAGCTGAGTGGTTTAACCCACTGCGCCACCGGGGCTCCAATAATTCACTTACCATTCCTCATAACCAAGTGGCAACAATTATATAGCTTTTTTCTTAAGGCTGATGGGACCTGGAATCCAGCAAAATCTGAAGGGCCATTTGTTTCCCATCCTGGCCAAAACTGAGGTGCGAATCCAACTAGAGTGGACTCACTGACTCAATGAGATTACCATAGGTGTTGACTTAGCACTTTTTTGTTGATTCAAGAGATCTAATCTCATTGGAACGAGCCATTGGATTTAGGCCACTGATTTAACCATAAGTAACATAGTGAGAAATGCCAAGAGAAACCTCTGGATACTATAGACTGCCTAAAATCCACGAGGAATCAGGTTTTTATTAGGGTTGGCTATGTGAAAGCCAATATGTATCATTTGATGCATGAAACAACTCAGTTGAGGTTTCCTAGAAAGACCAATTATGGTATGGGATTCAATGCTTTTCAAACTTTTCAAACCAATGCTTTAAATGTGATTTTCCTGCTTCTTGGCAGGGGGTTGGACTGGGTGACCCACAAAGTCTCTTCCAACTCTATGATTCTATGAAACCAGCATTTGTAGTTCAGAGGAGTTATCTCCAGCCACTGACATTTCCATGTCCTGTTACCATTGCAAATGTTTCAGACTATGGAAAAATTCAAAGCTATTTTATTTTATTGATATGGATAAGATCCAGAGATCAATATTTTACCCAGCTTGTGTGTTTTAATATTGCTTTTATAACTATTTGTTTTAAACTATTTAAATAGTATTTTATTTAGATTGCATTACTTATTTATTACAGTACAAGGCATGGGGTGGGATATACATAAAGTTTTGTTGTTGTTTGTTGTTAACCCCCCACCCCAAAAAAAATCTCCACAAAGAAAAGGAGGATACTGGAAATACTGGTCATATTAACTTAGAGATTTTAAGTTAACTTCCCCTAACTCAGCGTTAAAACGTGTAGATCTAGGTATGGCAGAAACTTAGAGATTCACTTACCAAAGAGGGAGACTGGGTGTGGAAGCAGCACTGTATTAGCCAAGTGTATAAAATATTGTCGAAGGCTTTCATGGCTTTAATTGCTGACATGTGTGTTTTCTAGGCTGTATGGCCATGTTGCAGAAGCATTCTCTCCTGACATTTCACCTGCATTTATGGCAGGCATCCTCAAACCTCAAAATCTCTAAGGATGCCTGCCATAGATGCAGGTGAAACATCAGGAGAAAATGCTTCTGGAACACAGCTGTACAGCCCAGAAAACACACAACAACCTAACTAACTAAACATACAAATTAAATTAAATGACTGAACTTTAAAGAGTTTAAATACTTGACCACATCCTCCACTTCAGCTTCTCAAACATCATGCATAAATATTAAGTAGTCAAGGATATGTCATAAGAGTCAACAAGCTGGGAAAACTGCCCAATTGAGGAAATAAATTAATAGTGGTTTGAGTGTTGGAGTAAGAGACCAAAATTTAAATAACCATTTAGCCATGAAAAAACACTGAGTGACCTTGGGCAAGTCATACTCTCACAGCCTCAGAGGAAGGCAAAGATACCCTCCTCTGAACAAATCCTTTCAAGGAAACCATATGATAGGATCACTTTGTCTCCTCTTCACTTGGAAAATATGTGAAGACATACAACAGCAACAGGTGTGTTGGAACCAAAATCCCTCTAAATCTTATTATTATTATTTGATACGCAACAAGATTAGTACACGGTAAACAAGATCACTACACTGGCTTTTGTATTGATTCACACATCAGACACTTCCCAAATGTCTAGGACTGTGTGATGTATCGGCAAATAATGTGACTACATCCAAGTATGGTGGTCTTTTGCAGCTGACAGATGGTAATTTTGTCAGTGCCAATTGTTTTTAAGTGCAGGCCAAAGTCTTTAGACACTGCACACAGTGTGCCGATCACTACTGGGACCACCTTTACTGGATTGTGCCAGAATCTTTGCAGTTCAATCTTTAAATCCTCATGTTGTTGTTGTTGTTGTTGTTGTTGTTGTTGTTGTTGTTGTTGTTATCTTTCATTCTGTCAGACTCTAGATTATATTATCTGACTGCTACATCTCTCCTTACTATTAATATCACCCAATTTCTTCTTAGATGTTAATCTCCTTTCATTTCATATTGTGTAAATAAATATCTCAAAGTCCCATTCCTTTAGCATGTTCAGCACCAGGACTGCAATATTTATATGTTCTATGTATTGTCGAAGGCTTTCATGGCTGGAATCACTAGGTTCTTGTGGGTTTTTTTCGGGCTATAGAGCCATGTTCTAGAGGCATTTCTCCTGACGTTTCGCCTGCATCTATGGCAAGCATCCTCAGAGGTAGTGAGGATGCTTGCCATAGATGCACTACCTCTGAGGATGCTTGCCATAGATGCAGGCGACGTCAGGAGAAATGCCTCTAGAACATGGCTTTATATGTTCTGTTTTTTGTTTTCGTATGCCTAGCTTTTCCTGATTCATGCTTCTCACATTCTATGTTCCCATAATATTTGTCGTGCATCTTGGGACTTTCAACAGCTGGATTTCCTTTCAGCTTCAAAACAGTTGTGTCATTATGCAAAGCACTGCTCGTACTTTGTTCTACCCACATAGCTTGTTGAGTGCCATCAGCCTGGGCATCTAATCTTCTGGCACTATCATTGGTTTTGGATTGTGACATCATAGGATTTCCTTGGTAGAAGACCTTCAAAAGAGGTTCTGCTAACAAGGGTTAGCTATGGTGACACTACCACCACTACTAGCATCACCCCCTAATACTGCTTCTGCCCAATGGTTGTTTGGCACTTTTAATCTGGTTGATTAGCAAAACCACATCTAACATGAGAAACCCTACTGCCATTAGCATAGCCAGTGGTTCTCAACCTGTGGATCCCCAGATGTTTTGGCCTTCAACTCCCAGAAACCCTAACAGCTGGTAAACTGGCTGGGATTTCTGGGAGTTGTAGGCCAAAACACCTGGGGACCCACAGGTTGAGAACCACTGACATAGCCTTTTGCCTCACAAGAGCATGCAGTTCCACCATGGAAAGTTAGTGCATCGGTATCCTATAAATCTTACTCAGAGTAAATACCATTAAGACTTACTACTTTGTATATGTTTTTGTTACTGGAATATAATTGTAACAGTTTGTACAAATCTGTCCCCAGAAATTAAAGTGTTATGCTCTCAGTCTCATTGTAGCAAATCAGATTTGGAATTCACAGGCATACGTGGGATCCTTCTGCATGTATATGTAAACAATGAAACAGATCTGGAAATTCTGGTTTGCAACGTAATAGCATTAAGACAGTAAGTTTCAGTCAACTCCTTGCTCAGCAAGGTACACCTATTTCTGGGAGGGGATCACCAGAAATGCCTTGCATTGAATGCCGACTTCACATGCTCCAGTCACAAATTCTCGCCCCCTCCCAATGTCTTTAATAATGAAACTGAATTGATACTACATTTCATATTGAGAGACCCAGCAATTCTTAACATAAGGATGAGAAAATTCATTTTTTAAAAACCTGGGTGCCTAAACTCAGCATCTTATTCAAAATTCCTTCTTGCTTATTGCATATGATTTCAGCTCTGCTTGTAGAGCTAGGCATAATCAGGGTCAATATGCAAGTTTCATTTTTTGACATTTCCAAAGCAGGAAGCAGGCATTCTTTAGGTTTAGATGTTTGATGTTTGAGAAATGTGTAGAAAGATCCTTTTACTGTATATACTCAAGTATAAGACTAGTTTTTCAGCCCTTTTATAGGCTGAAAATGTCCCCCTCGGCTTATACTCGAGTTAAGGTTATTTTTTTATTTTACTGAGTTATTATTAGTTTTTATTAGATTTATTATTTTACTCTATTATTATTATTACATTTATCATATTACTCTATTATTATTACATTATTTTGCATTATTACTGTTGTTATTACATTTATTATTTTACTTTATTATTATTATATTTATTATTTTACTCTATTATTGTTGTTATTATTATTACATTTATTATTTTACTCTCTTTATTTTTATTTGAAGGATACATTGAAGAAGGATAGAATAATACTTTAATCAGAGTTGGACAGCCTTATCTTAAATTACAGTTGTATGTAAATATTCAAAAACATTTAACCTACTGATACCTAAATTAATGTAATTGTATATCTATTTTTATTTTGAAATGTACCAGTATCTGCTGCATTTCCCACCCTCAGCTTATACTTGAGTCATTCCATTTTCCCAGTTTTTTGTGGTAAATTTAGGTGCCTTGGCTTATATTCAGGTCGGCTTATACTTGAGTATATATGGGGAATGTGATTTCCCAAAGTGTTGTTTTAAAAAAATAAAATAAATTTGTCTATTTTTAAGTAACCGCCCCCATCCCACTCCTATTTAAAGATTATTGGCAAAGCAGAATATAAATCCATGGACTGGATGTCTAAATTATGGTTGCTACTAACCAGAACATCTTCAGAGAGCAAATTGTGGTAACAGAAACATCCCTACCTCACTAGTTTTTTCATTTGCATCAACGTCATGCCTGAAATAATTCCTAAATTATACACAGAGCCCAAGCCGCTGATTAACACAGCTCATGTTGACTATCCAGGGAGACAAAGAAAAACCAAGAGCAAACAAAATTCTCCACGCTAAAGGTGACCAGTCAACTGATAGTTTAACTGAAGATTTAAAAAGGCAAAGAAAGAAAGCCCAAGCATAGGCTCCATGTGTTAGAGGAAGACTGATCAGTTGTAAATGGAGGGTGAAAGAGAGAAATGTGCCAAGAGAAAAGCGTGTCAAGCCAACCCCGACCTGGACCTCCTTCCACCTGGAAACCGATGCCATCACTGCAGGAGAACATGCAGGTCAAGAATAGGGCTCCACAGTCACCTATGGACCCACCACCAGGACACCACACTTGGAGGACAATCTTACTCGGATTTGAAATAGTCTCACATCTTCCTTAGTCAATCACACTCCACAGTTATAGTGCTATTGCTTCACTTTAACTACTATAGCTACATCCTATGGCATCTTGGGATATGCAGTTTAGGAAAAAAAGTCATGCATACTTTGATTTATCAAGGTAGAAATCTGAGCAGACAGATAATCCATTTAACAGAAAAAGCAAGGAGTGAAAGTGGATAATAATCTTTTTGACAAGGCCAGCAACTGCCTTAGACAGCTTCAATAAATGGAGGGGCGCAGTGGTACAGTATTTATTTACTATACTTCTTGAGCAACTGTTGTATAGAGTTGTGTGTGTCCACAAAGTCTAGTTAAATTACCGACTGCTCTTAGTTGTGGTGGAGAATTGTACCAATATTAGTTTGAAATAAAAGTCAACTGAAAGAATTATCCATACAGCTCAAAATACTCAAAGCAACCCAACTGAAAGAATTGTCAGTATCCAGATATGCAATGGGAAAAGGGGAAGGGCCATCTTGTGTCAACCCTATTGTTTGCTTAAGTGTGGCACAAATAGGAGATCATGCTTACCTGGAGCATCTTTCACTTTTGACATCACTAGGCAAGCATTTGTGATTTTTAAAAACACACACAAGGTAAAATTCTGTAAAGACTTGTTGTCCAACCCCCTAATCAATGCAGACAGTCCACCTAGAGCATCCCTTCGAGTCCCAGCCTTTTAAAAAAAGACACAAGAAGAAGAAAAAACCCATAACTTTCTAGGTAATTGGTTCAATCACTGAACCACTCTTACTATCAAAGAGGTATGTCAATGTCAAATGGCTAATTACTGCATTTTATCCAGAATGATGACTATACTGTTTTGACCCGCATGTGACTTATTAGACATTGTGTTCAAGTGACAATACATAATGGTATCAGAAGAAGAAGACACACCAGGTGAATGGAAAGAGAGGCATACTTTCACCATGACATATATAGAAGTAACTCAGAAAAGTACTATTTGATCCAGATCAATGCATGATTCCATTTCATACTTGCCACAATCAGCCTTAGCTACCAGTTTCATATGAAAATTTTCATGAGTTTCCCAGCTGTGTCTGACAAGAAACCAGGATACTCAGCAAGCACACAGGACACTTGGAGAACAGCTTATAATGCCAAACATTTGGTTGACAAACACAAGGTCAACTGATAAGCAGAGGACATGAAATGCTGCTTTGGAATTGGACTGGATCAATCGGTAGCCATCTGTAAAGGATGAGGAGCATTTGGATCTCCGGATGTTTGGACTTTAACTCCCAGAAGTCTGCAAATTAATAATAATAATAACCAAAGCAGCCAATATGGGTGTGGGAGTTGTAGTCCAAAACCTCTGGATGAGTCTGGACCAAAGTTTCTCCAGTTGTGCAGACAAGCATATAGCCAAAACTCTGTTTCCTCAGAGGAAAACTTCAGGAACAATTATGTCTCCCAAAGTGTGCTTATTCCTGTCACCCTTAAGACCAGCAAACATATTCCTGATTTGCAAGGGGCAATCAGTCAGAAGAAACTGGTAGTATTTCATTTTCATGAGTGATGAAACTAGAAACACCTCTCTTGCACAAACATGTAGTGAGACAGTTTCTTCACCATCTTCTCTTAGGGCGGTTCATGAAACTTTTAGGGCAGTTCATGATATAAAAAAAACCCCACAAAAATAACCAAAATTTTAGTGTAACATATTAAAAGATCTGATTCAGATTTCAGTTGGATTGGAGCTGAGGATACTTCTACCTTCCTCACAAAAAACAGCAACACATAATGCATCATTCAAATGCATTCAGCCTCTCTGTCAATTATTTACTGTGGAAGGTGCTTAACTCATTTATGCAAAATCATGTTTGTAGAAATTGGTTGAGAAAACTTCAGTAACAAATAATAATGAATTAATAATCATTCCTCAACTCTTATCAATAATGGAGTAGACATACATTTTGGAAAACCACATCATTTCCAATTTCAGATATTCATAGTATCTTATTTTTGTATTACAATTCTCCTAATCTGTGGAAACTGGAAATAAGTGAAGTTCATTAATCTTTGAAAACAAATCTTCTTGGGTTTTGGAATTGCAAGTCCTTAAACCAGAGACTTTGCTCTCAGTAAGGTGGTAAACCCGCGTTTGGATCATACCACTTCAGATGGTAGGTAAGGGATTAACTAAAGAAATATTTAACCACATTTTTTTAAAACAAATCCCTTCAAATAGAAAGCAACACTTTGGGGGAAAGCTTCTCACCAGTCTTTCTACCTACCATAACTAGCTTGGTGTAATTGTTTCAGCATTTGGACTTTAACACTCCAACCTGCTATCTCACTGAAATTGCATTTTTAAAGCAAAACAGAAACATTCCATAATTGGAATGACTTTTGCACTTTGTTGATGCACATTCTGTGATAAGGTTGCCATAAGTCTGAAACAAGGTATACAGGAACAATAATGGCTTAAGTATAGGGTTTTTTTTTCTTTCATAAGATAATATCCATGCAGTCATGCCGGCCACATAAGAGCTGGACAATGCCAGCTCTTTGGCTTAGAAATGGAGATGGGCACCACCCCCCAGAATTGGACATGACTGGACTTAATGTCAGGATAAAATCTTTACTTTTACCTTACATATTCATTTAGAAATGACTCATAAGACAATTAGGACAATACTAAAGAATGAAAAGTCAGACAAAAAGTACAGTCGTTGCTACACATTGAAATCTCTAACAGAATTGAGCCAGCTTGCTTTCTCATAAAAGTGCATTATACAATCAAGGCTCCTTGAAAGACGGGTGAGCTATTGGTGCTTCTCCAGATGTTTCTGGACTGCAATTTCCAGTACTCCTCACAATTGGCTACACTAAGACTGATGGGAACCACAAGAAATAACTTGATGACCACAAATTGATTATTATAAATGAATATCTCCCCTGTGTTGTTTAGTTTGCTGCCTGTGCCCCGGTTCAGAAGATTGCACCTTGTTTTCTCTCCCTGTGATAGTTGGATTCTGAAAAAAATGGCTTGTTGTGGAAACAAGGATTTGTAATAAAGCTTCAATTGAGACACCTTTTCCACATGATAACTCTTGTAAATGGATTATCATAATAGCCTTCTATTCATGTTAATTCTCTAAAAAAAGTATAATTAAGTATAATTCTTTTAATGTGATATACAAACATAACATTGCATAGAGAAGTCAAAATAGGATTTATGTGAGCTAAGCATAATATATTATCTTTCTGATTACTTTATCATGAGTAGGACACATGGATCTAAACATGAATATAAGCATGTGTTTTAATACTTTAGAGCAGTGGCTTTTCATCTGTGGGCCACAAACCATCACTGGGCTGCAAGGACGAAAATCTGATCCGTGAGACTTCTTCCTCTTTATTTATTTTATTTTATGTTATTTCCACTCCTTCCCTGTCACTGACCATGGCATATGTTCTGGATTAGAAACTAGAGATGATGGGGTCTATCCAATACAATTTTCTGAATCAGCACCCCAAACCCAATCTAAAGTTGACCAAAAACTGATTTGTAACCCTTTTAGTGCTAATGATGGAGAGTGGTCCCTGGCCAAAGTGGTCCCTGGTCAAAAAATTACAGAATGGAGCCTATGAAATGCCTTTTAATTGCTGTGTTGTAATTCTTTTACTTCCTGCTAAGTTTGTCTGAGGTAAAACAATTACTTATTGAGGACTGCAAGTATATACAATCTGTGGCTTTGGAGTTCATCCTTTTTCATGGCATGACACTCATAGGTGTAGCTATTTCCAAACACTTTGGTCTCTTTATTTCCTTGTTTTGGCATATATAGCAGAATAAAAGGTTGATAGCAAAATAACAAGCCACCTACATTAAGCTTACGTGCATAAGCTAGAGAAGCCTCATGTCAAGGCGAATGACAGACTGACAAAACCAGAACTGCAAGACATAAAGTGTTGTACTTTTCTGATAACAGGAGCAAGTTCAGTGCTGGTATGCATTGTGGCCTATGTGAAAAGGTATGCATGAGCTCACCAACCATCATGGTCAATAGCTGAAGATTTTGTGAGTTTTAGTATTAAAAAGTAAGCTTTCACCATTCTGTGGTGTGTTTTAATGAAGAGTTAAATAACTCAACAGTGGGATAGACCTGAAGGATAACACATGGGATTGCTATGTATAAATCCTAGGATTCTGTAATATGACTCCATGGAAGTTCAGGTGCTATCAATGTTATAACTATGTTGTATACATCCATTCTCAGAACTAGCCTTACCAGGATAGTGAGGCAACCAGCTCAACAGGCAGATGGTAGGTGAGCACCAGGGTTAAATCCTTTTGCCGGCAGGCCTGACAGGTTACAGGTTCAAATCCAGGGAGAGTGCAGATGAGCTCCCTCTGTCAGCTCCATCTCCCCTTGTGGGGACAAGAATGATAAACCAGCAAAACATCCGGGCATCCCCTGGGCAACGTCCTTGCATTCGGCCAGTTCTCTCACACCAAAAGCAATTTGCAGTTTCTCAAGTCACTCTTGACATGGAAAAAAACCCAGTTAAAGTTATCCAACTGTTTTTGCTGTTGGATGACAAAGAGAGGTGTGTGAAATGTATGTTTCCCTGACTATATCAGCCTGCCATTTTTAAATACATGGTGTGGTAGAGGTTGTTGTCCCATAGTGTTGAAAGCTCAATCATTCAGCTTCTGAATGCAGAATTGGTACTAAGGCGGTGGGAGCACTTCATACTTTGCTGTCATGGGTCACAAATGTGGGAGAGAAACATAGGGCAGAAATCAAAGTATTATAGTATGATTCCCGTATCTGTGGAGGATATGTTTGAGATCTCCTGTGTTTACCTGAAACTTCATATAATAGTGAGCACTATAGTTTGACTATACTTTGAATGGAAGCATACAATAGATTTCACTTGGAGGACCTAGAGAGGTTCATAAACACTTTTGGGGAGATATTTCTTGGCCATGGGCAAATGAAACTGGGTATTGCATTTACAGATAAGGGGGTCTTGCTGTACATAAATGTCAACATGGGCAGCAAATGTGTTGAAGTGACTCAGAGAAGGCTGCAAAACGATGACTTGTGTAAGACTATCTAGGCTGTAGTTGATTATAGCATCGAGATCATTGTGTTTTGGCATAAGATGGCATAGTTGCAACTTCATGAGAGCACACTCTCATGTTTAGCCCTTGAATCTTAGATACACCATTTAATAAAATAATCATACCCCTCATTAGGTGTATAAATGGGTAGCTGAGTGGACATTTTAAAGGAGTCAGCAACTGTGGTGTGGGTACTAGTGTCGTCACAATCTGCTGGCAAGCAAACAATTTTCTCCATTACTTAGCCAAGTTTTTTTAGCCTGACAGTGATCTAATGCTGACTTGCAGCTTAACCTTTGTTAACGTGTGATTAGATTTACCAGAAGGCGTGAGTATCCTAGTCATGCCAGCTTGTATCAGTACTTCATTCATTCACCTTCCAGTGAACTGATGATCCGATTTTGTGAGGGAAATTCCACAATTTGTAATTCCAACTAGAATGGGTAGAACATAATCCTACATGGTGGGCACATAGGACTTTATTGCAAGAAACAAACAAATTGGGATTTAAAGCAGGGCCATTACCAAAGATGACAGTTCTTCTCACACAGTGCCAGGCACATTGCCAGTCTGGCTCCACCCCTTGAGATATCCACCCCCTGCTATTGAAGGGAAAACTCATCAATAGCCACACACCATGTTCCCATATTCCTAATCTGGTGCAATTAGGCCATTATGAGTCCCCTTCAGGGTGAGAAGGGCGGGATATAAATACAGTAAATGCATAAATAAAATAAATTCTATTTCAGTGAATGATTGCTGGCACTAAAGTGACATCCTGAAGAGGGATTTTCCTCCTCTCCCATTTCTCCCACAGGTGATGCAATGGGTTAAACCCTTGTGCCAACAGGACTGAAGACCGACAGATCGTAGGTTCGAATCCGGGGAGAGTGCGGATGAGCTCCATCTGTCAGCTCCAGCTCCCCATGTGGGGACATGAGAGAAGCCTCCCACAAGGATAGTAAACCATCAAAGCATCAACACAATCACCATAAATAGCTTGCATTCTCTGATGAATCTTCTTTGGGGTTACACCTTTTGCTGTCAAGAATTCAATGACTGCACGTTATTTAAGTTACATTGACTGACCGTCTGCGCAAGCTTCCATACTTCTCACATTAAGAACACAACTGTTCAATGCTAAGGCTTCCCACCAAAACTGAACTGTAGAGGAGAGTCTATCGAACAAGCCAGTACCTGCTGCATACCAGTAATGCCATCGCTTAAGGAGTTACAAAGGTGGCGGCATTACTTTTCATTCAACTCTCATATGGCAGTTGCAGTGTCCCCATACACCACTCACCCAAGCTGTAGGAAATCCACACACTCACAACCTTTTAGAAACAGCTGAAGAACAGGGATATTAAAGAAGTACATCTCTACATCCCTCTAGGCCAGGGCTTTAATTTTTTTTCCTTTCACAACACCTTTGAGTCCAAGAAATGTTTACGTGACTCCAGGTAAAGAGGTTTATAAAATAGACATAAAATCAAACATTTATTGATAATAAATCAGCATTTGCAAGCCTCACTAAACAGGACGATTTTCCTTTTCATTGAGTACAGCCAAAGCATTTTGTGAGAGTCCACTATAAACACTGCATGTTGTTGCTAACAAATTTGTGTCAATGGGTGGCCTTCAGAAACCTTTTTACTGTGGTCAATTTTTTGTAAACCTAATATTAAGCTAAGGTGACCCTATTTAGAGTCAGGAACCACAGTTTAAGAAGCACTGCTCTAGGCAGACAAGCAGCCTGAATTATGAAATGAATGTTAAACTCTTGTGCTGGCAGGACTGCTGACCAAAAAGGTCAGTGGTTTGAATCCAGGGAGCAGGGTTTGCTTCCATTTGTCAGTTCCAGCTTCTCATGTGAAGACATGGGAGAAGCTTCCAACAGAATGGTAAAACATCTGGGTGTCCCCTGGGCAACGTCCTTGCCATTCTCTCACACCAGAAGCGACATGCAGTTTCTGAAGTCTCTCCTGACATGAAAAACAAACAAACAAACAAAAATTGTGAATCATGAACCAGGATAGTGTAGTAGTTTGTGTGTTGACTGTGGGAGATCAGGCTTCAAATCCCTGTTCTGTCATGGAAACTCAGCTGGGTAACTAACAAGCTAAAAGGATAGCAGTGACCTCTGAACAAATCTTGCCAGTAAAACCATAAGTCAGAACTGACTTCAATATGCATAACAACAACTATAATTACTTAGATGGCATCTCTTGTATGAAAAAAATCCACCTTTATAAGCTTCCTGAAAAATTAAATCTCACTGCTGTGTACAATCCCATGCCTGTATACTTCAAAATAAGCCTCACTGGTATCAGGGAGACTCACTCCAAAGAAACTGTGAACAGGACTCTAGCCATAAATCATCTGAAAGAACTCAAGTAAGGATTTTTGTCTTTTGTTTGCCAGTCAGTTTTCTGAAATGTTTCCTCCTGCTTGTGGTCTGAAATACCCGTAGATCCTGATTTTCTGCCTATGATATGTAAATGTATTTTTTTTCTTCCTTCTCTCTCTTATTATTGGTGAACTGTATCTGTAGAATTAACACAGTTTGACATCACTGTAACTACCATGACTAAATGTTATGGAATCCTGGGATTTGTAGTTTGGTAAGGAACCAACACTATTTGGCAGACCTTGTAAAACTACAGCTTCCATATTTCCATAGCACTGTGTTATGGCAGTTACATTGATATCAAATTGGGAACAGACTATTTATCTAAGATTTCTCTGTTAATTTCCAAATAGGTAAACACATTGATTCAGTATCCTTGGGACTCAGATTTTGTCCTAGAAACTGCAAGGCTTGGGACAATCCTGAACTGGCAAACCTACTGGTCTCTCAAAATAGTGATGGGAAAGACAAAACTTACACCAAGCTTTCCAGTAAACCTTCCTTCAGATAATGTTTCTTTCTAATCAGACAATGTTTCCCAAATGAAGAAATAGCTTTCAATACAAAACAGCTTCTTGCTCAATAGAGGCAATTTCTCAAGTTACTTACCTTCAACATATTGGTTAAGTGTGAAGGAGATCCAGTAATTTCCCAGCCATTATATCATAATTCCCTCTAGACCTGGACACAGAATTAGTGTCAGGATATAGAAAGATTAAGAACTAAAGCTTTTACTTCTATTTTCTTTCCTTCCCAACTTGTTCTTCCAGAGAAGAAGAGAATGAAATTATTATTAGATATTCAGTGAATTGATTCTATTGTCTAGCGCAGGGAAGTGGAGGAGAGTGGAAAAGCATATCTTTTAGATCAAAAAATCGGGCTGTAGCATTGCTGCCTAGAGACGCAGTGTGTGTTTGAACTTGCTAGTGATCTAGCTTATTTTGGGACATGCTTCACTACGAAAGTCTCTTGGCTATTTTTGTGATTTCCATTTGCAAACTCTTTAGAAGGAGAATGGTTTCCAATAACTGAATAGTGGCAACACCAAAGGAGCTGAGCCAACATCGTAAAACCAATGCTTCACAATAGGTCTTTCGAATTGATGTGTGTTAACTATTAGGTACACTGTAGAGCATGAGCAGTGAACTGTTGAATCTGCTGACCTGAAGGTAGGCGGTTTGAAGCCATGGGTCAGGGTGAGCTCCCACTATTAGCCCTAGCTCCTGCCAACCTATAAGTTGGAAAACATGTAAATGTGAGTAGATCTTCGGTGGGAAGGTAATAAAAGGTGCCCATGTAGTCATGCCAGAAACACAGCCAGGAGGTGTTTACAAAGAACAGGCTCCTCGGCTTGGAAATGGAACAAGAGCACCTCCCCATGGCCAGAGTTGAGCACCGCCTCCTGAAAGCTGGAGATGAAAGGGGAAACCTTTACCTTTGTTCTGTGTATTTGTATGTCATTGTTATTCCACTGTTTTAAAGGCATTGAATGTTTGCCTATCGGTGTATGTTGTAATCTGCTTTGAATCCCCTCAGAGAGACAGAGTGGAATATAAATAAAGTGTTGTTGTTGTTATTTCACCATAGGTTGAAAGTACCTTCTGTTTTGCTGCCTGCCTTTTGCTTACCAAAATAGATGAACAAAAATCTGGTATGCTATACATAGTACGCAGTTATTTATAATTAATTTATTTCAAACATTTATAACCCGTCCTTCTCAACCCCTGGGTGAGGAACTCAGGGCGGATTACAACCAGCAAGAATTAGATGCCAACATATGCAAACAAAAGCAATATAACACAAATTAAACATTAGTTAAAACATTATAGAATATCCATTTAAACATTATTAATAACAATATAGCCTGTGTAGGCTGTGTTTGGGTAGCTCTGGTTTCATACACCTTTGACATTAAATGTTTATGATGCACTGTCTGAAGAGATCAAATTTGAGTAAAATTGGATGCACATTAAAAAAACAATCTTGTCACTGAAACAGAAATACAATACACCTTATTATAGTAAACAAGGTTGTGACTTTAAAAACACAGAACTATATAGAGGTAGATCAGGAACCTTGAAGTTGACCAACCCTTGTTGTACTATAATAAGGTGTATTGTGACTGGACAACAAACATAACAAGCATATATGTCACTTGCTCACAGTTTTCCTCATTTGGTTTGAGATTTGCTTCAATTCAGCTTCGTGTGTGTGAGAGTGAATATACCGTGTGTGTACTCCTTTCTTGATGTTTAAGTGGTCACCCTATCTATTGCTCAGATGGCAGTAGAAGGCATTAGATAAATGCAAACTTAGCCCTAAACTTCTTGGGGCTTTTGGATTTGAGAGGACTGGACTGGACACTATTAGGATAGAAGATTCCTTCTAATAAAAGCCCTCTCCTCCATGAAGTAGGAAATATGACCATCTAATGTCACTACATCAGAGAAAAGGGCAGCACAAAGTTTCACTCAGACAAAAGTTCAGTACAAGAACATATCTCTAATCAGTACTATCCATGATAAGAATTAAAAAATATTTCAAAATATTCAAGGAAATGGCTGAAAAGAGGGTTGGGAAATCCTGATGGGGAGACTCCTGAACTGATGATAATCTTTAAAAACCATTTTAAACCATTTAAGTAATCAAAACCAACAATGAGGGAAAGGCACACTATCACTCATTAAAAGACACTTCTGCAACAACCAGTTAATAGCCAAAGGCCTACCTGAATGAAAAGAGTAGGACCATCCTGCGCCTACCCTTTGCAAATGCCCTCTTCAAATATGCCTGTGGCAGTGATTATCTAAAAAGAGTGTTTTCCCCTAAGGAACTTAAAACTCATCTAGGCTCAAATACAGAGATAAGAGTTGACATCCTATCAAGGACATATATATGTATAAGTTTACTTCATGCAGGTGCACGTCTCTTTGGGGATGTTGTGAAGACTGGTATTGCTTTTCTCCTTCCACAGCATCCAACTCTCTTCCAACCTCACTGAACAACCTTGAATGCCCCCATAACAGTTGTTTGCATTGTGGGTTGCTGTGAGTTTTCTGGGCTGTATGGCCATGTTTCAGAAACATTCTTTCCTGACATTTCACCCACATCTATGGCAGGCATCCACAGAGGTTGTAAGGTCTGTTGGAAACTAGGCAAGTGAGATTTATATATCTGTGGAATGTCCAGAGTGGGGGAAAGAACTCTTGTCTTTTTGAGGCAAGTATGAATGTTGCAATTGGCCTCTTTGATTAGCATTTAATGGCCTTGCAGCTTCAAAGCTTAGTTGGTTGCTGCCTGGAGGGATACTTTGTTGAGAGGTGTTAGCTGCCCTGATTGATTCTTGTCTGGAATTCCCCTGTTTTGTTTTTTTTTAGAGTTGCTCTTTATTTACTGTCCTGATTTTAAATTTTTTAATACTGGTAGCCAGATTTTGTTCATTTTCATGGTTTTCTCCTTTCTGTTGAAATTGTCCACGTGCAGCCTGGAAAGCTCGCAGCAACCCAGTAATTCTGGTCATGAAAGCCTTCGACAACACATAGTTTGCTTTGTGGTAAGCAGGCAGGATAGCAGAAGCATTTCTCTATAGCCAGATGCAATATGATGACATCAAAGCTATGTTTTTCTGGAGGCAGTCATAATTCCAGGTGGTTGTGCCAAAATAGCGGGCCACCAAGCTCCTGACTGTTCATAGAGTTTGATTGCCACCACCACCATCATCATCGTAAAGCTAGCATGAAAGATAAGCACAAAGAATTCTGCATAGCTGAGATTTCTGTATACTTACCAAAGTAAGAAAGGTTTTATGAGCTTTATAAAAGTGTGAAGTAAAACAAACCACTGTGATTAAAGGTAATCATTGGTAACACTCACCATGACCTAAATCCTCCAACCCTGATGAAGTAACTCTCTGTTCCTCACTGAAGAAACACATAATGGAAACAATATTTAAGTGTGGTTTAAATACACTAGCTTATATATATATATTACATCACTGAAAGTGAGATGCTGTGAAAATAGCAGCTTGGCAGACAACTGTGTAGAAAAACACACATTTTGAGATAACATGATTGAAAAAGTGTGTAGAATTACGGAAGAGGCGATGAGGATAAAAGGTTCAGCAGGCAGGTGGTGGTCAAAACCTATAATTTTCTTGCCCTTTGCTAGCTTACTCTGTGATTCTGTAACATTTTATTTGCGGTTCTCTTTGTTTCAAGTTATCTTATTTCTTCATCAGTGTCACTGGAAGCTGAGCACTTTCCACTTGGAGGAAGCAAACTCTTTCGTAGTGGAATGGAATTATTTTTGAGATATCTAAGCAGGATTTAGTACACAATTACAGGCAACTCAGTGTAAACATGTTTCTTATGCTAGGGTGGGCAGCTTTCAGATGTTTGGCCCCCAGATGATTTTGGAAGGCCAACCTATCACCATCATCACCTACCCACCAAAATCGTAATTTCCCATAAATTGACCCTAAATGGTACAGGAAAATTTTGTCAATTTTTGTCCCCCATTTTAGGCCAATGAGAGACCTAATTATTTGGTGAAAAATAGTTTCGTATGGTCCTGAGGACTATGTAAACAGACCTGAAGGCTGCTTCTGTGGAGCACTTTCTCCACCTGATGTATGACTTTCTAGCTTTCTGTGTCCCTTGCAGAAAAAAATCATGGGGTTATCTATTTGATCCACAGAAGATAAGGGCAATGAAAACAGTAATCTAATATACATAGAAATGGAAAAAATATCAGCAGGATGAAAAGCTAAGATTTCTTACGCACCACACAGATCATTTTAATAAAAAGATGACACAAACTTAGCAAAAGACATTTCTTGCATGAGCTTTCATGGACTCTAGTTTACTTAGCTCACGGAATAAAGCCTCTGTGAACAACAGAAGTGACAACAGATACAAGGAGAGTGTACATTGTCAGAAATTTACAACAGTTCACAGAAGGCCAAAAACATAAGACTGTGATCAAAATGAAAACCTTATTAATGAGAAAAAGCAGACAAGCCTAGAGACTTTGCAGCAGTTTGCTTTTGTCTGATCCCATTGGGAAAGGCAAGATTCTGCCCCTTCTCTCTTCTACAATCATCTCTGAATGCCAAGTAATTTTTCACTTTGAACTCACTTGCAGCCATTGAAATCAGCTGGGGTCTGGGGACAAAGGGGTAAAGTGGGAGGAGAAGAGAGAATGTGTGACATTTTAAAAGTAGATGAAATGCTGAGATGGGAGAGAATTTATTGGGAGATTTGGAGGATATGCAAATTAAAAATGTGAAATGCATCCACATGTAATCTTGAGGTATCTGGTTCAAACTTGCAAAATAGGTTACATGCATACATTGCATAATATGGATCCACTTTGAACAAAATCCTGTATTGCCACGAAAGTAAATCAAGTTCACCTTCCCATGGAGTTTGCCGTGTGTGTGTGTGTGTGTGTGTGTGTGCATGCGTCCATGTGCGTGTATCCATGATTGCATTAGCCTTGTTCAGACTGATATTATTTGCAGGGTGCATATCCATCATAAGGATCAGCATTATGCAGAAATCTTAGAAAGAATTATTAGTTTGGCAGATATACACAATATGATCTCAGTGTCAGCAAAGGGCCATAGCTTGGGAATAAGAGACAAGATGCACATGCCAAAAAGACTGGTTTTGCTCCCCAGCATCTCCCAGTAGGACCAAGAAAGGTTCTTGCCTGAATCATGGAGCTGTCAGTCAGTGTTAATAATGCTGGTCTCAATGGATCAAAAACCTAATTCAGAGCAAGGTATCTTCCCATCTTGCTTTGATTAGCTTTATTATGCGGAAAAGTGGGGTCCTAGTGACATCCATGATGCCATGGATGTCACTAGGACCCTACTTTTCCATACAGTAATACAATAATACTTCAAAGTAAGTTACTACCTACCTTGTAGGATTATTGTATGGAAAAGTGGAGAAACCATGCTCGTAGGAGGCACTTTGTAGAGTACAAGAGGACTTAAGCACCTTCAAAGCTTTAGATTCAGGGTTGTAGACTTTACCATATTGCATTGCACCTCCTCATATCTTGTTTTCTTCATCCTGTACTTCCTGCAGGCACTACAACCTTTGATGTTCCATAACTTGCCATCCTTCAACATCAACATGAGATGATGAAAGCGCATACTAAAACTGTATGTGCCAATCTCAGCTTGCAACGTGTCATTTGACAGCCCGCTCACACTCCTGAACATTGCCAAAAACAACTAGATCTCTAATGAAGCACAGAAACTGTTTTTAGAAGAGCCAACCATGATCCAAAATGCCAGAGGCCTTTCTTTTATATAGAACACAATCAACATATTCTAGCAAGGCATTTGTGCAGTTCAGCTGTAGGTGGCAGTCGTCCCTCAGTTATGAGATCCAGCAATATATTCTCATTGCATGCATTCATCAGTTAATATGACCTAGATAGAAATCTTTCGACAGGAGACATGAAAAGAGGAGGTGATAGCTTGTTCATTGGCATACCAAAAATGCTGACAGAGCAACAAGATGAGAAATAAATGCATGGGCTATGTTTGATCTTGAAATAATTTCCAAGGTTCAACATCTTGGGCTGGTTCTTATGCGAAAAAGGGATTACAGAAAAGATGAGCAAGGAAATGCCAGAAATAATGTCTGGCAGGTCTCAGAGACTGGTAATTATTGAGGATCATTTCAATCACGAGAAAATTATAGAGCTTAACTGACAGCAGTGAAATACTACAGCTATATTCCAGTGAATTGTTCATTTTAAGCCCTAAAAGTTTTGAATATTAAGGAGGTTCTTACTCTAGCATAAACCAGTTTGGTATAATGGTTTGAGTGCTAACTCTAGAGATCAGGGTTCAAATCCAGGTCAGCCATGAAACTCACCATAGGTAAGTCACACCCTCTCAACCTCAGAAGAAGGCTAAAATAACATACAAAATGGCCCTTTTTCTATTTAAAGCAACACAGCTGAGAACTACATATTTGGAGTTGATTGGGGTAAACTGTAGAGGTGATACGGATATTTGATCTGAATTGGGACCTTGTTAACAGCATGGTTATTTTAACTTTTGTTGAACAGTTGTATGCTGTATGTGTATGTGTTAAACGTGTTTGTCAAAAGTTTTGATACGATTGATGGGCTAACGTACTGATTGCCAAGAAAACCCAGTGATAGCCTTAGAGTTGCCATAGGTCAGAAACTACTCAATGGCACACAACAATAGCAACAGCAACAACAAACTGTTATAACAGTTAGCTCTTCCAAATCAGTCTTTTATACATCGTTGTATATACTTATTGGATATATACATATAATTAATATAAATAATGTAATATTATTGAATATAAAAATATAAAACAATGGCCCCTTGGTATTCTCTAGGATTTGGTTCCAGAACATGTTGTCAATATGAACATCTGTGGATGCTCAAATCCCGTTATATACAATGGCATTATAAAATAATGTTCCCCATATAAAATGGCAAAATCAAGGCTTCCTTTTTGGATTTTTTCACAAATATTTTCAACTTGTGGGTGGTGGAATCTGTTGATGCAGAATCTGTGAATATGGAGGAGCAACATCATGTAATAATATAAACATTACGCCCAACTTTTCATAAAGGCTTCGATGGGAAGACAGATAACCCCCAAAGAAAGTGGGGGCAAATATTCTCATTTATAACTCTCCCTTAATTGTGACATAAGAATCTTGAAATCTTGTCATTTTGGTGGGATGGGAATGGACACACACCCTTAACAGAACATTACTTACATTATAGGAATATTCACCTTTTGAAATCCTGTTGAATGTCACAGATTTCTTGAACATCACCTTTCTTTATGGATTATTCATGTAGATGATCCCACCAAATCAGGGCATCAAAGTTCATATCTAAGAGTTCAGAAATGTTTGGAAATCCAGCCCTGCTCTCTCAATCAGAAATGTTTTGAAATCCAGCACTGCTCTCTCAAGAGAAGTCCAATGCTTCTTTGAAATTAATTCACAGCACTATCAGCATAATTATACCTTTCTTTCCCATCATCCAGACTTCTGTGTTCATGGTTGCAGCAGCACCAACAACAACATCAACAGCAGGGAAATCTTGCTTGCAGAGCTCCCATTCTATGCTTTCTGCTGATGCTGCAATGGCATCCCAGCCACAATAGTTCATGGAAGAGGTCATTCCACAGTATTCTGAGATACTTTAAATAGTTATCATGGTAACAGGGACATCCCAGGCTCAGGGATATGTGTGAGTTGTAGTTCCCATTGATATTGACATCCCTACTAGGACATTTGCTATGAACTTCATTTCCCATAAATCCCGAGGAACATAAATAACATTTATAACAAGAGTGATTTTTAGTCATACAATTTGCTGTGGTTGAGTTCCTTAATGCTATATGAATGTCACATGTATCATGTCCAGTTTGGAAGAGCTCTTTTAGGAAGAACTAGACCAACCTTATCACATTGAGAAATTTCCCAGTTGTAGGACACTTCAGCCTCTTTTCAAGCATGGAGGGGCACTGAGCTCATCACATGAGTTAAACTACTTCTGGCCATCATGAAAAGAGGAAGAAGGGTCTTAAAAGGAGGGAACTCTGGCAATTGAGAGCTCTCAATTGCCAGAGAGCAGCTCTCAGGCAACTCTCAGGTCACATATTAATATTGACAAGCTGGACTATGTCCAGAGGAGGGCATATAAAATAATCAAAACACTGGAGAAAAGGGAGCAAGCTTGTTTTCTGCTGCCCTGAAGACTAGTGACCTCATCACAAAGAGTTGATTTCAGCAGCATGTGCCAGCTCCACCCTACTTTACCCACGGAGACCACTGTCTCTCACCAAACAACACCAGCAGGACTCTGTGGGTAAAGTAGGGCAGAGCCAATGCATGTCACCATAGCAACATAGGAGGCTTCCCGTGTTGCCATTAGACTCCATGTGGGCAAGCCATATGCTCCACACTTGCTCCATGCTTTCCCCCATGGAATTGCCCTCATCAGAAGCTGGGCAATGCAGGGTGTGTGCCACTGGGTTCCCCACACCCCACAATGAGGCGCAATGTTATTTCCAGCTGTGTGACAAGGGTTTAGGACTCGGCACAATGGATTCAAATTACAGGAAAGGAAACATTAGGAAGAACTTCCTGACTGTACGAGCTGTTCAAATGTGGAACTCTCTGCCTTGGAGTGTGGTGTAAACTCCTTCCTGCGAGGCTTTTAAATAGGCTGGATGGCCGTCTCTCAGGGGTGCTTTGACTGTACTTTTCCTGCATGACAGAGTTCATAACAGATAATCTGGAATCAATTTGGAATCCATCCTGAGTCTACACTGCCATATAACCCAGTTCAAAGCAGATAATCTGGTTGTTACATAGCAGTGTAGATAGAGCCTTGGTGCTCCTCCTTAAATGGAAAATCCAAGATTATGTAGTGTGAAGAAGTCTCAGAATGGTGGGGGATATATAAACCAAACCCTGAACACAGAAAAGGGGATACTTTGCTTACCTTGAAGATTAGTTTAAAAAGAGAAATGATGTCTGAAGCAGTTCTCTGTTCTCCCAAAAGATGGGGCTAAAACTTAACAAATCAATATGGAAAGAACGCACATTTGGCTAAATGTTAGGGTCATAGTCTCAATGATAAAAGCTGTTTGATGGTACGTAGAACAGATTGCCTTGAATAATGGTAGATTTTCCTTCATTGGAGGCATTTCAACCAAGGTTGGACAGCCCTCAGCTAAAAGACCTCCAAGCCATGTGTCATGATCACTACATCAAGTGGCAGTTTGTTTAAATGACTTTATAGAGTTTTTTCCCTTGTGAAATGAATTGTGAAAAGACCAGAGACGAACACTGTAATGAAGAAACCCCTTGTAAGCTTCAGTTCAAAACATCTGTTCATTAATTTGTTTGTTCATGTGTTTATAAATGTGTATCATGCATCATTCCATTTGTACGAGACAATCATGAAAAATATCAGCTAACTAGTAAAACACAGCAGTAGAGAGCAAAGATAAAATTGAGGCATTAAAAAAACTTGAAAACATCTGCAGCAGCCATAAATTTAAAATAGCAGAGCTATTAGTTAAAGCATCAGAATGCTTGTCAGAACAAGCAAGCCCTATGCTGCTTTTTTCTTGCTTGGAACCATACAGTTACACAAGTACACATATTGGCAGGGAACAGATTCAAAAGCCTTTGAACAATCACAGAAATGGCCCTACTTTCTGTTTATAAATGTCCCTGCTTCTCTAAGCGTCAGTTCTTGGCACATTTAATGTCGTTATTAGTATGGCATATCGTTCAACAGTGCCAGTTTGGCAGGAATAGTGTTAATCAATTCTTTGCTGTCCCATCTTTCATCTCCTTTTAAAATGTTCCAGATTCTCTCTCCTCCTCCTCTCAGTTTTCCCCTTTCTCCTGGCTTATTTTCACTGGTACAAACTGACTTCAGCTGTGCAAAAGCCTTCAACAATACATTGTGCAAAAGTAGTTTACACTCAATTAACTGAGGGAGGGAGGGAAGAAGAAGGGATGAGTTTTGCCATCACCAGTGGATTCAAGCAAAAGTAAATGGCTGCAGCCTTTCATAGCTTGTTTTTTCCTCCTTAATGTTTGCCATTTTAATAATATAATATAATATAATATAATATAATATTATAATATAATATAATATTATAATATAATATAATATAATATAATATAATATAATATAATATAATATAATATAATATAATATAATATAATATAATATAGCTTGATCTCATGGGTCCTGGTTTTCATCTGTGAAAAGCTGGAAGGTATGGTACAAGGATGCAGCCATCAAGTCTGTTTCTACAGACTTTCCAGATTCCCATTTTTCTGGACAAAAAAAGGGTAAAATTGACTTATCTGAAAGCTTGCAAGAATGGTAGTTTATCCTCAAGCATCTACTGAGAACTGATCCTGGGCCTGGGCCTGGAGCAAGTTCAGGGCTCTTTGCCCGATATTTAGCACAGACATTATAGCCACTCTGTTGAGACATGAAAAGTTGTGTCATGTATTATCTGTTTGGGTTTTCCTTCCTATCCAGGCTCACAAGGTCAGGAGTTTTGTTCTGCCTTTGCCCCTTTTGGTCAGCCCAGTATAATCCTTTTAAGAGATTTATTAGTTAGTTGGTTAGTTAGTTATTCCCATTTATACAACATCTTTCTCCTAGAGTGGGACCCAAATTTAAAATAACATTTAAATATAAATAAAATCATCACATTGAAATTGCTTATCATTTAAAAGCATAAAAATTACAATATTCTTGCAATGCTTAACTTTTAAAAAAAAATCTAAACTTTATCTTTTTTGACACTTTTGCAGGTGCCAAGGGTAGAAAATTAGCACTTGAACCCAATACAGTTTTCCACGACTGTTTAGTGAATAAGGAAGTTTGTCCACATTCCCTAGTTTCTATTCAGAACATATATTGGCTCAACCCTACCATTTATATCTCGGGGGCCATAGTTCTTTCATTGGCCTGAATGTGGATCTCTGACACCTTTTTCATGGCCCATGAAGCCCAATCACCATCAGATCACCAAAGCTTCCCAATGACCTAAAATTGTCTTTAAAAGTTTGGGGCAGTTCTGGGGCAGTTCCCCACTGAAATCATGCAGAAAGCACTTAAAATTGAAAACACACACAAAAGCCCCCACATACCTCCCACAAGTTCTCCAGAATTCTGTACTAGCCTCACAGTTTTTCCTCACAGTTACAAAATGGCAACAGAGAGTGATGAAACATCATTTTGAGAAGGACTAGACAAGCAAACAGAGGTTTGTGTTCCYTCTCCCAGGAGCCTGATTTGCCTTACTTTACAGTTGCTTGAGGTTGCTCCTTCTTGTATTTTTTTTCCAGGGCTGCTGCAGCTTTGCAAGAGCCCTGAAAGTTAATAGTATCAGAGTCTGCAAAGCCAGTCTGCAGGCCTCCTTTGCAGCTATTGGTTCAGAAAGGTATCTTTTTGGGTCTAGGGACCGCCTTTTCTCCCAGGGAAGAGATCTCCATTTTGGAATCTCCCCTGCCTTCTTAGTTTAGAGGAAAGACTTCAGATGTGCTGATGTTTAGGCAGGTAACTCTGGGAAAACCATTGCAAWAACTATATATACATTATATATTGAGTATTAAACTATACATTATATATTGTGTCTTGCATATTAAGATATTAAGCTATAAAGAAGTATATTAAGCTATATTGAGTTAATATAGATAGTATATTGTGTATTGAGCTATATTGAGATATTATAGATAGATAAGCTTAATTGAGAAGATTGAGTTATATAGTTATAGAGAGAGAGTCTTCACTGCTTTGTCTCCAGAACTAACCTTAAGCCATAGATAGGGGAAAAAACTGGTTTTTTTCTAACCATAACAGCTTAGGGTTAGGGTGTAAAGATTCCAGGATCTTATCTGCCATCTGGAGAAAAAGTTACCTCTGTAACTGAAGAAAAGAAAGAATATATCTGTGGTTTTATATATTGACTGTTTATTTGCAACTGTGATGAACTGTGCCAAGTCTGCAAGGACTTTGTATAAATAAATATCCTTTTTGATGTTTAAAACCAGTAATAGCCTCAGTTGCTGAGTATCTCAAGCTTCTCAAGAAAGATACCCGCAGTTTGCTCAGACATAGAGAGAAGCACGTCACAGTTTTATTTTTTATAGCCTCTGGGTGGACAGCACAGTTTGTGACCCACCCAGGGTCAAGAGCAAGTTGGGAAATTGTCCCTGCCCCTACACAGGTCTCCACCCAGATTTAGATCATGTATTCTTAATCACTCTGTCTTCCAGATATTTTGGACCTTCATTCCCACAATTCATGAATATTGGTCATGCTGAAAGTTGGCAGCAGTGTTGAAAGAGACAACTGTGTCTCACATACCACTCTCAGTTCCATGTATAATGGCTTTCTGTTTTCAGGTGTGATAGGTGCATTCTTTCGCCATTACTGTGAATGTATATGTTTTTATGGCTGTAAACCGGGCTGAGTCCCTCAACGAGGTTGAGAAGCTCGGTATACAAAACTGTGAAATAAATGAATAAATACTGTAGAAAGTGTCAATCTGGTATTTGTGCATAGAATGAAAGGGAAATTACTTTCATTCTTTTCCTCATGCAAAAAATGTCTTGCAAAGTCTTGCCAATAGACTAAGGCTAGGGCTGCACAAAAGGCCACCAAAACTAAGGTCTTACCTCAGATTTGAAACAATGCTTAGAACATAGGAGAAATATATCAGAAGGTAAATAATACAGTCTACTCATAGGTCTGTATTTAGTTTGTAAAATCAGCCCTCCATATTCTCTGCACCCAAAGGTTTAAGCAACTATTTCTCATAGACCAAACCCTAGTGGGTGCCCACTGTATATTTATGTATTAACACGTTTATATGACTTCCTAAATTATGTAGTTTCAAGACAACACACAATTCCATTAATGTAACATAATGAATTTAAAACTGATTATAAATTGAAGAGGCAGAAAATAAACTGAGAAATTAAGACCATTTAAGATTATTTAAACCATCCACATGATTGATTGAGATGAATTGATATGGATTTCTTTTTGGCATGTCAGGAGCGACCTGAGAAACTGCAAGTCGCTTCTGGTGTGAGAGAATTGGCCGTCTGCAAGGACGTTGCCCAAGGGATGCCCGGATGATTTGATGTTTTTATCATCCTTGTGGGTGGCTTCTTTCATGCCCCCGCATGAGGAGCTGGAGCTGATAGAGGGACCTCATCCGCCTCTCCCTGGATTCGAACCTGCGACCTGTCAATCTTCAGTCCTTCCAGCACAGGAGTTTAACCCACTGCGCCACCAGGGGCTCCTATTGATATGGATGAAGTTAGTTGAATGCCAAAAGCTTGAAAGGGGTTACCAGGGGTTCCCATTTCCTCTGGCAGCTCCCATATTTGGGTTCAGAGAGTCTTGCTTTGTATTAGGATGACATGGATCATCCCAAATCCCATGCTTGGAAGTAATGACTGGTCAATCCCCCACAGCATGCCTTTGTATGCATACAAACATCAGGCATTCTATACCAAATGCCTGGGTGCATTTGGGATTTTGACTGACATTTATGATTCTTCCTGTTCTCTGGCTGGCTCAATTGATGCTAAGCAAACAAGTTAGGTATTCATCTCCTGATGATTGACCTGCCATTTTGATATTTATGTACATTTGGGGGATATCTCACAAAACTGACAAATTGTTGTGGGAGCCTTATTATGCTTGAGGTAGCTTTGCATTGGCTTGATTCATGCATCCCATATTGATTTCTAGAAAATCCCACACCGATGAAACCAGTGTTGACATCAACTGGGGGTTCTAGCAGAAGAGTATTTACAACTAGGGTGCCACCACAGAGAAAGCCTTGAAAATGGCTGTGTCTCCACCAGGTGAAATAATCCACAGTAGTCTGCTCTGGAGCTGCCCTGGATGCATCATGGGAGGTCCACACATACTGGCGAAGAAGCTCCTGAAGCTGTTCTGCAGTCCAGATGGCTGGCTAGGCAGATGGTACACTGGCTTTGGTGCCCTGTTCTCCTGGGGGGCACCACCATTGCTGTTTCACTGGCCAGAAATAGATTTCTGGCAAAATCTTGCTAGTGAGGTCACAACAGGACACCCAGTAATGTGATCACCAGAAGTGGCTGGTGAAGCAGCAGTGGATCTTGTTGATGTATGGATGCTAGATTGCCACAGGTCTAGCCCCATCCAGCTGTCCGCACATCACAAACACTGGGGCTTATTCCAGAGTTTTCTGGACACTCTGAATTACAGGTGAATTAAAAACTGGAAGTGCATCTTCTGAGGAGCTGACCATACATTGCCTGGAGTATTTGCAGCAGGTTCAAGGTGGGAATGTTTTATTTGGCCTGTGTAGACAGAGAGAATGCTAATTCAATGATAGGTAGAGCAGATGCAAATAGCTTATGAAGGTTATCTTGCAGGGAAATTCATGAATGATGACAGCAAAGCAATCGATTGCCCTGTGGCTCTATATCAGTTTCTGCTGGGGAGGAGGGTGGTTTGAAGAAATTCAGGTTATTCAGGTCCACAGATGTTTGAGTCACCCAAGAAAAGAGGACCTGAAAACATACCCATTACTGAAATTAATCAGAGCACATTTACATAAATAAAGAGCAGAATGTCATAAGTGACAAAACTTATCAAGTAGGCAACTTTTATTTTTGTCAAAAGAAACAGTCCCTCTGTGGAAACTGATCAGTTTGCTGGTGATTTATTTACTTTGTTTTATATCCTGCCCTCTTTCCCTCACTGTGAGACTCACCATCTTGTTGTACCCCAATCAAAGTAGAACAAATCTTGGGGCACGTCCAGACAGTAGCTTTATTGTGGTAACTCCTGCAATAAAGAAGGGGCTGTCCAGACAATATTCAGGATAGTTCCAAATTAATTTGATACAAATTAGGAAAACCCTGTTTTGTAGCGAATTAATTTGATAGTGGATTTATTCTGCACCTTCTTGGAAGGCGCGGAATATATCCACTATCCACTGTTTCCGGTTCTGGACCGCAGAATACTGCAGTCCGGACAGTATTCCCACGGTTTACTATGCTAAATAAGCCCAATAAACTGTGGGAATACCCACCCCCAAGCCCCCAGACTCCTTAGAAAAGTAATGAAAACTTATTTGGACTCCATTACATGCTTTGCCCAACTCTCCCGGCACGTAAAAATGATGCACCATTGTGCATCATTTGCACAATGTGCATCATTTCTATGTGCCAGGAGAGCTGGGCGAAGCATGTAATGGAGTCAGAATAAGTTTTCATTACTTTTCTAAGGGGTCTGGGGGCTTGAGGGGAGGGGGTAGGGCCTCTAGACGTTCTCTCAGGCTAGTCCCGAAAAAACGTTTGGACACTCACCCCAGAAAGTACGCGCTTTCTGGGATTGGTGTGGACCGGCCCCCAAGATTTTCCTGGGATAAAGGCTTGTCTGGATCTGGCTTTGGACACTTGCTGAAGCTACTAGCTAATATAAGTTTGATGAGGCATTTGCAGTCATGGCAACAGTTAGCAAACTACATTTTTTTAGAAATGAAGAATGCCACTTATGAATGTCAACTGATTGAAATCCATTTGTCTTTCCTCTCATTGGCTGTGGTTTGGGTCATAACCCTGTGCTCAGTCACAGCTGGTTTGGGGAACTTGCTCTAGAGATAGAGTTGACAGTCTTTTTTGACTGGATCTCTATTTTTGTTTTAGCCTAAAGTTCAGACTAAAATCCAAAGTAGCTATACCACCCCACACTAACATAGACGCCATCCATAACCAATCTACTTCTTGTGCTCATTAAACACACTGTACTGCCTTACATTGAAACAAATGGCATTTGAGGACATGTGAGCAGTGTTGTGAATACAGCCTGGAAGATGATGCCCCAAATACATAATTCAATAATTTGGTATTTATGGCAGTATTCAGGTGGAGAAAAGCATGAGATAACATCAGAGAGCTTTCTGTTTTTGTTTTGGGGAAGGGGCAGGTTGGCAATGCAGTCATAAGATTGAATACACTTCTGTCTTGATACTGAACAAAGCAACAACAGATTGCTTCTGAACTATTGAGAGCCTGACAGTGTGAGATCAAGGCAGCATGGGGCGGGGTGGTGGCAGCAATACTCCAAGCAACGTTCCAGCGATGAAAGGCCTCTGCGCTTCTGTGCCTCCCTCCTCACAACCTTTCACCGCTGCTTCCAGGGATCTTCTCTCCTGCTTGGCATCTCTGTTTCAACATGTGTGATTTAAAAGCCTCCCATTTCCTTTAAAGAAGGGCACGGCCAAGTCCTCCTCTGTGCTCTTGCAGCGAAGTAGTTTTCTTTTTGATCTTGTGAGGCCCTACTGCTTCTATCAGAGAAAGGTCTGAACAAATACAAGGATGAGTCATGAGTCAATGAATTATGTGATTCACCTGGCTGAACCTCTTGGCCAAAAATAGCCCGATTCTATTAACAGGAGTGCCTTTCTCTAGTGACACAGTGGTTAAAGTTTGAAGTGCTAGAGCACATCATGACAATCTATTCAGCCCTGTTCCCAAGAAGAATCCCAAAAGGCAGGCTGCTGTCCTCATCCATTTCAGTAAATCAGTTCTAGCAGTTTTCAACTCCATTATGAGCTGACCTTGTTCAACCCTCCACCAAATACTATGCTTTGCAACCAGGACAACCTATAACAATCCATATATGCTGGAGAACCAGTTGAGTGTTGGACAGGAAACTAGAAGACTAGGGTCAGTCATGGCAACCCATTTGTGATCTTGGCCAAGTCACACTCTCTCAGCTTCAGAGCCTTTTAAGTAAATCTTGCCCCCCCCCAAAAAAAACCACTTGAACAAGCCCTAATGCCCTCTATAGACCACATCTCAATAAACATATTTAAGAGTGCATAATTCATTATTTAATATATTGATTTTTTTTTACTTTGTCTTACAACTGGTTTGCTTTTGCCCTTTTCAGAGCTTTAATGCATCATTGAAAGAGACTGTTTGCTGTTTCTGTTCTGAACTAAGGTCCCTTCCACACAGCTGTATAAAATCCATATTGAACTGGATTATATGGCAATCTGGACTCAGATAATCCACAATATCTGCTTTGAACTGGGTTATCTGCCTTGATATTCTAGGTTAGGGGTCCTCAAACTTTTAAAACAGAGGGCCAGGTCACAGTCCCTCAAAGTGTCGGAGGGCTGGATTATAATTTGAAAGAAAAAAAACATGAATGAATTCCTATGCACACTGCACATATCTTATTTGTAGTGCAAAAAACCATTTAAAAACAATTAAAATGAAGAACAATTTTAAGAAATATAAACTTATTAGCATTTCAGTGGGAAGTGTGGGCCTGCTTTTGGCTGATGAGATAGGATTGTTGTTGTTGTTGTGTGCTTTCAAATGGTTTCAGACTTAGGTTGACCCTGAGCGAGAGTTGGGTAAATGACCTTGGAGGGCATATCTGGCCCCCGGGCCATAGTTTGAGGACCCCTGTTCTAGGTTATAGGGCTGCACAGAAGGGCCCTAAGTTCCTCTGTATTCATTCAGAATAAACTAAATTGGACTGTGTGCAGTTAAATCCAGTTTTATTCCTTGCCATTTGAGTTGCAGACTGTAGGTCACATAAAAACTACAATGTAGAAAAAATAAGTGACAAAGCTCATAAATTGATACAATGCTCCAGTGTCAAGACAACCAAATAAGCCATCACCCCTGGCAAATTCACAGTCAACAAAAGCAGCATGAGATTTAGATAATGCTAAAATATAAACTCCTTTCTGAAATAATATTTCTTTGTGACATTAGTGTGCAAGTTAGGAAAACAAAAGAAAAATCAATCTCTTGAAAATCTGATTGATTTTCCCTACACAGCAGTAGGGGAGGAGTGAGGAAATATGTTTCTGACAGCAACATGGCTGGAACATTAGCGGTGGGAAACACAATATATTTGTCTTCTAGTTTTTCCATTGTCAGAAGGAACCTATGATATGCTTACACACAAAGAACTAACACGCTTGTGTGGGCTTTGTATGCGTGATGGTTGACAATCCTCCCTTTTGCAACATCCCTGATTATATAGAGCAGGGAGAGACCATAGTCCTGCAATGTATATCCACAGAAGCCCAGTACAGTGTTCCCTCGCTACCGCATGGTTTGCTTTATGCAGACTCACTGTTTCGCAATTTTCTTTCCTTGCTTCTCACTGCGCCCAGTCCTGGTTCTGCCACTAGTACGCAGCCCAGTGAGTAGCGAGTGAGCAAGGGAGGGAGGGTGAGCGAGCAAGCAAGGCCCACAAAGGCAGAAGCAGTGGCAGAAGCACTTCCAGGCTCCTGCTTGCAGCCCTCCCTTGCTTGCTCACTCACGAGGCCAGGTCCTGGCAACAGAACCAGGACTTGGCCCAGTGAGTAGCAAGCGAGGGAGGTGGGTGAACAAGCTAGCGAGAAGGGTGGCAAAGATGACAGCAGCTGCAGAAGCAGGAGCCTGGCTGCCTCTTCCAGGCTCCTGCTTCTGCTGCCGCTGCTGTCTTCCCTCGCTTGCTCACTCACCAGCAGAACCAAGACTCAGTGAGTGGGCAAGTGATGGAGGAAAGGGCAAGGGAGCAAGTGAAGGAGGGCAGGGAGGGTGGCAAAGGCAACGGCGGCAGATAATATGGAGTGTCGGAAAAGCGGATGTCGGATAACCAGGGCTCTACTGTATATAGCAACCCTACTTCGTGGATTTTCACTTTTCGTGGGTGGTCCTGGAATGTAAAACCAGCAATAAGTGAGGGAACACTGTAGTCACAGCCAGTCCTCGAAATTGTGAAACATACACAAAGACTTCATTTCCCCAAATCCTTCAGACACCATGACAATTAGCCAAGCTGTTTGGGATAGCATGAATAAATTGTTATCCAAAAAGCTCTATTCAAGGGTAATAATGATATTATCTACCCATAAATGTGCCTGTCTTGGGCTGTGATGACCAATTGCTGTGACTAAGTCCAACATCAGAATAGACACATTTCTTCATTTTCCCCACTGTCTCCATAGGCCTTCAGTCCATTATTCATTTTATTTGATTACAGGTCAAGGGTCTAATTATGGGAGGAAATGGGGCAAAATGAAACGATTGGCTAGAGAATAAGAATCCTTCCTTTCAAGTAAAGTTTCCTTCCAGTTCCCAAATTTATAGCATTGCAGCGTGGCAAAATCTCATTTGAGCAGTTTAGGTATTCAAAGAAAGAGATTAAGTAGATACTAAAGGAAAGCAAACATAAGAGTTCTAGGTGTGACTGATTTTCAATTTTAAGAGAGTCAGTATTCTTATTTGAGGGGCAATGCCCTAATTTTGCTCCCAGCCCTGCAATGACATCCATCAGACAGATACAAGTACAGGTTTCCCCTTGAGATGAGTTATATGATCCCATGGCCCACTTGACAGGTTTGGCACCAATACTGGGCAGAGCATTAATATTTCTATAAATAAATATGAGAATTATAAGACATACAAGATTAATAAATACTGTTAGATAAATGGTTGCTCTCACCAAGGGAGAAAACAGATGTGACCATAAGACTCTCATCTATGCCAAGTACAACCCCTGTTTGACCAAACATGAGTCTTTTATCTAAAGCAGTGTTTCTAAAACTCTGCTCCTCCAGGTGTTTTCCTCCCTCCTCCTCCTCCCCCCCCCCCACACACACACTTCTGACGCATCATTTCTACGTGCCAGGAGAGCCCATCGAGGCTTCTAATGGAGACTACGTAAGATTTTGTTCATTTTCTAAGGGATCTAGGGGCTTGTGGGGAGGGGTTGGGTATTCCCACACTTTACCAGGCTTATTTAGCCTGGTAAACTTTGGGACTGGTGTCTGGACTGTTGTCCAGACACCGGGAATAGTGCATTTATCCTGCCCCTTCCAAGAAATTAATTTGCTACAAACCAGGGTTTTCCTTGTTTGTAGTGAAGTAATGCGGGACTGTCCCAAACGTTTATTGCAGGAGTTTCCACAATAAAGGCCCTGTCTGGATGGACCCTATATCTTTAATTATTTTTTAGATGAGGGAATTTCAGCACTGTTTCACTTGTAGCAATGCTGAAATTCTACAAACATGGAACAAGCAATACCTGTTGAAATTTCCTCTTTAACACAGCCATTAAAGAACCGGAACCCACCATTTTTCTTTTCATTTTGGCAACTTTACTGTATCAATAATGGCTTTTCTAAGCATAATTTCCATGCATGGTGAAATCAATTTTCATAGCTTGATGCCTAACTCCTCGCTGCATCTTTCACACAAACAGCTCTCTTGCTCCCTTTCTCTCTTAGACATATGCTCAAATGTACACTACATGGCTGGAAGGAACACCTTCAGATGCCAATGGAGGGTGGCAATCCACAGGTTTAATTTTCAAAGGGGTTGATCTTCAAAGGGGCACAGTTGGGTAGCCAAGTAGTTGTGGAAATGGAAACCATACGTTTCTATTGGTAGCAATAAACTTTTTTCCCCAAACCCTTATTACTACATGGCATTGGGTTATCATCCATGAAATGACAATGCTGTGCTTTCCCCTTCTGTGATCTGTTTGGCTTTTGTGGCTTGGTCTGTGACAGATCTGCATCCTTTAGTTGCCTGGCAACTACAAAACCATTTTGTTTTCTTTTTCTATTCCAAAGGCACACAAGTTGTATTTACAAGCAGCAGTAGGTACAGACAGGAGGCCCTATTTCATCTTTGCCTGCTATCAAAAAAGAAGGTGTTTCTCTGAGCTGAGGCGCAATAGAAACAGTGGAGGGATACTAGGTCATAATTTTGCTACTTTGGGAAGAAAAAAGGGAGAACAGTGTGAAAACAAGATCTCTTAGGATGCAAGATACTGCACGAAAGGATGCTGCTATTTACCTGGATTAAAGCCTTTTAAACTGTCAAGGAAATGGCTAAAACAGGCATCAAATGTATGACTTAGGGTGCATCTACAAGTAAGATTAATGCAGTTTGATACCAGTTTAACCACTATGACTCGAGGCTATAGAATCAAAGTTTTACAAGATCTTCAGCCTTCTCTGCCAAAGAGTGCAGGTGCCTCATAATAAAAATTTCAAGGATTCCATAGAATTTGATCATGGCTGTTGAAGTAGTATGAAACTGCATTAATTCAACAGTGTAAGTGCACTCTTCAGAGTTCTAAATGCCTGCTCCTAAACTGCAAATCCCAGAATTCCATGGATTGTCACCATGGCAATTATAGTAGAGAAAGATAGTGGTATTTGTGTAGTGAGAAGGGACTCCAGGTGAGGTTATTGTTGTTACTGCTATTATTAATAGTAGTAGTAATAGTCGCAGTCGTAGTAGTATGTCTGTTCTAGCAGCCCCTTTAGTGCTGCTAGAACAGGCAAGGGCAAACTTTTTTTGCCTTGGGGCCACAATGCAGGCCGGGCCAGGAGGGAGGAGGGTCAGGCACATGCTGGATGGGGTGGGCCCAGGAGAGGGCAAGGCCAGGAGGGAGCAGAGCAGGGCTAGGTCATCCTCAGGTTGTCCTCCCAGCATCCTTATACTGGGAGAAAAGCAAGACATGCAGCAATTGCTCCAATCCTCCCTCCCAATCCTCCTCTCACTCTTCTGCCCCGACCCTCAGGTTGTCCTCTTGGCATTATGCAGAGAGGAGGGCAAGACAGATGGTGGCCGAAAGTCCTCCAGAAGGCTCTCAGTCACAGTGTACCTTCCTCGAGCCATCCTCCTGGCATAAGTATTGGGACGCTACCACAATTTTTATGCTAGGAGGAGGGCGAGACGTGTGGTGGCTGAGTGTGCTCCAGAGAGCTCTCAGTTGCTGCATGCCTCCCTCCCTCGTCTTTTTTGGCATAAGGATATGGTGGGCCACCGTATCCTTATGCCAAGAGGACAAGGAAAATAAGGAGAGCTTGAGATAATTGCCCAGGGGGCCACATCCAGCCCCACAGGCCTTAGTTTGTCCATGCCTGTGCTAAAAATACCCCCCTCCCTCCCCGCTTTCAAGAAACAGCTGAAGACATACCTTTGCTCACTGGCTTACAAGTAATAGTAGTTGGTAATACTACCATTAAACCTCTGATTAATAGTTGCTATCCATATCCATGCCCTACTCATCCTACCAGCTCAATAGATAACTTGAGCAATAATTAATCAATTTGCCCCAAGTAAATGGGATATTATTGTTTCCATCTGATGTTTGATGTTTTGTCTTATGTCTATTATAACAGGGTGTGTGTTTTTTATTTAATTTTAGTTATTATGTTATCATTCGTGTATATGTGTTGGGTTGTTTGAACTTTGCTATTATGGATGTATTGTTGTTGTATTCAGGCACTGAATGTTTGCCTTTTATGTTTGGACTCCGCCCTGAGTCCCTTCGGGAAGATAGAGCAGAATATAAATAAAGTTTTATTATTATAATTTGTCAATGTGTGCCACTGATGTTTTTAATTTTGCTGTATATGCTAAAGTGTTTGATTTTCTGCTGTAAGTTTTATCATAGTTGCATCTTCTCTTTTTCAGGCATTACTTCATTATATTTTTATTATGTCATTTGTTTCATTTTGTATTTTTAACAGACTGTGCACTATTCAGAGAACTCTGGTTAGTGAGCAATTTGAAAATACAGGATAGGTAACAAACAAACATAGGCTCCTTCCACACAGCTTAATAAATGGCAGAGTGGGCTCAAATATATTCTGGGTTATATGGCTGTGTGGAAGGGCCCATATTCGCTGTGCTTCAGGTCCATTTTATCCCAGTTTATTTTTCTTCCTGGCTATTTTAGGAAACGTTTTCTCTCCTTCCTAATCATAAATGTCTTCTAGATAATTTTATGTTGTATTGTAGTGAACAGAGATCAACAGAAAAAGAAAGAAATCATGACAATACACATTATGTAAAGGGTTGCTAGTTCAGGATCGTCCCAGGCCCTGAGCTTTCCGGACCAAAATCTGAAATCTAGGGACAGTCCCTGATTACATCATTATTTGTTATGCATTAAGTGCCAACCACAATTACTCACATCTTATCATGCAAACACATTCATACACACCTAACCACCCACACCGTAGTTTCCTGTTTTGGAAATTAAGATAGAAACTTTAGCTAAAGGGGTTATTCCCAGATCAAGATAAAGTGAGCAATTGTTCCTCCTCACTTATTGGAGATGGGATAAGGAACATTTAATGTTGCTGTGGTGCCACGTGGTACATCTACACTGTAGAATTAATTCAGTTCAACACCACTTTAACTGCCATGATTCAATGCTTTGGATTCATGGGAGTTATAGCTTGTTGAGTCACCCACAACACCATTTCACAGTGAATGCTAAAGACTTTGTAAAACTGCAACTATCATGATCTTCATAGTTGGGGGCAGTGTGATGGATTAAAAGCTGAAATCCCCATATTTAGTGGGATAGGAAGGACTGCCCAAGTGTAAGCCCTACAGTTGGTGGGATAAGGGTTGGGGAAACTCCACATTTGGTGACCAGAGTAGTGGGATAAAGAAGGGTATAGTCCTCACATAAATGTGGAGGGCCATCAAAATAGCCAGTGTTGAAGATGGGTGCAAATCAGAGTAGAATGTGAGCCCTGGTGCCACACCGATTGGGAGGAAAGGAGGAATGTTAGACAAGTAAATGCAGTGACCCTATGGGAAGCCTGTAAGACCCCATCTACATTGACATATAATGCATTTTAACTGCATTTAACTACATTATATTTCATTGTAGACCCATATAATCCAGTTCAATGCAGTTAAACTGCATTCAGAAACTGCATTATATGCCCGTGTGGATCCAGCCTAAGATACAGCAAGAATTTGTAGGGAGTTGCTATCCTGCTAGCTGAACTAGAAATTTTTACACATATATTTTCTCTTATCAGGACCTGAGCCCACTAGAACAAGAGATTTTGCATACTTGTCCTCCATAGAATCATAGAGCTGGAGGAGACCACAAAGACCATCCAGATGAACACACAATCAAAACACTCTTAACAGATGGGCATCCAGCCTCTGCTTAAGACTTCACCATGTTCCAAGTCAAACAACTCTAACCAGCAGGGCATTCTTCCTAATGTTTAGGTGGAATCTTTTTTCCTGCAGTTGGAATGATTGCTCAGCGTTCTAGTCTCCAGAGCAGCAGAAAGCAAGCTTGCTCCAATTTTCATGGAGATAACCCATGAAAATTGGATCCTCGGGGCCAGCCCTGAAATCTGACAACCCTAATTATGAAACATGGAAGAGGTGAATAGTGGTAAATTTAAGGTAAGTTGGAGGAATATTGTTTAAGAAGGAAACTTGACCAGGATTTGGAATCAAGATCTTCAAGAATGGGAACCTAGGAGAGATAAGAGAAGAAAATTGTTGGAAATGTAGGGAGTGTCAAGCAAATGGAGAAATTGTGCTTGTAGAGTGATTCTCCTCTACAGTCCATTTGTGTGAGGTGTGATGTGTATAGATGCAATGTATTGGTCGTTTGGTTCTTGTGGGTTTTTTAGGGCTATAGAGCCATGTTCTAGAGGCATTTCTCCTGACGTTTCGCCTGCATCTATGGCAAGCATCCTCAGAGGTAGTGAGGTCTGTTGGAATTAGGACAATGGGTTTATATATCTGTGGAATGGCTGGGGTGGGGCAAGGAGTTCTTCCCTGCTGCAGTTAGGTGTGAATGTTTAGCTGATCACCTTCATTAGCATTTGAAGGCCTGCCTGAGTCTGGGAAAATCTGTTGCTGGGAGGTGTTAATCTGTGCCTGTTTTTTTCCTCTCTGTTGTTTAGCTGTTATAATTTTAGAGTTTTTTAATACTGGTAGCCAGATTTTGTTCATTTTCATGGTCTCTTCCTTTCTGTTGAAATTGTCCACATGCTTGTGGATTTCAATGGCTTCTCTGTGTAGTCTGACGTGGTGGTTGTTGGTGTGGTCCAGCATTTCTGTGTTCTCAAATAATATGCTGTGTCCAGGCTGGTTCATCAGGTGCTCTGCTATGGCTGACTTCTCTGGTGGAAGTAGTCTGCAGTGCCTTTCATGTTCCTTGATGCGTATCTGGGCGCTGCGTTGGTCGTTTGCTTGACCATACCATTTTTCCAATTGTTTTTTTTTCTGTTATATTTCCACCAGAAGATGGAGCCATAAGCACTTGGGAAAAATGCACACAGGTTGAATTGTATTATGGTGGAGCTGTTCTTGTTCCTGTCACTGTCCTTATGGTTGTCATTGTCATCCATAGGGATCACATTCGATGCTTAAGTTCACCTATGTGATTTGCACAAACCTTGGAAGTAACTTGTGACAGCAACAATTAGTTTGTAACCAGTTCCTTTACTCAACAGTTAAGGCTTGAGTTACATTGTTGTTGTGGTGCAATGAGGGATTTCTAGCCGGAAGTCATATTAGTGGGAAATCAGCCAGTAGTATTTTCATGTTCTAGATGGTTGTCTTTACATTAAACATTATGCTTTTAATCCAGTCATTTAAGGAACACACTCCTGATTTGTTCAACCTCATTTCCCAGTATCATCTACTTTTTTTCTTCCATGACTCAATAAATCAGACTATTGAAAATGCTGTGATGCTCTTTGTCACTATGGGTTTTTTCCAGGTGCAAATTATTTCTTGCAAGGTGTGTGTATCTGAAGTTGTACATGTTTACATGACTGTGGGTGTCTCTTTACCAGCCTTATTTCCTCTTTTACACAATTATCATATTAGAATTCCACTTCTGCTGCCATAAGGACATCTTATGAAATCTTGGAATTTGTTATTTTGGCATAGGCATTTAAAAATCTCAGACAGTTACTTCTAGTGCCTTACCAAAATGTGTATCCCAGGATAGTGGAAAAGGTAGTTTATGGTATTTGAGAACCCAGAGTTGAATGTGGACACCATTATCACACATGACTTGTAGCATGAGTTTGAGGTTCCCAAGCTATAAATGGAAGGGCTTACCACCGCACAATGTCATTGTGAAGTCATTCCAAAACACTCATATCAAGAGTACTTTCCAAAAAAAAAAAACCCCAGGAAACTCCAATTTTTAGGCAGCTGAAATTGCTTTGAATTTGTGTTCAAACTATTTCCAGGTGGTTAAGTAATCCAAAAGCACTTCAGTGAGTTTGGGAACTGTGGCATGACATTGTGTGCATGTTGGGGGCATCACTTTGAACTGCTTACTCCCCCATAGATATCGTGTTAGTCATTTAGCTTCTAGTAAGCAGCCATAACTTTCCTCTTTCTCCCCATTCACTTCCTTTTAAAAAATGTAATGGATGGAATTGCTCAATTTCGCTGCTAGTTCCAGACACTTGTAGGGATTTTGCTTCTTGATTAAGCATTTCCATACTGTTTGCTAGTCTTCTTTCTTTTGCAAACATTCAAGCAGTTTGAAAGCTATCTGGTGAAAACTCCAGTTTGAGCTGGTTTTGTTGTCAAGCCAGAGTACACCCCCCCCCCCCAATTATTTATGGACATGAATAAGGCTTCAAGCAAAAGATATGATTTTTCCTTTATTTTTTAAAACATTTTCTGCTTTTTTGAAGTTTTGCAATCTTGAAGCTGCTGGAGGGTCRGGAAGGGACCCAGCAGCAACTGTACCATAAACTATGTTAAACAAAAATCTTTTAGTGAYTATATAGGATATTTCTGGTGTAACTTGTATTGACTGTTTACTGTACCAGTTCTTAAATGTATCAAATATATTATGAAGGCATCCGTTTCCATTGGAAGCCAAGCCCTATGAAGAGCATCTTGTGGAGCAGGTTATATTTAGCTTGGAGTAAAGAAGTCTGAAAGGGGATATGATTTTTGTTGTTTATTCCTTCAGTTGCTTTGTGATCTCATTGACCAGCCCATGCCAGAGCTCCCTGTTGGTTGTGGCCATCTCCAGCTCCTTCAAGGTCAGGCCAGTCACTTCAAGGATAACATCCTTCTAACCTGCCCTTGGTCTGTCCCTTTTCCTTTTTCCTTCCATTTTTCCCTTTCATCATTATCTTCTCCAAGCTTTCTTATCTTCTCATTATGTGGCCAAACTACTTCATCTTTGCCTCTAATATCCTTCCCTCCAGTGAGCAGTTGGGCTTTATTTCCTGGAGGATGGACTGGTTGGATCTTCTCGCAGTCCAAGGCACTCTCAGAATTTTCCTCCAACACCACAGTTCAAAAGCATCTATCTTCTTTTGCTCAGCCTTCCTTATAGTTCGGCTCTCACATCCATAGGTTACTACAGAGAATACATTGCTTTTACTATGCAGACCCTCGTTGCCTGTGTGATGTCTCTACTCTTCACCATTTTATCAAGATTGGTCATTGCTCTCCTCCCAAGAAGTAAACATCTTCTGATTTCCTGGCTGCAGTCTGCATCTGCAGTCATCTTCGTGCCTAAAAATACAAAGACTGTCACTACCTCCACGTTTTCTCCCTCTATTTGCTAGTTATCAATCAGTCAGGTTGCCATAATCTTGGCTTTTTGATGTTCAACTGCAACCCAGCTTTTGCACTTTCTTTTTTCACCTTGGTTAGAAGGCTCCTCAGCTCCTCCTTGCTTTCAGCCACCAAAGTGGTATCATCTGCATCTCTAAGGTTGTTTATGTTTCTTCCAGCAATTTAAACTCCAGCCTTGGATTCCTCAAGGCCTGCGCATCACATGATGTGTTCTGCATACAAGTTAAATAGCTCAGGTGAGAATATACAGCCCTGCCGTACTCCTTTCCTGATATTGAACCAGCCTGTTGTTCTGTTGTCTGTTCTTAATGTTGCTACTTGGTTGTTATACAAATTCCTCAGGAGACAGACAAGGTGACTTGGCATCCCCATACCACCAAGAACTTGCCACATATTTAGATATTTGAAGGGATGTCACATTGAAGAAGGGGCATGCTTGTTTTCTGCTGCTCTGGGGAATAGGAAGTGGAGCAGTGGATTCAAACTGCAGGAAACAAGATTCCACCTAAACATTAGGAAAAACTTCCTGACAGTAAGAGCTGTCTGCCAAGGGAACATGCTGCTTTGAAGCATGGTAGAGTCTCCTTCTCTTGAGGTTTTTAAGCAGATGCTCGATGGCCATTTGTCAGGACTGCTTTGATTGGGCATTTCTGCATGGCAGGTAGTGGGTCAGGATGGCTTTTGTGATCTCTCCTAACTCTCTTATTCTATGATTCTAGATATGTTGGATACCATTCCCTTATCACTATTGAACCAGCATTCTTCTGTTAGCCTGACCAACTTCTTGTACCCTCCATGCTAAATAATGTTTTAAAAATATGTATTTGATAAACTCATCTCCGTAGAAATTTTTCATATTTCCATCATTTCTTTTTTACATAAATTATTCTTTGCTGTTCACTATTTTGCATAATTTATTCTTTTAGGTGTGATGAAGGATGAGGAACTATACAAGACACTAAAGGTTACCACTAATATTTGGGCATCTTTACAGTATCTTAATCAGACTTACCCACAATAAGTCCCATAGATTTCTGACTAAGTATGTTTTGCTCATCACTACCTATGGGATTTTCCAGCAGCCATTGCCTACATGTTTTCAAGTCTATCTTTGCAGATAGTATCACAACTTCTATTTCCACAGAACTTGTGGTAAAGTCCCCAGCAATATCACTGGTTGCAATACTGGGAAACTTTGTAGTTCTTGGATGCATCATTCTACAATGAATGCAGCTTGACACAATTTTTACAGCCATGGCTCAATGCTATGGGTTCCTGGAAGTTGTAGTTTTATAAGCTATTTAGCATTCTCTGCCCAAAAGTGCTGGTGTCACACCAAACTACAAACCTCAAGGTTCCATAAAGCATAGATCCATAGCAGATTAAAGTGGTGCCAAACTGCATTTATTTTACAATGTAGATGCAGCCTGTAAAGAAACTCCTTTGCATGGCAGGAAACCCCAATGGACATCTGGAAGAGCTTGTCATCACCATTACCAAAATCTGGGGCCAGCCATGATAATTGTGCCGATAATAGCAATGCCAGTAAAGATAATCTTATTTTATTGCCAAGCTCATTAATAAAACTAGAGGTTTCTCAAGTAGCTGTCTTTGCATGGGAAGATATTCTGCCCTCTCCATTTCCTCTTGGTGCTGTGTGGGTGTACAAATTGAACATGCTTCCTTGTGCAGAAAGTTTGCTCAAAGTAAGACTGAATTCACTTATGCATTTGGAAACACTTGAGCTGTTGTTGATATTGATTTCCTACACAGAAAACAGTTTAATCTCGGGCAAATCTGACAAAATTTGAGAGAAAGTCTTCTCGATTTGAACCAGCAGCTCCTCGGTCTATTCTTTAACTGCATAGTCAAGAGAAGAATGGATGCATTCATATATCTGGTTCTCTCCATCTCTGGGAATAGATTATTCTTGCTGCTGTAATCATGTATAATAGTAATCTTCCATGTTTCCTTTCTAATTGGTTATCTAACAACCCCAATAAATAGAGTTTAAGTTTCATTGTAATGTTAACCTTTACAATATTTTCTAATATAATGTGTCTAATATTTCTGGGTCTTTTTACAAGACCACTACATATGGTAAAATATCTCTTCATTTGTTTCACATTTCCAACTGGATCTACCTTTATACATTTAGAAAGCTTCTTTGGTATCAGATACCACCTATACATCATCTTATAGAAATTCTTTTAAATCATTACATACAGTGAATTTCATATTATTTTTTCCAGACCTTCTCCTATTGGTTGTTTTTTCTGCCTATGTTTTGTGCCCATTTGACCATACAATCCTTCATCTGTTCTGGTCATTCTCTGAATGTAGTAAATTTCCAAACTCTGATTTATTTGTTGCAAATCCAAATAAGTTTTATCCAACTTACATCATTCTGTAATCTGTCTATGAGAAAACCATTGCATACTAAAACTCTCCACCATTGACCCGTCTCTCGTCTTTATCTTGATCACTTTTTGTAATATTAATAAGTCTCTATAGGTCAACTATTTCCCTTGAAAGGGGATTTCCCTTCTAAAGAGAGCCTTGTGTGAAAAGCACGATAAAGACATATTTGGATAAAATCTATTCTTATATTTATTCCACATTCGTAGTAGCAGTTTCCTTATGAAGTGATTGTCAAAATTTGAATCTGCTTTTATTTTATCGTACCCAAAATAGCATGCACTCAAAATTTCAGACCCTCTTCTTCTAATTGTACTAATCTCTTATTTCTCAGAGTTATCCATTCCTTCAACCATATCAAACAAGTGTGGTAATATTTTCTAAAGTTTGAGAGACCCATTTCTCCTCTTTTCTTATTGTCTTGCAATACTGGCAGCCCCCAAGTTACGAACAGGATAGGTTCTGTAGGTTTGTTCTTAAGTTGAATTTGTATGTAAGTTGGAACAGGTATTTATTATAGTGTAGTTCTATCCCTCTCTATGTATATATATGCTTTGCATAGCATAGGGAAGGGTTAACGCCCCTGTGGTGTTTGTTTTGCTGTTTGTGCCCCTGCTCAGAAGACTTCACCTCACTTTCTGTCCCTGTGATAATTGGATTTTGAAAAATGTGACTTCTTGTGGAAACAAGGATTGGTGATAAAGATTCAGTGGAGACCCCTTTTCCCCACAACAACTGTTTCGGAAGTGAATTTCCTTTCCGAGGGGTAGATTTCTCTCACTTCCTGTTGTCCCATCTCCCTTCTTAACTATGAGTCGTTTGTAAGTCAGAAGTTTGTAACTCGGGAACTGCCTGTACTTTGAAAGTAAAAATGTATGGTTTTTAATTTTAAAAAAACCCTGTGCTGTTATAACTATAGTAGAGTCTCGCTTATCCAACCTTCGCTTATCCAACGTTCTGTATTATCCAACGCAGTCCAAGGTGGGCGATAGAAAAAAACCCTTGTCCGTTTTGGTGCTAAATTCGTCAATACAGTAATTACTACATAACATTACCAGGTATTGAACTGCTTTTTTCTGTCAATTTGTTGTAAAACATGATGTTTTGGTGCTTAATTTGTAAAATCATAATGTAATCATAACATAACTGTCTTTTTTGTCTAAATGTACTTAATTGTTTTTGCTTTTGTATTGTATTGATGGCATCAAATTGTGCCGATATGTAGACCACCCTGAGTCGCCTGCGGGCTGATATGGGCGGGATATAAGTGATGTAAATAAATAAATAAATACATATTTTGATGTTTAATAGGCTTTTCCTTAATCCCTCATTATTATCCAACATTTTCGATTATCCAACGTTCTGCCAGCCCTTTTGTGTTGGATAAGCATGACTCTACCGTACATTATTTTCTGAAAGCTCAGGTTACACATATTATACAAATATACCCATCTAATATACCTTCTAATGCACATGTGCTCTGGTCAGGATATGCTAATGGTTTCAATCACTCGGTTCCATCTGCATGCACTACAAGTATGTGCTGTTGTTTTAGGTTTTAAATTATTAGTGATTTTGATTTTGTTTCTGGCATTTTAACTCCAATATTGTACTGTAGTTTGGGACAGCTTAGAATTGGAGATGAGCACCAACTCTCAGAGTCGGACACGACTGGACTTAATGTCAGGGGAAAACCTTTACCTTTACCTTTATTAAATTAGTCTTCCCGCATAAAGCAGTACCTAAATTTCCTACTTGACAGATGCAACTGTCTTTTGGGCTGCATAGGTCAACAGCAAGCTAGACTATTAATGGTAAGGAGTTCACTTTGACCCGGGCTGGATTTGAACTCATGACATTTGGTCAGTAGTGATTTAATGCAGCTGGCTATTAATTAGTTGCGCTACAGCCGGGTCCCTGGAGGCTAGGACACGGAACAGTGGCTTCAAACTACAGGAAAAGGAAATTCCACCTGAACATTAGGAAGAACTTCCTAATTGTGAGAGCTGTTCAGCAGTGGAACTCTCTGCCCTGGGGAGTAGTGAAGGCTCCTTCTTTGGAGGCTTTTAAACAGAAGCTAGATGGGTTGTTGTAGGTTTTTTCAGGCTATATGGCCATGTTCTAGAGCAGTGTTTCTCAACCTTCCTAATGCTGCGACCCCTTAATATAGTTCTTCATGTTGTGGTGACCTCCAACCATAATTTTTTTTTGTTGCTACGTCATAACTGTGATTTTGCTAGTTATGAATCATAATGTAAATATCTGATATGCAGGATGTATTTTCATTCACTGGACCTAATTTGGCACAAATATCCGATACGCCCACATTTGAATACTGATGGGGTTGGAAGGGGGCGGGGGTTGATTTTGTCATTTGGGAGTTGTAGATGCTGGGATTTATAGTTCACCTACAATCAAAGAGCATTCTGACCTCCACCAATGATGGAATTGAACCCAACTTGGCTCACAGAACTCCCATGACCAATAGAAAATACTCAAAGGGTTTGGTGGGCACTGACGTTGAGTTTTGGAGTTGTAGTTTACCTATATCCAGAGTACACTGTGGACTCAAACAATGATGGGTCTGGACCAAATTCGGCACAATATGCCCAAATGTGAACACTGGTGGAGTTTGGGGGGAAAGACCTTGACATTTGGTGTGTTGTCATTGCTGGGATTTATAGTTCACGTACAATCAAAGAGCATTCTGAACTCCACCAATGATGGAACTGAACCAAACTTGGCACACAGAACTCCCATGACCAATAGAAAATACTGGAAGGGTTTGGTGGGCACTGACGTTGAGTTTTGGAGTTGTAGTTTACCTATATCCTGAGTGCACTGTGGACTCAAACAATGATGGGTCTGGACCAAATTCGGCACAATATGCCCAAGTGTGAACACTGGTGGAGTTTGGGGAAAATAGACCTTGATATTTGGTGTGTTGTCGTTGCTGGGATTTATAGTTTACCTACAATCAAAGAGCATTCTGAACTCCACCAACGATGGAGTTGAACCAAACTTGGCACACAGAACTCCCATGACCAATAGAAAATACTGGAAGGGTTTGGTGGGCACTGACGTTGAGTTCTGGAGTTGTAGTTTACCTATATCCACAGTGCACTGTGGACTCAAACAATGATGGGTCTGGACCAAATCTGGCACAATATGCCCAAATGTGAACACTGGTGGAGTGTGGGGAAAATAGACCTTGACATTTGGTGTGTTGTCATTACTGGGATTTATAGTTCACCTACAATCAAAGAGCATTCTGAACTCCACCAACGATGGAATTGAACCAAACTTGGCACACAGAACTCCCATGACCAACAGAAAATACTGGAAGGGTTTGGTGGGCACTGATGTTGTGTTTTGGAGTTGTAGTTTACATATATCCAGAGTGCACTGTGGACTCAAACAATGATGGGTCTGGACCAAATTTGGCACAATATGCCCAAATGTGAACACTTGGGGGAAAAGACCTTGAAATTTGGTATGTTGTTGTTGCTGGGATTTATAGTTCACGTACAATCAAAGAGCATTCTGAACTCCACCAATGATGGAATTAAACCAACTTGGCACACAGAACTCCCATGACCAACAGAAAATACTGGAAGGGTTTGGTGGGCACTGACGTTGAGTTTTGGAGTTGTAGTTCATCTACAT